>CM075979.1:79007953-79039465 GCA_038087875.1 Malacoraja senta
CTGAACCAGTTGGAAACTCCCACTAAACGGACACTTCAAATGTACTATATTTGTAGAAACAAGGAACTGCAGATGCTGCTTTACAAAATAACGCACAAAGTGCTGGAGTAACTCAGCGGGTCAGGCAGAATCCCTGCACAGCATGGATAGGTGATATTTCAGGTCAGGAATTTTGACCAAGCCTGAAGAAGGGTCCTGTACTGAAATGTCACCTGTCCATGTTCTCCAGAGATGTTGCCTGACCTGCCGAGTTAGCCCAGCACTTATCCACCCTCGCTTGTACTAACAGTAGCTGTTATCTCGTGATGCTGTCTTAGAGCTGTGGATAACATTGCATCACACAGGTTCATCAGCACAGAAGGGCTGAAGGTCAATGGGACCTAGCGTGGTAATGCAATGTAGGTCCAGATGATTCTTGAAGCAATTTGGCGTCTCAGACTGCAGTACATACCCTGCATCTGGAACAGCAGGCAGGAGAGAAGTGTCAGTTAACTGGGCATGTCCGGGGTTTGCTTCTGTATCTGAGACTTCAGTGCAAGAAGTGTTGAATTTTAAGACACAAAAGGGTTTTGAAGATAGACACAAACTGCTGGAGTAACTAAGCAGGTTTGGCAGCATCTCTGGAGAAAAAGGATGGGTGATGTTTTAGGTCCGGACCCTTCAGTCCTGTTAGGATTAAGCTACTATCTACCCCATTGGAGACCCTCGGACTATCTTTAATCAGACTTTACTGGACTTTATCTTGCACTAAACGTTATTCATGTTATCTGTACACCATGGATGGCTTGATTGTAATCATGTATTGTCTTTCCGCTGACTGGATACAACAAAAACTTGTCACTGTATATCAGTACACATGCCAATAAACTAAAAACAAAAACTAAATTGTTAACAAAATCTATGCCTGACAGCACCGGAGACCCAGGTTCAATCCCAACCTCAATTGCTGTTTGTGTGGAGTTTGCACGTTCTCCTTGTGACCGCGTGGGGTTTCCTCAAGGGTGATTCTATTTCCTCCCACGTCCCAAAGATGTGCGCGTTGCTAGATTAATCGGTTACTGTAAATTCCATCGAGTGTGTAAGATATGGGGTGACTTCCTGAAAATGTAGAGTTGCTGCCTCACAGTTCCAGGGACCCAGGTTCAATCTTAACCTTGAGTACTGTCTGTGTGGAGTTTGCATGTTCTCTCCAGGACTACATGGGTATCCTCCGGGTGCTACATCCCAAAGACATGCAGGTTTGTAGGTCAATTGGCCTCTGTAAATTGCCCCTGGTATGGGATGTGGATGGAAACGTGGAACACCAAAGAACTAGTGTGAACGGGTGATTGATGGTCAGTATAGACTCGGTGGGCAGAAGGGCCTGCTTCCATGCTGTATCTCTGAAAATAAAAATGTTAAATGCGATTAATGTAGGACACGTAACTGGATGTTATATGGTCGACATAGATTTGGTGGGCAAAAAGGCCTGTTTCTATGCGTAGGAAGGAACTGCAGATGCGTGTTTAAACCAAAGATAGACACAAAAGCTGGAGTTATAGCCCTGTCCCACGGTACGAGTTCATTCCAAGAGCTCTCCCGAGTTTTAAAAAAAATCAAACTCGTGATAAGCACAGAGAATGAACGTAGCGGGTACGTCGGAGCTCGGGGACGTCTCTTACCGGCTCGTACCGCTAACTGCAGGTATTGGGGAAGACTCGCTAACGGCAGGTAAGCACGGGAAGACTCGTGAAGATTTTTCAACATGATGAAAAATGTCCACGAGAGCCCCGAGTACCGACGAGTGGCCATTACCGTAAATCTCCGAGTTCGAATGAGGGCAAACTCGGGAGAGCTCTTGGAATGAACTTGTACCGTGGGACAGGGCTTTAACTCAGCGGGTCAGGCAGCATCTCTGGAGTAGGTGACCGTTTGGGTCGAGACACTTCTCCAGTCTAAAGAAGAGTCTCGACCCGAAATGTCATAATCTATTCCTTTTCTCCAGAGATGCTGCCTGGGCATGTTTCTATGCTGTACATCTCTGTTACTCTATCTATACAGTGGAAATGATTCTGTTAGGAGTGTCTATCTCCATTGTCCTGTCTGATTGCTTTTCTGCAAGGGCAGATGGATTACACCTGAGGATCTTCAGTCACAATTTTTCCATAGATAAGAGACGAGCCGCTGCGTTGCGCACTAGGTATATTTGCATTCTCCTTGCATCTCTCCAGCTTGAACTATGGGCACAAGCTCAGCGGGTTGTGCACCAAAGCCAGCAATTGTCATTCTGCTCGCGAAGGCGTAATGTTTTTTGAAAAGGAGCAATTGCTTCCTGAAGACTCTGACAGCAGCTGCACCTCGATCACCGTTTTCTGCAGCGAATCACTCAGGCAATCAGCAGTGGAAGGGAGGAATGTGGAATGAATTGCCATCAAGTGCAGGTGGTGCAGAATTCAGTGATAGAAAGCCCTTTGAGTCTCCTGCTGTAAGCAGCTACACTGCGTCTGCATTTCAATTAGAATCTCTCTTTAAATCATGCTCAGTGTTAAGTGTGCTTTTGAAAATATGCTGCTGAAAGCTGGTGTCCTTTGTGCTGAAGGGACACTGGTAATTGCCATGAAGGTGCTTCTCGGTGCAGCCAGGCAGCTGCTGGGTAGATTTTCACTGCTGCCGATTGCCGCCTGTTTTGGTGTAAGTCCTGAAATCGGTGGTCACCGATTGTCTTATTCCTCCCGCATGTCGCCCCAACCATCACCGCTCAAATTACAGAGCAGGGCTGCCGCCAGCGTCTCAGGAATAAGGTGCAAGAAGGACCTGCAGATGCTGGTTGACACCGATGATAAGACACAAAATACTGGAGTAACTCAGCGGGACAGGCAGCATCTCTGGAGAGAAAGAAGAAGGGTCTTGACCCGAAACATCACCCATTCCTTCTCTCCAGAGATGCTGCCTGTCCCGCTGGGTTGCTCCTGTATTTTGTGTCTATCTTCGGTGTCAACCAGCTTCTATCTGCAGGTCGTGTCTATATCAGGAATAAGGGATGAGGTGTTGGCATGGCTTGTTAAGGCAGAGTTTTTATGCATGGCTTGTTAAGGCAGAGTTTTATGCATTCCATCTCACGGGTCATATCCTTGGAAGGAATGCCAATCTCTGCAACTGCAGGTCCACTACCGACTTTCCAGCAACTGATCGTCTGACACCTCCTTTAATCCGAACAAATTTACCAGAGCGCACTTGAAATCCGTTCTCCCCCTCCTCCGCCCACCGCTGAAAATGTGGCGCCTAGGCTGGGTGAGATGGCCGATCTCGACCACATCGGGATTTCCGCGGCCAATCAGTGGGTCAAATTTTCTCCCTGCTGCCGGGGCTCTGGAACTCCGGCTTGGCTGGCCGGAGCCAGCAGATCCGTTCCCATAGCCGGCTTCCGAGGGCAAGGTTACTGGCCGGTATCTGGGTCCCTCGGCAGCCTTCGCGGACCGTTCTGGTACTGTTCGACTCCTCCCGGAGGCCGTGACCTCTGTTGGTCCGGCAAGTCAGATAATCGGGGAGGGCTCTGGAACCAAGGGTGCCGGAAAATCGGTGGTGGACCTGTATATGTACTTCCAGGATTTGGTGTCCAGTTTGCGATTCCTCCTGCTGTTGTCCACCAATCTCTGGACTCGGCTTGCATCAGATGCCCAAGGGTCTCTCCACACTGCTGAGCTCCCTACAGAAGTGCACAGGCCAGCCATGCCTTTTGCCCTTTGCACTGGCGGAGGCCCCATGACCACTGGTTGGAGCAGTGCTGGCAATGGACTGGCTGAACTGACCCAAGTGTCAATGTCCCATCTCTACCTTGTGTCTCGTGCTGAATATCATATAAAAGCTTCAAAGTAGATTATCAGGTGTTTTTGCCAGGCCACACGTACACACACGTACACACACACACACACACACACACACACACACGTACACACACGTACACACACGTACACACACACACACACCACACACACACACATACACATACACACACACACACACACACACACACACACACACACACACACACACACACACACACACACACACACACACACACACACACACACACACACACACACACACACACACACACACACACACACACACACACACACCTTCATTGGAAATGTAGGCCATTCAGCCCATCATGCCCTCAATATCATTCAGTGATATCCTAGATAATATTTTTTATCGTGTAGTTGTACACTGTGAATGGCACAATTGTAATCATGTATTGTCGTTCTGCTGACCGCTTTGCATGGAAAACAAGCTTTTCACAGTACATGTGACAATGAAACTCAACTAAACTAAATTCACTGACCTTGCTTGCTCAGGATATTAATTTACAAAGCACAAACTAGGCTTATATATGTCCCTGGGCCTAGATGATCTGACCATGGTCCTTGGATTGTTGAAGTGATTTCATAGGGTAGAAATGGTGACCCACACTCATCTGATAAGAGAAATAAAGAAACTAAAATTCAAGGCAAGCCATTCCAGTGGGGAAACTTGGAAGTAATTTTCCAGCCCAGTGGTTGATGGGAATCTGGAATTATCTTTCCCGATGAGGGCAAGATCTTTCCCGATCAAGGGCAGCACAGTGACACGGCGGTTGAGTTGCTGCCTTACAGTTTCTGTGTGGAGTTTGTACATTCTTCCTGTGACCACGTGGGTTTTCTCCGGGTGCTCCGGTTTCCTCCCACACTCCGAGGTTTGTAGGTTAATTGGCTAATCCGCTTTGTAGGTTACAGGTTTGTAGGTTAGCTGGCTTCTGTAAATTGTCTCCACTGTGTGGGATAGAACGAGTATTTGGATGATTATTGGTCAGTGGGCCGAAGGGCCTGTTTTCACGCAGTATGTCTGAACTAAACTAAATGTAAGGCAGTGAATTGTGAAAGGCAGTATTGGAGTTTGCGGGACAGTGAGAGGTTACTGTTATTTAAGGATTGCGAGTGCTTTGCAGCAATGGAATTATATTATCTATGATATCATTGAATGATAGTGAATGCATGATGGGCCGAATGGCCCACATTTCCAATTAAGATGTATGTGTGTGCATGCATGTGTGGCCTGCCATAAAAGACCTGATAACCTTGATAATCCACTGTGAAGGTTTTGTATGATATTTAGCACGAAACATTAATATAACCGAGACATTAATTTCTATTATCCAATAGGTAGCGAAAATACTTCCTGGTTTCCCTCGTGAAATGGTTTGCCTTCAATTTTACTTTCTTTATTTCTCTGAATTTTACATTCAAATCATTTAACTTAATTGCTCAGCATTTGAAAGTAGGAAGAACGTGAAATGCACGGAGACGGGAGTAGAATATGGGATAATAGCCTCTCTCAACAAGGACTGATTAGCTGGGAAATGAAATTAGCTTTTCTTTTCAGTGCTTTATTCTGTAGCCACTTGCTCTGAGTCAGCTGCTGATGCTCTTCAGCAAAAAAACAAAAAAAAAGACACAGATGTTTGAGTAATTCAGCGTCTCAGGCAACATTTCTGGAGAACGTGCATAGGTAATATTTTGGTGTGGGGCGCTTGAATAGTATGAAGAAGGGTTCCGACCCAGGGCGTTACCTATCCACGTTATCCAGAGATTCTGCCTGACCCGCATTTTGTGTCTTTTTTTTGTAAACCAGCATCTGGTTCCCACACTGACCTTTCTGTCCTGGGCCTCCTCCACTGTCAGAGAAGAGGCCAAGCGCAAATTGGAGGAACAACACCTCATATTTTGCTTGGGCAGCTTCCAACCCAGCAGTATGAATATTGATTTCTCTAACTTCAAGTAACCCTTGCTTTCCCTCTCTCGCTGTCCCTTCCCCACCCTCGTTCTCCGGCTAATTTCACGGTCCTCCTGATTAATTTTCATCATCACCTTCCCCTCGGCCATCAATGAACCACTCTTCATTTTCTTGATCAATGTCTGCTTTGCTCTGTCCTTTTCACACCCCACACTCTCTGTAGCCTTCCATGTCTCTAGTTTCCCTCTCACCTGACTCTCAGTCTGAAGAAGGGTTTCGACCCAAAATGTCACCCATTCCTTCTCTCCAGAGACGCTGCCTGCCTGAGTTACTCCAGCATTTTGTGTCTATCTGCGGTTCTTTGTTTCTTCAGAACACAGTGATTTGCTTATTCTTCCTGCGCTCGCTGTTGGTGAGGGTGTGATAGTTCCTGAGTATGGTGAGATACAGTTGTGATCATGACACTGAAACCTTAAGCCAGAGGCCATAGCAAATTGTGGCCTTGATTGGTAGACCAGATCAAGGTAAGTGTGACTATGACTGCCTAACCAGTATTCTGCCACACCTTGAACATTGTGATTACCAACTATTTACCAACATCAACTGACAGGCTCTCTTCCTCTTCCCCCACCACCTCCTTCCCCCTGACCTTAAATTAGTTTTAGTTTAGAGATACAGCACGGAAACAGGCCCTTCGTCCCACCGAGTCCACGCTGACCAGCGTTCCCCGTCCACTAGCACTATCCTACAAACGAGGGACAATTTACAATCTTTACCAAAGGCAATTAACCTACAAACCTGCACGTCTTTGGTGTGTGGGAGGAAACCGGAGCACTCGGGGGGGAAAACCTGAGCAGTCACGATGAGAACGTACAAACTCCACGCAGACAGCACCCATTGTCGGGATCAAAGCTGGCTGTCTGGCGCTGTAAGGCAGCAACTCTACCGCTGCGCCACCGTGCTGCCCTTGATCTATCTATTCCATCCTACGGCACCTTCAAAGGAATATTTTCCTTTTTTCTGATTAGATCAACAACAATTTGCTTAAGTGAGCACCTTTAATGTACAAAAATGTTACCAAATTAAAAAAATTGACTGAGTATAACAAGCAGATACTGGGAGTAACGATCAAAAGCGGCACGGTGGCGCAGCAGTAGAGTTTCTGCCTTAAGGACCTGTCCCACTTGGCCGTCATTTACGCGACAGGCCGGTAGTGACTGACGCGCGACGGTCGCGCGTGTCATCATGCGTCCGCACAGCCATCTGGAGAGCGTGACGTCATTTGAAGATAAACACAAAATGCAGGAGTAACTCAGCGGGACTGGCAGCATCTCTGGAGAGAAGGAATGGATGATGTTTCGGGTCGAGACTCTTCTTCAGTCTGAAGAAGAGTTACTCCTGCATTTTGTGTCTATCTCCAATCGTCTTGGCCCTGCTCTGGGAATAGCAGTGGGGGTGGATCCGGATCGGTGAGCCCCAGGCCGAGCTCGGCGATTGTTTGCCTGCTTCTGCTGCTGTTGGAGGTGAGACGTTGCGCCGCGCCAGGGTCTTGGGCCTGTCCCACTTTGGCCGTCAGTTACGCGACAGGTTGGTGGCGCGCGAAGATTTAGTGCAGGACGAAGTCCACACTCCTCCACGCGCCCGTCCCGCGCTACCCACATGCTACCCACACGCTAGCAGGTCGCGTAAATGGCACGCGAATTACGGCCAAGTGGGACAGGCCCTTTACAGCACCAGAGACCTGGGTTTGATCCTGACCACGGTTGCTGTCTGTACTGAGTTTTTACGTTCTCCAGTGACCGTGTGGGTTTTCTCCGTGTGCTCTGGTTTCCTCCCACATTCCAAAGACGTACAGGTTTGTAAGTTAATTGGCTTCTGTAAATTACCCCTAGATAGAACTAGTACACTCGTGATCGCTGGTCGTCGTGGACTCGGCGGGCTGAAGAGCCTGTTTCCACGCTGTATCTCTAAACTAAATTAAACTAAACTAAACTAAAAAAGCCTGGTTAAAGATCTGCAATCCCCACCAACTCTACACTGGCTGAGATATTTGCACCGAGTCTCATCTCTTCTCCAGCAGTGGGTGTGTTTTTTGTTCCAAAGCCCAAAGCTTTAGAATTCTCTTCCTAGAGTCTTTTCTCTTCCTCTTCTCTTCCCACCTCTTTTTCCTCCTTTTTTTCCAATGGTACTTAGTATCTCACTTATTGACAAAGCTTCCAGTCATCTGCATGAGTATCTTGTATTTTATTGATTTGGAAGCTGCTCCTGTGAACCTTGTGGGTTCTATTACATTAAAGGCATCATTTAAATGCAGGTTAATGAAGAGAATTCTAAAGCTTAAAGTCCATCAGCCTATGCTCACTGGCCTAAATTGGCTCCTGTTTTAGCAGCAACTCATTTTTGAAATTCTCAGACTTGTTTTCAAATCCCTTTGTGAGCTTGGGCAACTATTTCTGCAGACCCCCTCCAGTTTTAGAACCTTGAAATCCTAGTGTTGTTCTATTTCTGACCAGCACAAATAGCTTTACCCGCGTCAGCCTTGTCGAAAGATGTCTGGTCTCCAATTTAATTCATTAGTCAGGGTTTAGATCAACAAGTGGCTTGGTTTTATAATGTCCCTGCGATACACCCAATGTTGTACTACATTTGAAACTGCAAAAGGTGCAACATAA
This sequence comes from Malacoraja senta, assembly GCA_038087875.1. Taxonomy (NCBI): domain Eukaryota; kingdom Metazoa; phylum Chordata; class Chondrichthyes; order Rajiformes; family Rajidae; genus Malacoraja; species Malacoraja senta. Next base: position 79,016,377 of record CM075979.1, read on the forward strand.
GTGTTGGCGGCGTTAATACCGGAGTTTATTTTTGATAAAAAGCAACGGTAACCCAGCTGAGTTAATTGTTCAGTAAAGCCACTGATTATCAACCACTGCCTACTTGCTCAATTTACAGTAACTTTCAGCAAGAGGAAAAGACGCTGGTCAAACAATGACTGTGTCCTCAAAGACTTGTCTGCGGCCAGGAATATAGATAATGTCCATTGCTTTCAGATGAACAAAAAAAAAAAAAAACTGCTGGAAGAACTCAGCAGGTCAGGCAGCATCTGTGGAGGAAATGGTGGCACGGTGACGCAGCGGCAGAGTTGCTGCCTTACGGTGCCAGAGACCCGGATTCGATCCTGACTACGGGTGCTGTCTATACATAGTTTGTACGTTCTCCCCATGACCACGTGGATTTTCTCCGGGTGCTCTGGTTTCCTCCCACATTCCAAAGATGTACAGGTTTATAGGTTAATTGTCTTTGGTTAGAATTGTAAATTCTCCCCAGTGTAGTGTGTGCTGGTGTATGGGGTGATCGCTGGTCGGCACGGACCCATTGGGCCGAAGGGCCTGTTGGAAAACTGTATCTCCAAACTAAACTGAGCAAAAATGGACAGACAATGTTTTGGGTCCAATCTCTTCTTCAGATTGATCTTCAATCTTGGAGAACAGTCCCAACCTGAAATGTCAGCTGACTATTTCTCTCCACAGATGCTGCCTGGCCTGCTGCATGCTGCCAGCTTCTTACACAGAGTTGTGGTAAAGTGAATTTGTTCATTTTGTGTGATTTGATGTAAAATATATCAATTTCTTTGCTTCTCTTCAAGATACTTTCCACAAAGACTGGCTAATAAAAACTGATTGAAGGAAATATCAGCATCCATCTTATCATGTACAGATCGTGGTATTGTTTAACTAGATAGGATCTTAGAACCAGAAGGTCATTGAGCCCATTGTGTCCACACCATTTCTTTGAAAGAAGGTGGTTAGGTCTGATTAGTCTGAGTTTTGTTATGGTTGGATTTCAATAGACAATAGGTGCAGGAGTAGGCCATTCGGCACTTCGAGCCAGCACTGCCATTCAATATGATCATGGCTGATCATCTACAATCAGTACCCCGTTCCTGCCTTATCGCCATATCCCCTGACTCCGCTATCTTTAAGAGCTCTATCTAACTCTCTCTTGAAAGCATCCAGAGAATTGGCCTCCACTGCCTTCTGAGGCAGAGAATTCCACAGATTCACAACTCTCTGGGTGAAAAAGTTTTTCCTCATCTCCGTTCTAAATGGCCGATCCCTAATTCTTAAACTGTGGCCCCTGGTTCTGGATTCCCCCAGAAACAGGGGCCATAGTTGGATCAGTGTGATTTTGATGTCCACCCCAGCTGGGTAATGGGAACAGGTGACCTCCCCAACTACCACTCTGGTTGCCCTTTTCCTTGTTTGGATCCATTTCCTTTCACTCATGACTTGATGATCGAGCTTGCATTGATGAACGTTGGAGGTGCGACAGTGGTGACCCAGGTCCCCTACACATCCAATGACCCACACTGCAGAAGGTATTGAAGGAACCCACCCTGTGGGTCGGTCACATGTAACCAATATCCTGGCGTGTAGGGAGAATAATTGTAGACTTTGTATAAGTGGAAGGAGACAGTTGGATGAATGAGACTAATTGTAGGCTCTTGAACTTGGCTGAGGGTAAACCATAATGGACAGACTGACCTCGGCAGTCACGGTGGCACAGCGGTAGAGTTGCTACCTTACAGCAAAATGCAGCGCCGGAGACCAGGGTTCGATCCTCACTGCAGGCGCTGTCTGTACGGATTTTGTACGTTCTCCCCATGACCCGCGTGGGTTTTCTCTGAGATCTTTGGTTTCCTCCCACATTCCAAAGACGCAAGGGTTTGTAGGTTAATTGGCTTGATTAATTGGCTTGATAAATGCAAAAATTGTCCAGTATAAAATTGTCCAACTTCCAGTATAGTCCCTGGTGGACTCTTCGGAAGATACAAGGTACCTCGTCCCTGTGAGATTCTGAGAGCTTCTGTTGAAATTATCTTAGAGGCCAGCGTTTAGTAATTGAATGTGAGAGACACAAAATACTGGAGTATCTCAGCGGACCAGGCAGCAACTCTGGAGAAATTGGATAGGTGTCATTTTGGTTCGGGACCCTTCATCATGTAATTGAATTTGAGGCCTGATGCAGGGAGACGGAGGGTATCAGGAGAGTGGGAGAGCAGTGCTGAGGCCAAGGGTACATTCCTTTGAATGGATCAACAGGCCACAGAGGACATTTAGTCTAGAAACAGGTCCTTCACCTGTTTCTTGCACAGGGTTCAGGACTTCAACTGAGTTCAATCACTGGGCATAGGCAATGCAATCTCAGGATCGAGCTAGTGTTTTTGAAACTGTAGTCTACGTACTATTTCTGCTGGATACTGCTGCGTGTTAGAAACCATGAGCTCAGCCAAGAAAAACATGCCATTAGGAAGCCCTCAAACATTTCATCAGCAGTACTGGTGTTCCACTCCACTTGAGCTTATTGGTCTTTGGAGACCAGCCACACACATTTTTGGCAACAACGTGAAATTGCCAGCGTCGATGAGCAATTCTCTTCTGAAAGCCTGTGTTTCAGATTGGCAGAAGATATTTCGGAGGTTTTTATTTAAACATTCAGTTGCATTGATAGATTTGGAGGAGGGAAAACAGGAGGCAGGTTAGAGACAGTCATAGAGCATGGAAACAGGCCCTTTGGCCCAACTTGCCCATGCCGACCAAAATGCCCCATCTACACTTGTCCCACCTGCCCGTGTTTGCCCATATCTCTGTCAACCTGTCCTATCGGTGTACTTCTCCAAATGTCTTTTAAATGAAGGGTCTCGACCAGAAACATCACCTATTCCTTTTCTCCAGAGATGCTGTCTGACCCGCTGAGTTACTCCAGCATTTTGTGTTTACCTTCTTGTCTTCTAAATGTTGTTATCATAGTTGTTATAGTTTGAGCGGAACATATTTGCCAGCATGGACTGGTTGGGCCAAATGGCCTATTTCTGCGCAACAAAAAAAACATTTCTATGCAAACAGTTTTATCATGTTTGTGAATGCGGAGTATCTAAGAATAAGATCTTATCTGCCCTCAAGACAGATGTTGCTTAGACCAAGTAACTCAAGAATTGCGGATAAGCAAAGCAGTTTACCTCTGTTGCTGGTTTGGAGGTTTCACGTATGAATGATTTGACAGGTGTCTGATGCATAATCTCTAAATTTGGCTGTTGTTTTCCATATTGTATTCTCTGGGACACCCCCACAAGTTTGTTGGTGTCCTTTTGAGCACCTGAAAGTGCACAAGTGTATTTTCATTAAATATGGTCGAAAGATGTGAGAACATTATTTGGCTGATCTGCAACTTGTCCTAAGGATTTTTATTCAGCGAGCCCACGGGACAGAACCTACTAATGTCAGAAAGAGAAGAGGCAAAGCAGGTGGTGTTTTCAAGCTTCAATTTTAAAAGTTTAAAACATTGAAGGAAAATTGAACAAGTCATACATTTTCTGGTTTGCAAGGAATGAAGGCAGAATATATTCATTGGAGTGGAAGAAATGCATGAATGTCTAGATTTCAATGTAGATAGTAAGCAGGAAGGGTGTAGAGGTGTGCATGAATATACCTTCACAGGCAAACTGGTGGAAAGTTCATAGAGGTATTGCAGATAACAACAAACATGTACTTCACCCATCCTTTATCTCCAGCGATACTGCCTGACCCACCAAGTTATTCCAGCACTTCGTGTCTATCTTTGGTTTAAATAATAAAGGTTACAATAAAGGTACCTTATAAATGCACAGTGAACCACTTTGGAGCACTTTACAGGAGCATGGTGAAATGAAATACAGTGCGTACAAATAGAGGTAGAAAGAAGGAACTGCAGATGTTGTTTGTTACCAAATATAGACACAAAGTGCTGGAGTAACTCAACGGGTCAGGCAGTATCTTTGGAGAGCAATGATGGGTGATTTTCATAAGGTCATGAGGAATAGTAGAATTAGGCCATTTGGCCCATCAAGTCCACTCCGCCATTCAATCATGAACGGTCCATTTCTCCCACCTAACTCCATTCTCCTGCCTTCTCCCCATAACCTCTGACACCAATACTAATCATGTGGACTGAGGTACAGCCAAAAGTTTAGTTTTGCGCGCTATTCAAACAGATCGGAAAATATTTTCCCGTTTAGATTCCTGCTCCCGCTGCAATCGGTCTGAAGAAGGTAATCGATCCGAAGCCTCACCCATCCTTCTTCTCCAGAGATGCTGCCTGACCTGCTGAGTCATCCGCCATTTTGTGTCCATCTGCGGACAATTAAGAGTGTCGGTCATTTTGATCAAAGAGGCTAATCTTTCAAAAGCAACACTGTTTTGGCAGAAGATAACAAAACACCCAGGCAGAAGGTGGACCCGAGGCTCCTGGTGGTTCAGTTGCTTTTGTAACATGGCACCGGGCAGGGCTTTCTACAGAGCTGGCTGCAGGCATATGTTATGCTTTGTTTATCTGTGTGCTGGCAGGTGCTTGCTGCCCTGTGGTTTGCAGACAAGGATAGAGTTAGCAGAGAGATGCAATAACCCAGTACTTCGTCGAAGTGCCACAAAGATTTGCTTTGGCTCTCTTAACTATTGAACGTGTGTCTGTAAACAAATTGGATGATTGGTTCCGAAAACCAGAGATCCAGGTTTGCTCATGCCGAAGATGAACAGCAGCGTAACCAGCGTGGAAATAGACTTAAGATAGACACAAAATGCTGGAGTAACTCAGCGGGACAGGCAGTTTGGTCGAGATCCATCTTCAGACCTATTCAGGAATATGCAAGTCTATTCAGAAATAGACATAGTACTGTAGATTACTTGTCCATTGTAAATTCCTTGAGTGTGTAGATTAGTGGTTGTACAGTGGCTTGCAAAAGTTTTCACACCCCTTGAACTTTTCCACATTTTGTCACGTTACAACCACTAACGTAAATGTCTTTTATTGGGATTTTATGTGATAGACCAACACAAAGTGGTGCATAATTGTGAAGTGGAAGGAAAATGATACATGGTTTTCAAATTTTTTTACAAATAAAAAACTGAAAAGTGTCGCGTGCAAAAGTATTCAGCCCCCCTGAGTCAATACTTTGTAGAACCACCTTTCGCTGCAATTACAGCTGCGTCTTTTGGGGTATGTCTCTACCAGCTTTGCACATCTAGAGACTGAAATTCTTGCCCATTCTTCTTTGAAAACTAGCTCAAGCTCAGTCAGATTGGATGGAGAGCGTCTGTGAACAGCAATTTTCAAGTCTTGCCAGAGATTCTCAATTGGATTTAGGTCTGGACTTTGACTGGGCCATTCTAACACATGAATATGCTTTGATCTAAACCATTCCATTGTAGCTCTGGCTGTATGTTTAGGGTCGTTGTCCTGCTGGAAGGTGAACCTCCGCCCCAGTCTCAAGTCTTTTGCAGGCTCTAACAGGTTTTCTTCCAAGATTGCCCTGTATTTGGCTCCATCCATCTTCCCATCAACTCTGACCAGCTTCCCTGTCCCTGCTGAAGAAAAGCATCCCCACAGCATGATGCTGCCACCACCATGTTTCACAGTGGGGATGGTGTGTTCAGGGTGATGTGCAGTGTTAGGTTTCCGCCACACATAGCGTTTTGCATTTAGGCCAAAAACGTCAATTTTGGTCTCATCTGACCAGAGCACCTTCCTCCACATGTTTGCTGTGTCCCCCACATGGCTTGTGGCAAACTGCAAACGGGACTTCTTATGGCTTTTTTTCAACAATGGCTTTCTTCTTGCCACTCTTCCATAAAGGCCCGATTTGTGGAGTGCACAACTAATAGTTGTCCTGTGGACAGATTCTCCCACCTGAGCTGTGGATCTCTGCAGCTCCTCCAGAGTTACCATGGGCCTCTTGGCTGCTTCTCTGATCAATGCTCTCCTTGCCCGGCCTGTCAGTTTAGGTGGACGGCCATGTCTTGGTAGGTTTGCAGTTGTGCCATACTCTTTCCATTTTCGGATGATGGATTGAACAGTGCTCCGTGAGATGTTCAAAGCTTGGGATATTTGTTTATAACCTAACCCTGCTTTAAACTTCTCCACAACTTTATCCCTGACCTGTCTGGTGTGTTCCTTGGGCTTCATGATGCTGTTTGTTCACTAATGTTCTCTAACAAACCTCTTGAGGCCTTCACAGAACAGCTGTATTTATACTGAGATTAGATTACACACAAGTGGACTCTATTTACTAATTAGGTGACTTCTGAAGGCAATTGGTTGCACTGGATTTTATTTAGGGGTATCAGAGTAAAGGGGGCTGAATACTTTTGCACGCGACACTTTTCAGTTTTTTATTTGTAAAAAAATTTGAAAACCATGTATCATTTTCCTTCCACTTCACAATTATGCGCCACTTTGTGTTGGTCTATCACATAAAATCCCAATAAAATACATTTACATTTGTGGTTGTAACGTGACAAAATGTGGAAAAGTTCAAGGGGTATGAATACTTTTGCAAGCCACTGTATATGGCAGTGCAGATGGGAATGTGGGTAGGATAAAATAGCCGGGGATACAGGCCACCAAAGCCGGCTATAGGAACAGATCTGCGGCTCCGGCTGAGATTCAGAACCCCAGTCGCAGGCAGCAAATTTGACGACCCACCGATCAACCGCAGAAGTTCACCCGGCCTAGGACTCACATTTCTGGGGGACTTCCAGGGGTGGATTTCAAATGCTCTCTTGTAATTTTGTCTGGATTAAAGCAGGTGCCGGGCCACCAGTTGCTGGAAAATCGGTGGTGGACCTGTGTTTGATTTTTCCATCCTGGGGAAAAAGGTTCTGATTGCCTACTCTGTCTATGCCTCTCATCATTTTATATATTTCCATTGGGTCTCCCCGCAACCCCCGCCGTTCGAGAGAAAACAATCCACATCTGTCCAACCTCTCCCTGTCCAACCTCCATCTTCGTCTTGCTGTCATTGAGGGAAAGGTTATTATCCTGACACCATGTTGCTCAGTGTTCTCTCTCCTCCCTGTACCCTGTCTAGTCATCGTTCATGATCAGGGCCTCTACAGTGGTGTAATCATGCATTACAATTGCTCCCCTCGTTTAAATCTCTACTCTGACAGCAACATTTCTCTCTTCCCTTTATCATGTATCCGTACACTGTGGACGGCTCGATTGTAATCATGAATGGTCTTTCCGCAGACTGGTTAGCAGGCAACAACATATTTTCACTGTACCTCGGTCCGCGTGACAATAAACTAAAAAAAACGCAAACTCAAAAAAGGGCTGGTGTAACGCTATAAATACAATGTTTTTTATTGCAATCACCACAATCGCCCCCATCATTAAAACGCATTACTTTCCACCGCAATCTTGTACGAAGCATAAAAATGTGAAGGCTGCAGTTTTTAAAGTGTCTCACTTCTTGTGTTCAGTTTACCCGGTCTTTACACAGTAGGCCTTGTGTCATGTCATGTGTGAAATGATGCAGAGAGGCTGCTTGTGATACAGGTCTCCAGTAGGTCAAAGTAATTTCTCCTGTAACTTGATGAATGCTGTTGATAGTGATGGAAATGCATTATAGATAATAAGGGCTTAACCTCGCGGCTGACATCCAGTCAAGATGAGCCCATTGTCCCCCATGGAGATGTAACCTCCGCATCTGTTACATTCTGATGCTTCTTGCTCCCTGCAGGTATGGGTGGAATTCAAAGCAGGGATCAGCCCACCTTCTTTCGATGGTGTGCTTCACAACATCCTCTTCATTTAGTTTGTATATGGAGCATGGAAACAGGCCCTTCGGCCAACCGAGTCCACACGGATTCGCATAGTTCTATGTCAGCCCACTTTTGCATCCCCTCCCCTGCACGCCAGGGACAATTTACAGAGGCCAATTAACCTATAGTCCCGTGAGTTTTCATGGCTGTCGTGTCAGTGTGGTTGGTCCACGACAGATGGTTCGTTGTTCATATTAACACCAAGGAACTTGAAGCTCCCACTCATTCTCTGCACACTCGCATGTCTTTGCGATGTGGGAGGAAACCAGAGCATCTGGGGATCTGGAGTCATCAGGCAACTGAATCATCCTACCACAATCAGAGAGCAGTGCTAGACTACTATTTTCCTCATTGGTGACCCTCAAACTATCCTTGGGGGGGGGGGGGAGGAGTCAATTTGCCCCATGACAGAAGGGGGAGGAGTTGTACAGTTTGATAGCCACAAGGAAGAAGTATCTCCTGTGGCGTTCTGTGCTGCATCTTTGTGGAACCAATCTGTTGCTGAAGGTCAAAGTCAACTTTATTCGTCACATGCACCCGAAAGTGCAGTGAAATGAATTTGCCAGTAGCGATACGCTTAAAAAGAACACACAATACACAATAAAATTTAACACAAACATCCACCACAGCATTCTTCACTGTGGTGGAAGGCAACAAAGTTCAGTCAGTCCTCCTCCTTTGTTCACCCGTGGTCGGGGCCATGAACCCTCCGTAGTCGGCACTACGGATGGCCCGATGTACAGGCCCTCTCGTCGGGATGATCAAAACTCCGACGTCGGGACGGTCGAGCACACTCAGCGGCATGGAGGTCCCGAATCGGCACTTTCCTACCGGAGACCGCGGCTTCAGGATGTTATAGGCCGCAGGCCGGCGATCCCCGGCAAGGGATCCCAGACTCCGGATGACAAGTCCACGCCACACCCGCGGCTAGAAGCTCCGCAGACCACAGCCCCATGAGGCCAAAGTCACCAGGCCAGCGTTCGGAGCGCTCCTCTGTGGCGACCCCCGCTCCGCGATGGAAAGTCCTGGCTGCGCCTGCTGCCAATGCTCCGGCCCGACTCCAGGAAAGGCCGCTCCAATCCATGCTGTTAGGCCATGATGGAGGCGACATAGAAAAAGTCATCACTCTGTGGAGGAGGCGACCGAAAACGGTCCCCCCCTTTCCCCTCCCCACCACCCCCCACACAAGACATACCGAGAGACAGCCAAACCAACACTAGACACACCAAAGTAGAAATAACGAACACGCTGCTGGCAGGGCAGCCGACTCGCAGTAGCCCCACCGACCAAGTGCCCCTCAGGTTGACCAATGTGTCATATGGGGGGGGGGGGGTGATCATGTATTTATAATTAGCTTGATTGTAATCATGTATTGTCTTTCTGCTGACTGGGTGGCACACAACAAAAGCTTTTCACAGTACCTACGTGACACTAAACTGAAAACCCACAGGGTGACGGGGAGATCGTGCAAACTCCACGCACACAGCACCGGAGATCGGGTTTAAACCTGGGTCTGTGGCGTTGTGAGGCAGCACTTCACCAGTTGCGCCACCCTGCCGCCCTTATTTTTAGCAGGTGTTGTTTCCGGGGACAATTGTGGCCTCGCAGCACCAGGGGCAATTTATAGAAGGCCAATCAACCTACAAGCCCGCACTCTTTGGGACATGAGAGGAAACCGGAGCACCCGGATGAAACTGGCCCTTGGGCCCACCGTGTTTACGCTGACCATGCATCTCCCGTTCACACTAATTGTTAGCCCACTTTCACATCCACCCCCTGCACACTCGGGGCAATTTACAGAGGGCCGATTATCCTACAAACCCACACGTCTTTTGGGGGAAACCCACACGGTCACAGGGAAAACTTGCAAACTCCACACAAACAACATCGGAGATCAGGATCGAACTCTGGGGAGGCAGCAGCTCTGCCAGCTGCACCACTCTGCTGCCCCTTTTTCCACTGTGTTCTTTGGCAAAAGCAATGTTTTCGATCTCGGAGGCATCCGGGAAGGGACCCGGCGGCGATAGTGGAGAGGTCGGTGTGGCGGCCGATGATGGACGGACCACGTGGTGTGAGGACGCCGCTGCCGAGGGAAGGAACAAAGGAGGACCCGGCGTGGGGGGGGGGAGAACAGAGGAGGACCTAGTGCGCGTGTACTTTGTAACTTTGTACGTGCCCTCTGTGGCGGCTATTTGTATACCTTGGGTCTGCAAGCAAAGAATTTCACTGTGACGTGTCACATACGACAAAGCATTAATTAATTAATTAATCAATTCATTCACACACAAAAAAGCGTCTGATTTTTAAACATACACCGTGTGGAGCAGTTTTTGAGTTTGCTGCCCAGAAAGAGCATAACCAGAACCAATTAGGTCATCAGAAGAATACACTGAAGGATGCCGTCCTTACCCTGACATTTATGAAGTTGTGAAACACGCGTGAGTTTGTTTATTCCCCTTCAGCGTCCCCTTGAAAGATCAAGGTTACTGAGGAATGTAAAAATAGCAGGGCCATGGCTACAGTGGCATGCAGAATGGTGATTGTGTGGTTAGAAGGATTAGAGACCTAAGATTCCCTTTGATTTTTTTTTCTCTCCAAGAGGAAATAGGACATATCATAAAAGATGAAACACTTAGGATTTGAAAGCAGCATCTACATATATGAGGTGTGACTGGTTTAATTTAGTAAATTATCCTGGGATATACTGCTCAAGAATCTTAATTATGGATTTTTTTTCTCTGTCTCTCTATCTCTCTCTTTCTGTCTGTCTGTCTGTCTGTCTCTCTGTATGTATCTTTCTCTCTCTGTAGGTCTCTCTCTCTCTCTGTCTCTCTCTCTGTCTCTCTCTCTCTGTCTCTCTCTCTCTGTATCTCTGTCTCTCTCTGTCTCTCTCTGTCTCTGTCTCTCTCTGTCTCTCTCTGTCTCTGTCTCTCTCTGTCTCTGTCTCTCTCTGTCTCTCTGTCTGTCTCTTTCTGTCTCTGTCTCTCTCTGTCTCTCTCTCTGTCTCTCTCTCTGTCTCTCTCTCTGTCTCTCTCTCTCTCTGTCTCTCTGTCTCTCTGTCTCTCTCTGTCTCTCTCTCTCTGTCTCTGTCTCTCTCTGTCTCTCTCTGTCTCTCTGTCTCTGTCTCTCTCTCTCTATGTCTTTCTATTTGTATGTCTTGCACTCTCATCTTTGGCTTTCTCTCTAGTCCCTTTTCTCTCACTATTATTTGCCATGTGCCTGCATCTTTCTACCTACATCTGCTTTTCTGTGTGTGTTCCTTTCTCCATGTTCTTTCGGCCTATTTTTTTCCACCTTTGTTTAAACCTGTCCCTTTCTCTGTCCCTTTCTCTGTCCCTCATCACCAGCTCGGTGTTGAGAATGAATTTGACCTTTATGGATCTTCATTATAATTAATATCTACTTATCTTAACAAATATAAGAATCATTTTTTTTATTTAAAAAGGATCTTTGACCTCCCAATCCCACCATCAATAGCTCTCTCTCCGGGTGCTCCAGTTTCCTCCCACATTTCAAAGATGTGCTAGTTTGTAGGTTAATTAGCTTCTGTAAAAATGTCCCTTGTCTGCAGGGTAGAACTAGTGTACAGGGATCACTGGTTGGCATGGACTCGGTGGGCCGAAGGGCCTGTTTCCACGCTGTATAACTAAACTAAACAAAATTAAAAATAGTGTAGAATCGTGCTGTGAAGGGGTCTTGACTCGAAACATCACCTGTTCATGTTGTCCGGAGTTGCTGCCTGACCTGCTGCGTTACTCCAGCACGTTTTGTTCCTCTGTGTACCTATTTATTGTGGTTACATTTGGAATTGGAACCTTGAGCTGCCAAGAGGAATTGGTTTGCGGACATGCGAAGAAGTTGCTTATAGCGGATTATTGGCGATTGGGAGTGATGGGGTGTGTGGGTTGGGGTAATTACTGGTAACAGTAACCAATGGCTAAACTCTTCACTGCGCTTGTTTAATGGGAAACCTGTGCTACAATGACAGAATGTGAAGCGAGTTGTCTTCCACCACGCCCACTCTGGTTTTGTCGTGGGTCTGAAGAAGGGTCCCAACCTGAAACAGCGTCTGTCCACTCACTACACAGATGCTGCCCGGCCCGTTGCTTTCTTCCAGCACTTTGTATATTGTTCAAGGTTCCAGCATTGCAGTTTGTTATGTCTTACTAAATTGAGAGGAAAACTTAGTAGCTTGGCCACACATATAACCGGTGCTCTGGGGGATGATCTGTAAACTGGTCTCTGCACCTCGATCTTTTGTTGTGTTATTTCAACATGTCGGCCTACATCAAAGGAGCGCTGATAGTTCCTGGAGGTCACTGTATGCTTTAAAAAAGCCTGGTCATTAGGTGTTCTCAAAATCAGCCCCAATGAAGGAAGGTTTCAGGCCTTGACCCTCTGGAAGACCAATCTTGTTATCCTCACTTGTCGCCTGTGTCTGAAGAAGGGTCTCGACCCGAAATGTCACCTATTCCTTTTCTCCAGAGATGCTGTCTGACCCGCTGAGCTATTCCGTTTTTTTGCGCCTATCTTCGCCTGTCTCTGATTAATTGTTTCTCTCCATGGTCTCATGCAAATCACCCTCCCCATCTTTAGACTTTAGAAACAGGCCTTTCGGCACACAGAATCCAGGGATCACCTCCTACGGCAGCGCCATCCTACACACTAGGGACAATTTACAATTTTGCTGAAGCCAATTAACCAACAAAACCTGTGTGTGTTTGGAGTGTGGGAAGAAACCGGAGAAAACCCACGCGGTCACAGGGAGAATGTGCAAACTCCGTACAGAGAGCACCCGTAGTCAGGATCGAATCTGGGTCCCTGGTGCTGTGAGACAGCAACTGTACCACTGCGCCACTGTCTGTCTCCCCTTTTGTGTCAGAGAGTTCTTTGGCATCACCGGTTTAATGAAGGATTCATTAACCTGTTTCAGGGTGACAAAAATGGTGCAGATTGTCGAAGAGAACACAATGCCAGTTAGCAATGCATAATAATTGGTGCAAGTTTGCGATGCTTCATCTTGTCTTTATAGGTCAACTGAAGAAGAATAGCAGATGCAGACCTGACTTGTTTTGTTAGGCATTGTAAGCCTTTCCTTTTGACCTGCTTTCTCCTGTTCTATTTTGGGGACTGGCTTCTGTCTAATTCAAGCAGGCCCCACAGAAAGGCAATAATCCTGTCTCGGGCTGCAGCTATATAAAGGAACTGACGATGACTGAAGGCAGATCTCTCCTGCCCTCCCTAAATGCCGCATTGATGCATGCAGTCGACACACGCTGTCTGCCTGCCAACAGACTCGTGTGAAGGTCAAATCTTTGACAATGTATTGAAGCCTTCAGCAATCATATCCCTCCCTGCATGTACTTTGAAACATAGGAATGCATGGTATCTTTTGGGAAATGACACTGCTGGAGCTCAGCTCAAAGACTGGTCAGGTCAACCACACAGCCTGAATGTTTTCTCATTCACAGTTGTGAAGTTACCTGAATGATAGGCAAGATAGACACATAGTGCTGGAGTAGAGCAGGTCAGGCATCCTCTCTGGAGAAAAGGAAAAGGTTTCGGGTCTGGACCCTTCTTCACACAGGAATTTGATAAGTATCAATTTGGCAGGCTCAGCCTCAGCTTTGTGCTCTGCGCAACAACTGTGGTATGAACTGGCAGCCTCTTCCAGTGAAGGCAACGGGGTGGGGTGGGAGACAGGTTTAGACCAGGCTGCGTGAGTCAAGAAGGGAGCAGTATTCTCATTTCACTGCCTTAACTTGCTCCATCAGCACCTGCCGTAGTGTCATCGAGTCATACAGTGTGGAAACAGGCCCTTCAGCTGAACGTGCCCACGCCGACCAACATGCCCCATGTTCCACCTGCCCATATCCCTCTTAACATACGCTATCCATGTACCTGTCTATATGTTTCTTAAACATTGCAATAGTACCTGCCACACACCTGCAGCCACGAACAACGTACCCCATTGTTCATAATGTAACAGCACTGCATGGATCTGAAGCCACCAACACGGTATTTCATTGTGAGGCGACCATGATCTGGTACCCAGCAGCACTGTGCCCCATCTATACAGTGACTGACCTGAAGCTAGCACTGTATCATAGTTATAAACGACAGTCCTATATCCACCGATGAAATGGGAAAGTGGCGCAATGTTATACTGTCGCTCCTGTAATCACCTGCACAACAGCTGTGTTATATCCCAATAACTGACCTGTAACCATCTGTGTTTACACGCGTTCTATGTTTACATGTGTTCTATGTTTACACACGTGTTCTATGTTTACACGTGTGTTCTATGTTTACACGCATGTTCTATGTTTACACGTGTTCTATGTTTACACGTGTTCTATGTTTACACATGTTCTATGTTTACACACGTGTTATATGTTTACACACGTGTTCTATGTTTACACGTGTTCTATGTTTACATGTGTTCTATGTTTACACGTGTTCTATGTTTACACACATGTTCTATGTTTACACATGTGTTCTATGTTTACACACATGTTCTATGTTTACACACGTGTTCTATGTTTACACACGTGTTCTATGTTTACGTGTGTTCTTTACATGTGTTCTATGTTTACACACGTATTCTATGTTTACACGTGTTCTATGTTTACACGTGATCTATGTTTACACGCGCGTTCTATGTTTACACAAGTATTCTATGTTTACACGTGTTCTGTTTACACGTGTTCTATGTTTACATGTGTTCTATGTTTACACACGTGTTCTATATTTACACAAGTATTCTATGTTTACACGTGCGTTCTACATACCCCAGCATTTTACATTGCGAGGCTTATCTCCACCACCTCTGTACGTGCGAGACAATGACTGACCTGGAACCCTAAGCACTGTATACATGTTATACAGTGACAGATCTGTGCCCAGCGGTACTGTATTCCGGTGTTATACAGTGTCTGACCTGTTACCCACCAGTGATGTATCCCAATATTAGTTGGTGACTGACCTGTGATGGAGTGACTGACTTGACCCCAGTGTTGTACATTGAGGGCCTGTCTCAGCCGGCAATGTACATTGATGGACCTGTATTGTGCCACAATTTATACAGTAACAGTGTAGAAACAAGGAACTGCTGGATGCTGGTTACACAATAGGGCACAACGTGCTGGAGTAAATCAGCAGTTCAGGCAGCATCTCTGCAGAACATGGATTGACAATAGACAATAGGTGCAGGAGTAGGCCATTTGGCCCTTCGAGCCTGCACCACCATTCAATGTGATCATGGCTGATCATCCACAATCAGTACCCCGTTCCTGCCTTCTCCCCATATCCCTTGACTACGCTATCTTTAAGAGCTCTATCTAACTCCTGAAAGCATCCAGAGAACCGGCATCCACCGCCCTCTGAGGCAGAGAATTCCACAGACTCACAACTCCCAGTGTGAAAAAGTATTTCCTCATCTCCGTTCTAAATCGCTTACCCCTTATGCTTAAACTGTGGCCACTGGTTCTGGACTCCCCCAACATCGGGAACATGTTTCCTGGCTCTAGCGTGTCCAAACCCTTAATAATCTTAAATGTTTCAATAAGATCCCCTCTCATCCTATATTCCAGAGTACACAAGCCCAGTCGCTCCATTCTATCAACATATGACAGTCCCGCCATCCCAGGAATTAACATTGTGAACCTAAGCTGAACTCCCTCAATAGCAAGAATGTCCTTCCACAAATTTGGAGACCAAAACTGCACACAATACTCCAGGTGTGGTCTCACTGGGGCCCTGTACAACTGCAGAAGGACCTCTTTGCTCCTATACTCAACTCCTCTTGTTCTGAAGGCCAACATGCCATTCACTTTCTTCACTGCCTGCTGTACCTGCATGCTTACTTTTCAGGTCGTGATTGGTCTGAAGAAGGGTCTTGTCACCTATCCATGTTCTCTAGAGATGCTGCCTGACCTGCTGAGTTACTCCAGCACCTTGTGTGCTTTTTTTTAATACAGTAATAGATCTGTCCCCAACAGGAATGTAACTTATACTCAAGACCCTTAACTCCAGCAGTAATGTACTTGCATTGAACAATAAAAGACCTGTACCAAAGTGTATAGGAAAGAACTGCAGATACTGGTTTACACAGCAGAAACAAAAATCTGGAGTAACTCAGTGGTTCAGGCAGCATCTCTGGAGAAAAGGAATAGGTGACGTCTCGGGTCGAAGAAGGGTCACGACCCAAAATGTCACCTATTCCTTTTCTCCAGAGGTGCTGGCTGCCTGACCTGCTGAGTAATGGCCCTGTCCCACTGTATGAGCTCATTCAAGAGCTCTCCCGAGTTAAAAAAAAAATCAAACTAGTGTAAGCACGTAGAATGTACGTAGCGGGTACGTCGGAGCTCGGGGACGTCTCTTAGCCGCTCGTAACGCTAACGGCAGGTATTCGGGAAACGCGGTAAGCTCGGGAAGACGCGTGAAGATTTTTCAACATGTTGAAAAATGTCCACGAGAGCCCCGAGTACCTACGAGCGAGCGGCCATTACCCTAAATCTCCGAGTTCGAATCAGGGCAAACTCGGGAGAACTCTTGAATGAACTCGTACAGTGGGACAGGGCCATTACTTCAGCTTTTTGTGTCTATCTTCAGACGTACCGAACTTTGCAATGTCCAATAATAGCTGGTATACCAATGATTGACAATAGGTTCCCCTTTGCAGCCACTATCTGTGCAACATATAATCTCTGATTGCATTTCCACTCACACGTGCACTGCAATCAAAGTGGGCAAACCGTTTAAGGTTAATTGTCTACCCGCGCGCGGTCACACTTTACTGCATTTCCAATTGTGGCAGAGACTGCCGTATCCTTCTTGTCTGATCATTAAGTAGAAAGGTTACAGTCTGTATTTCAGGTAAAAACAATTCCTGTCGTTTTTCCTTATCAAAGAAGAGTTTCAGAAATCTCTATGGTTGTGAGGAAGGCAAGCAGTGTTGCACAATGTCATCAGTAATTACTCCTTTACAAGTGTTCTGTTTAGTTGAGTTTAGTATATTGTCACGTGTACCGAGATACAGTGACAAACTTGTTGTGTGCTAACCAGTCAGCGGAAAGACAATACATGATTACAATCGACCCATCCACAGTGTGTAGATATAAAGCCATTAACGTTTAGTTCTAGCTAAAATCCGATCAAAGATAGCCCGAAGGTCTCCAATGAGGTAGATAGTAGCTCAGGACTGCTCTCTAGTTGTTGAGAGGATGGTTCAGTTGCATGATAACAGTTGTTGGGGTAACTTCTGTCGGGGAATGCTGAGAAGATGAAAGGCATAAATGCAAATCCCGTCTTCCTGAGGGAGGCCAGTTGGCAGTGAAATTGAGTACACTTGGTTAACCTACGAACGTGCATGTTTTGGGGATGTGGGCGGAAATCCGAGCACCCAGAGGAAACCCATGTGGTCACGGGGAGAACGTGCAAACTCCACCCAGAGAGCACTTTTTGCAAGATCGAATCTGGGCCTCTGGAGCTGTGAGGCAGCCGTGCCACTGTGCGATAAGGTATAGGAGTAGAATTAGGCCATTCGGCCCATCAGGTCTACTCCACCATTCAGTCATGGCTGATCTATCTCTCTCTCCTAACCCCATTCTCCTGCCTTCTCCCCATAACCTCTGACAACTGTACTAATCAAGAATCTATCTATCTCTGCCTTAAAAATATCCACTGACCTGGCCTCCACAGCCTTCTGTGGCAAAGAATTCCACAGAAGGTGGAATTAGTCAGAAGGTGGATCTTTAGTCAGAAGGTGGTGACCTTCTGATAAAAACATTTCTCCTCATCTTCCTAAAAGAACAACCTTTAATTCTGAGGCTATGGCCCCTGGTCTTAGACTCTCCTACTAGTGGAAACATCCTCTCCTCATCCACTCTATCCAAGTCATTCACTATGTATGTTTCAATGAGGTCCCCCCCTCATTCTTCTAAACTTCAGTGAGTACAGGCCCAGGACTGACAAACGCTCATCATAGGTTAACCTACTCATTCATGTAATCATCCTTGTAAACCTCCTCTGGACCCTCTCCAGAGCCAGCACATCCTTCCTCAGATACGGTGCCCAAAATTACTCACAATATTCCAAATGCAGCCTGACTAGCGCCTTATAGAGTCTCAGCATCACGTCCCTGTTTTTGTATACAAGCCCTCTTGAAGTAAATGCCAGAATTGAGTTTGTTTTCTCTACTACCAATTGGACTTGCTGATTAACCTTTTGGGAATCCAGCACTAGCATTCCCAGGTCTCTTTGCACCTTCGACTTCTGGATTCACTCCCCATTTAGAAAATAGTTTCCGTCTTTATTCCTACTACCAAATTGCATGACTCCACACTTTGCCACCCTGGGGACAGCTAATCTGGAAGGTTAGATGGCATGGAATGGAACCTGGGTGAGTTAATTGGATTGGAGAAAGGAGTCAAAGGTTTGTTATGGAGTAGAAAGGGACTGCAGATGCTGGGTTATACTGATGATAGACCCAAAGTGCTGGAGTAACTCAGCGGGTCAGGCAGCATCTCTGGAGAAAAAGGATGGGTGACCTTTCGGGTTGGAACCTTTCAGACTGAAGGCTGAATGAAGTGACCCAAAACGTCACCCAACCTTTATCTCCAGAGATGCTGCCTGACCCGCTGAGTTACTCCAGCACTTTGTGTCTATCTTTGATAGTTATCGAGGGTTATTTTCAGATTTGAGGGGCCTCAGTGGCACTGACTATTTTCACTCAGAAGGTAGACCTTTTCTGGAATGAGCTGACGGAGAAAGCTATGGAAGCAGATCCAATTATGACATTTGCTCAGATATGTGGATAGGAAGGGTGTTGAGGGGTATTGGCCAAATGCAGGCAAATGGGACTCACCACTGTGCATGGTCGGCATGGACAAGGTGGGCTGAAGGGCTTGTTTCTGTGTTGTACAGCTCTGTGATTCTGAGTCATTGTAAAGAGTATTTGGAGAACAACACAAACCCTTGCTCATCATCTCTGTTAACGTGTTGCTCAGTGATGATTTCTCCGAGTCAGGAGTAATAGAATAATGAATGTCCTTGGATCAGGGTATGCCAGATTCTGCAATAGTTCATGGAGAGTAGGAATCCTTCCCTGACTTTACGAATCTCTAGTTGTAGCCTATTTAATTTATTTTAGTTGAGAGATACAGCGCAGGAACAGACCCTTCGACACACCGAGTCTACGCCGACCAGCGATCCTCGTACACTATCCGACACACACGAGAGACAATTTATAATCTTTACTGAAGCCAATTAAACCTACACATCTTTGGAGTGTGGGAGGAAACCGGTGCACCCTGCGAAAATCCGTGCTCACGGAGAGAACGTACAAACTCAGTACAGACAGCACTTGTAGTCAGGATCGAACCTAGGTCTCTGGCGCTGTAAGGCAGCAACGCTGATGCAGCACCACTGTGTCTCCCTTCTTCCAGTTCTGATTCTGATTTGAACATTTCTCTACACCAGACTATGGGTGATTTTTGGAAATTGGTTACCAGACAAAGACCGTGGATTTTGGAGATAAATAATGTTAAGGACATGCAACGAGTCCTTGATTTGCTTTTCATGGTGGCATAAAATTCTTTGCAAAAATGGTAACTTCAATGAATTTCCAGTTATTTAGCAGCTGGTTATTTTTTTTATTTGAGATTTAACAATAAGGAACAATTGTGAATCTGCACTATTTGATATGTTACCATACGCCAACAGCATGCAGGAAGATTTGAACCAAATCCTCGGGTGAACCTTAGCAACTGGAATTAGCTACAGATAAATGGAAACTAATTGACATTCGGCTGTGGCGACACCGTGAAAGGGCCCAGTTTAATAAAGGGAGAACTGATCTGCGTGCCAGTGTTGATTAAACACTGATTCATCTGTTTGAACCAATGCTGGTAATCAATTGTAAGAGTGTGTAAAAAGAGTGTTCCACTCTAATTTGACATGCTCCTCCCTGTTTAGGCCTTGCACAAATCAAAGGGATGCATGCACTTTTAGGCATGGCCTCTGAAAGGTAACTGAATTATGTCGGTGGATTAATGAGGGGGGTGATGGTGATGGCATGCAGTGGTTCTCAATGAATGAGTGGTTAATGACTGAGAAGATGGCCACTGTCTTTTACTATATTGGATTTGCAAAGATTTGGAAAGGCCTCGATGCAGCTCCATCCAGGACAGCAAGAAACTGCAGAGAATTGTGGACGCAGCCCAGGACCATCACGCAAACCAACCTCCCTTCCATTGACTCCGTCTACACTTTACGCTGCCTCGGCATAATCGAGGACAAAACTCACCCCGTTCACTCCCTCTTCTCCCCTCTCCCATCAGGCAAGAGATACAGAAGTGTGATAACACACACATCCAGATTCAGGGACAGTTTCTTCCCAGCTGTTATCAGGCATGTACACCTACTAGAGAGCTGGCCTGAGCTACCATTTACCTCATTGGAGACCCTCGGACTATCTTTAATCGAACTTTACTGGACTTTATCTTGCACTAAACGTTACTCCCTTTATCCTGTATCTGTACACTGTGGACAGCTTGATAGTAATCATGTATGGTCTTTCCGCTGACTGGATAGCACGCAACAAGAAAGCTTTTCGCTGTATCTTGATGCACGTGACAATAAACGAAACTAAACTGAAAAGATAAATGATGCCGAAAATTCTGGAGGGAGTAGGCCCGGTGATTTAGTTTAGTTTAGAGATACAGCACCCTTCAGCCCATGAGTCTGTGCTGACCAGCGATACCCGGATTTTTTTCCAAGCCAATTAATTTACAAACCTGTACGTCTTTGGAGTGTGGGAGGAACTCCGGTCGGTCTCTGGCGCTGTAAGGCAGCAACTCTACCGCTGTGCCACACTGACACCAGGCACGTGGCATCAGGGTAGGCAAGGTAGGCACTGCCTACCCTGACTAAAATTATGACATGGTAATCATTAAATATAAATAGTAAAGGCATGGGAGAATTATGCCTATCTAAGAGATCGATCTCTTAGGTAGGCATAATTCTCCGTGCCTTTCAACCGCAGCACTTGTAACACGGGAAGGTCTGTGCAGCCCACGTGCCGTCAGCGCTGCCTGAAGCCATCAATTTCAAGCGGGGCTGAAGGCAGCAGAAATTCTGCCTTTGCTGTACTACGCATGCGCTGCGCAAGTTTCTTGGCGGGTTTTCAAATATGGATTGTCATTATCTGAAGGGTATGTTAGGAAGCAAAGAGAGAAGAATGGAGTTCGTGTACCTATACCATGGTAAGTACATTTCTTGGTACTTTATGTTTTTAAATACTGTATTTCCCGGGGTGGGTGGGTGGGGGGAAGAGCTCCGTTCACAGTGTTTGAGGAGTCTGGCCCGGGGTAAAGTTGCGGGGAGGGCAGAAGCTTTGTGAAGGAGGGGATCGGGGCCAGTAACCCACTTGCGACGCTCGGGCACGGAGCCACCGCATTGTGGCCGGGGAGTGAATTAGCTCGGGTGGCTGCCGCAGCGCTCCAGGCACGGACAGCAGAACTGGCCGCCACATCCGAGGAAGGAAGCAGCTTGGGTGACTGCGAGCGGCCGCCGGGACCAGACAGCAGAACCGGCTGCCACTTCAGCCCCATCTGCTGGTCTCCGCTCACCTCTGGCAGTGTTCTCCGTCTGAACACCTCTCTCCTGCCGCTCGCCGGCCGGCTTCCCGCAAATCCTTAAATTCCGACAGCGCGCTCAAGGGACCAATTGAGGTTACTCGGCTGTGGAAATTTAAGGATTTGTGGGAAGCAACTGACTCTCCCTCCAATTGGACCCTTGAATTAGTATTGTCATTCAATAAGATGACAACTGATTCAACGTCCTGGTGTGCTCCCGTTTTCCCCACCATTTCTCCACCTGCCTTCAACCTCCATCCCCCACCTATTCAGTAATTAAAAAATGAAGGAGATTTAGAAGCGTTGGGCAAATTGAATTGTTACTTATTTTTAATTTTTATTTTTAAGGATGCGCGGTTTAAGTTTTTTTTTAAAGCCGCCTGCCTACCTTGAGTAATTACTCACGGCACGTGCCTGACTGACACTGTATCATGACAGAAGAATCGGAGGACTGCTTGTTGATATTAATGAAAGTTGGGAGTTAGGAATGGAGGGCAAGGCAAGTAACTTAAAGTAGCTGACAACAATACCAAATCATTGTGGTACTGGTATAGTGGATGCTGATGTCACTGTACTAAATCGGTGCTGTGCTGGTCCGGAATAGACTGAGATCACCAGGCCAAATCTGTACTGCTTGTCACACAGAATGGTCATAAATAACGTTTATGGTTTACAGAGCACAAAAGTTACCACAATTTAGAAAGTGGCTGTGCTTCCAGAAGCAGGAAGACATTTCAGAAAGCCTAGGCTTGAAAACAAGGTGCAGTGGGGACAGAGAAACTACCAAAAAGGGTTGAAGACCTTACAGGAAGCAGGACAGGAGGAGGTGAAGTCATGCTAGCTTTTACAGTGTCACCTCAGCCAAATGTTGATTTGTTCCCATTTGGCTCTGGTTAATAGATACTCACTGGATCGATCCTTCATTTCCTTAAACAAATTTGATTACTAACTCATCCGTGAAGAATTTGGGATGTTTTACCATGTTGAAGTTAATGTGTAGGAAGGAACTGCAGATGCTGGTTTACACCGAGGATAGACACAAAATGCTGGAGTAACTCAGCGGGATAGGCAGCATCTCTGGAGAGAAGGAATGGGTGACATTTCAGGTCGAGACCTTTCTTCAGACTGGGGTCTGACTGGGGAAGAAGGGTCTCGACCCCAAACGCCACCCATTCCTTGTCTCCAGAGATGCAGCCTGTCCCGCTGAGTTACTCCACCTTTTTGTGTCGATCTTCGGTGCGAATATACGTCGTGGTTATTCAATTTACCAGCAGGGAGTCAAGATATGCTAATGTGGAAGATGCATAATTACTGACTAGTGCAAAGTGACCTCTTTCATTTTGTAAACATTTGAGTTTCACTGCTCATTAAATATTCTGCAACATCATTAAATCCATCAATGCCAAACATTGAATTTTCATCTCTGGCAAGCTGTATTTTCTCCCGTCCACTTTGATGTCTGTGTTCTGGAGCCCTCGCTGTAACACCGCTTAATAATAGATTGCCGAAAGTTGTTATTTGCCGCTTTAACAGCTTTGAAGTTTGCAAGAAATACTTCTTTTTTTCCCAATACGCTGCCTTTAAGCCTTACGGTATTATGGGATTATAGCACCCAATCATTTCAGAAGTAATTAAATTATAGAGAGGTT
>CM075979.1:79039665-79145846 GCA_038087875.1 Malacoraja senta
GCTGACTCTCATCGTGGGCCCAACTGCAAAGATACAAAGGACTCTCAGCAATATTTCTCCATCGTATACCCATTACCCTTGCAGATTTTTGATTGTGATTCAGCAACACACACAGTTCAGTTTATTGTCGCGTGTAACGAGGTACAGTGAAAAGCATTTGTCACGTGCTAACCAGTCAGCGGAAAGACGATACACGATTACAATCGAGCCAACCACAGTGGGCAGATGCATGATAAGGGAATAACGTTTAGTGCAAGGTAAAGCCAGTGAAGGTAGTTCGAGGGTCACCAATGAGGTAGAGAATAGTTCAGGACTGCTCTCCAGTTGCGGTTGGATGGTTCAGTTGCCTGATAACAGCTGGGAACTAGCAAAGACAGTTCAGTCTGTGGATTAGTGGAGGATGCTAGTAAAAGGGTTCTTAGATGCACCAGTACCCAGAGGGTTAGACAACTAGTACCCAGAAGGTTAGAATGCCCACACCTAGACAGTTTGAGTAAGCAGGCAAGGTGTGTCCGGAGTGATATATGTACTGATTCATGTGGTTTCTGCTACTTCTATAACTTCTTGCATGTTGTACTAGTAACTAGCTCAACCTAGTTATTGAATGGTTATTACAAAAGTAAGAATTGCTTAAACATTTTATCGATCCATAAAAATGTTATGGGACATTCTCCTCTATACCTGGCCTACTGGTGCAGGCAGTCTAGTTTAGTTCAGAGATACAGTGTGAAAACAGACTCTTCGGCGAACCGTGGCCACGCCGACCAGCAATCACCCCGTGCACAAGCACCAGGGACACACTCGGGACAATTTACCTGTACGTCTTTGGAGTGTGGGAGGAAATGAGAGCGCCCGGAGAAAACTCACTTGGTCATAGGGAGAACGTGCAAACTCCATCCAGGCAGCACCCATAGTCAGGATCGAACCTGGGACTCTGGCGCTGCAAGGCAGCAACTCTACCGCTGAGCTACCATGCAGCCCCGCTTACATTTTCATTCGACCATTCACATGAAAGACAGCATCCCCTGCATTCCCTGGGCAGTTGTGCGAGTCTTGACTGTGGGGTGACATGGATAGGACAGGTTTGGAGGGATGTGGGTGTGGATAAATGTGAGGCTCTCCACTTTGGTGGCAAGAACAGGAAGGCAGATTATTTTCTGAATGGTGTCAGATTTGGTACAACTAGACGTGGGTGTGCTTGTACATCAGTCACTAAAAGTAAGCATGAAGCTACAGCAGGCAGTGAAGAAAACTAATGGCATGTTGGCATTCATTGCAAGAGGATTTGAGTTTAGGAGCAAGGATATCCTACTGTAGTTGTACATGGCCCTGGAGAGACCGCAACTGGAGTATTGTTTGCAATTTGGGTTGTCTAATTTGAGGAAGGACATTATTGCTATTGAGGGTGTACAGCGTAGGCGCGATGGCGGGACACACATATGTTGAAAGAATGTGTCGACTGGGAATATAGAAGGATGAGAAGGGATCTTATAGAAACATATAAAATTCTTAAAGGATTGGACAGGCTAGATGCAGGAAAAATGTTCCCGATTTTGGGAGAGTCCAGAACCAGGGGTCAGAGTTTAAGAATAAGGGGTAGGCCATTTAGGACTGAGATGAGGAAAAACTTTTGTTTTTCTGTGGAATTCTCTGCCACAGAAGACAGTGGAGGCCAATTCACAGGATGTTTTCAAGAGAGAGTTAGATTTAGCTCTTGGGGCTGGAGGAATCAAGGGATATGGGGAAAAAGCAGGGAACGGGCATGGATTTTAGAGGATCAGCCATAATCATATTGAATGGCGGTGCTGGCTCGAAAGGCCGAATGGCCTAATCCTGCACCTATTTTTCTCTATGTTTCTATATGGGCCACATGCAGGCAGGTGGGAGACAGGTGTGACTGTTGGCTGGTGTGGGCAAGTTGAGCCAAAGTGATCCAGACTGTATCACTCTATGACTCTGACTCTTTAACCCAAGCCACACAGCGATGCTTGAGTCCTCGATCTTCATTCTCCAAGGCACCAGAGCTGCTCAAAAGAAGCAAAGCTGGAAAGGGAGAGCGGGAGGAGCAGACACGGGGGAGGAAGCTTCCCTCACTGTGTTGTAGAACAATATTAATCCTAACTGACCCATCTGTTCTTAGTCATAGCTAGCTGTGATTAAAAAATATCTTAATTCAATGACAAAGCTCCCTTTCATTTCCACTCTATTAATCATGCGTGTGATAGTTGAAGGCACAGCAACCTAGAAATGGAATCAATTCGCACCTGCCTTTTCTGCATGTAAGTTGCACAAAAAGCAATTTAGCCCAGAGCAGATTTCACCAGCGATCATTTTGAACGTAGGGATTTGCTGCCGTTACGAGCGGTGAATTTGCCATGGCTGAATTCCGTTTCAGTTTCAGTTCAGTATATTTATTGTCATGTGTACCGAGGTTCAGTGAAAAGCTGTTTGTTGCGTGCTATCAAGTCAGCGGAAAGACAATACATGATTACAATCGAGCCATTTACAGTGTATCGAAAACCATAGTTAAGGTATGAAATTGTGCTTTAGGAATAGGGATTTAAGAGTGTGGAGCGACTGTAATATGAGTTTGTAGATCTGCTTCTGTGGTTAGCACGCAAATAGTCGCCTGTGTTTGGCCACCATCTGTCCTAGTTCAGAGTCCCAGATGATGGAGGCACAAAGAACTGCAAATGCTGGAATTGTGAACAAAACGCAAAGTATTGGAGAAACTCGGCAGATCGGGCAGCTTCTGAATTTAATGGGTGGATGTGGGGTCTGAAGAAGGGTCCCGACCCGAGATGTCATCTCTCCATTCCCTCCGCAGATGCTTCCTGACCCAGTGTTCTTCCAGCACCTAACCAGTGATCCTCCAGCACTCTGTGTTCTGCTGCAGTTGATGCTTGGTTGTCCCTGCACTTTTATCGCTCTCCTGTTTGAGCGTAGCGGTAATGATATAGCTTAAGGACTTGCTCGGCCATGTAAGTGTCAAGCGCATGGGTGGATGTGCAAACACCTGTGGGGCAGGTACACAAAAATGCTGGAGAAACTCAGCGGGTGCAGCAGCATCTATGGAGCGAAGGAAATAGGCAACGTTTCGGGCCGAAACCCTTCTTCAGACCTTTTTGTGTACCTTCGATTTTCCAGCATCTGCAGTTCCTTCTTTAACACCTGTGGGGCAGATTGGATCAGGGTGTCTCATTTCCTCTCTTGCAGAACATTAGTGAGCTAGGTGGGCTCTTATAATAATTCTCTCGTTTTTGTGGTCATCATTACTGATGATCTCTTCCCCCTCACCCTGCCTGGTTTTCCTGACCAGACTGGAAGTCAGGGTGGTGTAGATGGCCACAATCAAGGAAAATAAGTGGGAGAACGGGAGTGTTGTGAAACTAGGCCAAAATGTCTAAATGTTTCTTAAACGTTGCAATAGTACCTGCCTCAACTATCTCCTCCGACAGCTCATTCCATACACCCACCACCCTTTAGTGTGTAAAAAAAAGGTTACCCCTCAGGTTCCTATTAAATCTTTCGCCGCTCACCTTAAATCCATGCCCTCTGGTTGTTCGATTCTCTTACTCTGGCCAAGAGACTTTGTGCATGTACCCGATCTATTACTCTCACGGTTTTTTGCACTTCGATAAAATCACCCCTCATCCTCTGGAAGGATTTAATTTCCATGCACGAATGCACGTGCATGGAGAAAGGATTCTGGCCCTAGCTTCCACAGAAATAACCGTTGATATATAAATACATTACATTTTAAATGTTGGTGGCTTAAACAAAGTGTGTTCACGTAAGAATTTTTTAAAAGGTAGACAAAATTGCTGGAGAAACTCAGCGGGTGCGGCAGCATCTATGCAGCGAAGGAAATAGGCAACGTTTCGGGCCGAAACGTTGCCTATTTCCTTCGCTCCATAGATGCTGCCGCACCTGCTGAGTTTACATAGATACATAGAAAATAGGTGCAGGAGTAGGCCATTCAGCCCTTCGAGCCTGCACCGCCATTCAATATGATCATGGCTGATCATCCAACTCAGTATCCCGTACCTGCCTTCTCTCCATACCCCCTGATCCCTTTAGCCACAAGGGCCACATCTAACTCCCTCTTAAATATAGCCAATGAACTGGCCTCAACTACCCTCTGTGGCAGAGAGTTCCAGAGATTCACCACTCTCTGTGTGAAAAAGTTTTTCCTCATCTCGGTCTTAAAGGATTTCCCCCTTATCCTTAAGCTGTGACCCCTTGTCCTGGACTTCCCCAACATCGGGAACATCGTTTCTCCAGCAATTTTGTCTACCTTCGATTTTCCAGCAGTTCCTTTTTGAGAATGTTTTAAAAATTGTTTTATGACACTGCTAGATTTTGATGAAATAATGATGAACTAGTTTTGAAGTGGTTTCCTCAGAATGTATAAACGTTGAGCAATTTGTGAATCTGTCTTGATGACTGATGACTTTCTCATTCCCACTGCATTAGTAATAACTAAAAGTAGATTAACTTATCAAACAGAATGAGTAAGGGCAAGCTTTCTGCCATTCCAAGGGAAAGAGTGTAAGAAACAGGACACAAATTGCTGGTGCAACTCAGCAGGTCAGGCAGCATCTCTGGAGATAGGTAATGGATAGGTAATGTCTAAGATGATGCTGCCTGATGTGCTGATGTACTCCAGCACTCTGTTCTCTTGTGTATTATCCAGCATCTGCAGTTCTTTGTTTTGACAAAGAGTATAAGGTGGTAGTTTGAAGCTGTAAGGCTGGATGCAAACAAGGCAATCTGCTGATTTAGGGAAGTATAGAAGGTAGACAAAAATGCTGGAGAAACTCAGCGGGTGAGGCAGCATCTATGGAGCGAAGGAATGGGTGACATTTCGGGTCGAGACCCTTCTTACGGTATTTATTATTGTTCTGTCTTTTCATCTTTGCACAGACTGCAGAAGCTAGTAAGGATTCCACACAGAAGACGGGAGAACGTGTGGTAGCAGGTAGCTCTTGGACTTCTGGGTGGCACCAAACTGTAATTGAGATATTGGGCAGTACAGACATTGCCCTAACTAGGAGATGCCACGGTGTGCAGTGACAGCACCCAGTTCTAAACTGTAGTGACTTGAACATAGCAAGACACTTCATTTGTAAGTGCGTGTAAAATCTTTGTGAGGCACATTTTCTTTGAATTATAATGCCAGTGAGGAGGAATAGGAAACTGAGAAGGCTTCGTGTTAGATTGCCTGAATTATTTAAAGGGCCTTGCAGGGAACTGACAGATTCCATTAGATCATAAGGAGAGTCCAGCCAGCCCACGAGGCTGCTTCGGCATACTTCAACTTCGCAGCTGGAGCAACAAGCCCACCTTCCCAACATTGCCAAGCCCCAT
The DNA here is from genome assembly GCA_038087875.1 of Malacoraja senta. Taxonomy (NCBI): domain Eukaryota; kingdom Metazoa; phylum Chordata; class Chondrichthyes; order Rajiformes; family Rajidae; genus Malacoraja; species Malacoraja senta. The sequence continues at coordinate 79,045,036 of CM075979.1, forward strand.
TGATTAAAAATCCTGACAACCTCAGTCTTGTATGTACTCTACAGCTGAGTGTCGACAGTTTCCCTGATGAGACTGGGAACAGGAAAGTAATCAGGAAACTCGTGCCGTGCTTTTAGAACACCAACCTAACCTTTTTAAAAAAAGAAACACACAATGTGCTGCAGTAAGTCAACAGGTCAGGCAGCATCTCTGGAGAATATGCATGGGTGACGTTTCAGTTGCGACCCTTCTTTTATCTGAAGAAGGGTCCCGACCCTAAACGTCACCTATCCAAATTCTCCAGAGATGCTGCCTGACCTGCTGAGTTACCCCAGCACTTTGCGTTCATTATCTTTGTTCAACATCTGCAGCTCCTTCTGTCTCCATTTGGTATTTTGTTGTCCATTTTACCACATTTATGTTGTGCTTTGTTCTGAAGGATATTGCGTCCAGTTTCTCGACTTTAGTTTAGTTTAGAGATACAGTGCGGAAACAGGCCCTTCGGCCCATCGAGTCCACGCCGTCCTCACGCAGTAACTGCACATACTAGGGGCAATTTACAATAATACCAGGCCAGTTAACCTACAAACCTGTACATCTTCGGAGTGCGGGAGGAAACCGGAGATCCCGGAGGATACAAAAGCAGGTCACGAGGAGAACGTACAAACTCCGTCCAGACAGCACCCGTAGTCAGGATCAAACCCGGGTCTCTGGCGCTGTAAGGCAGCAACGCTACCGCTGCGCCATTGTGCCGCCATTATTGTTGCTGTTTGGTCCTCTTCTCTTCTGTGTGTGCTGGGCTAAGTGGCTGGCTTTCCGTGTAAAATGTGAGTTTAATATTGGTCGGAAATGATAAAGTAAGAGCTGGCAATACAGTTGATGTGCACATTATTGACTCTCAGTCAGACTCTACATTGTAATTCATGTACCTCTGCAGCGGGGGAGGGAAGGATATTTCAAGTCACCTCTTTCTGCAGATGTTTCGTGGAAAAGTGAACATATCTGGGCTAACTTGCATCTACCTGCTGCAGGGGCAGTTCCTGCAAGCATCTCATGTGGAGGAAATTCACTGGTAATCAAGTTACAACTCTCAGCCACCTCCTGTGCGGATGACTCCTGCAAATACCATGCCAAGATCACATTGGAATTTTAACCCTTGGGCCATGAATTCTTATCCAGGCTTGTCATGAGACTAAGGTACACAAAAATGCTGGAGAAACTCAGCGGGTGCAGCAGCATCTATGGAGCGAAGGAAATAGGTAACGTTTCGGGCCGAAACCCTTCTTCAAACTGATAGGGGGTGGGGAGAAGAAAGGAAAAAAGGAAAAAATGCGGAGGAGGAGCCCGAGGGCTGGGGGAGGGGAGGAGACAACCAGATGGCTGATGAAGGGGAGGGGACAGCAAGGGCTAGCAGAATTGGGAGAATTCAATGTTCAAACCCCCAGGATGTAGACTGCCCAAGCGGAATATGAGGTGCATTTCCTCCAATTTACGGTGTTGCTCGCTGTGGCCATGGAGGAGACCCAGGACAGAGAGGTCAGATACGGAATGGGAGGGGGAGTTGAAGTGCTGAGCCACCGGGAGTTCAGGTTGGTTATTGCGGACCGACCGGAGGTGTTCGGCGAAACGATCGCCAAGCCTCCGCTTGGTCTCACCGATGTAGATCAGCTGGCATCTAGAGCAGCGAATGCAATAGATGAGGTTGGAGGAGATGCAGGTGAACCTCTGTCGCACCTGGAACGACTGCTTGGGTCCTTGAATGGAGTGGAGGGGGGAGGTGAAGGGACAAGTGTTGCATCTCTTGCGGTTGCAAGGGAAAGTACCCGGGGAGGGGGTGGTATGGGAGGGAAGGGAAGAATTGACAAGGAAGTTACGGAGGGAGCGGTCTTTGCGGAAGGCAGACATGGGGGGAGATGGGAAGATGTGGCGAGTGGTGGGGTCACGTTGGAGGTGGCGAAACTGACGGAGGATCACTTGTTGTATGTGACGGCTGGTGGGGTGAAAGGTGAGGACTAGGGGGACTCTGCCCTTGTTGTGAGTGGGGGGATGGGGAGAGAGAGCAGTGTTGCGGGGTATGGCAGAGACCCTGGTGCGAGCCTCATCTATGGTGGAGGAGGGGAACCCCCGTTCCCTGAAGAATGAGGACATTTCAGTTGTCATGAGACTATTCTTCTATCACCCTACTAATGGAATGTGAGTTTGGGCAGAGTTCCCAGCTCAATTCTGAGTGTGTCCAACTCATATTGGGCAATTCTTAATTGTCATCTCATTCAAGACAGAATATAAACAAATTATTTTGGAAATGGAGAAATCTATACTGGATATACTGTAGAAAGTGGTGCCCTCATGGAATTGAGCTCAGTGCGATGTCAGTTACTGTGAGCAGTTTTGGGCCCCATATCTGAGGAGGGATGAGAGCTGGTGTTGGAGAGGCCCCAGAGGAGGTTTACATAAAAGGATGAGGGGGAAACCTCATTGAAACTTACTGAATAGTGAAAGGCCTGGATAGAGTGGATGTGGAGCAGATGTTTCCACTAGTGGGAGAGTCTGGGACCAGAGGGCACAGCCTTGGAATAAAAGGGCGTTCCTTTAGAAAGGAGATAACAAAGAATTTCTTTAGTCAGAGGGCGGTGAATCTGTGGAATTGTTTGCCAGAGATGGCTGTGGAGGCCAGGTCAATGGGTATTTTTTAAGCGGAGATTGTTATGTTCAGGATGAATGCGGTTGAGAGAGATAGATCAGCCATGATTGAATGGCGTAGTAGACTAGATGGGCCGAATGGCCTAATTCTGCTTCTATGACGAATGAACTTATGTCTTTGAATAAGGTACCAAATCATCCTACATGGTTATTAACTCAACACTTACCGTATTTCCCGGCAATGAAGACGCTATTTATTACCTGAAAATAAGGCCCGAAAATTTACCTGCTTCTTGGAGGCCGAAGGTTAGATTGTTAGCCAAGAAAGACAGACTTGGCTATCCCTCAGCACAGGGACAGCACCGCTGGGGAGGGAAGGGGGGGGGGGGGAGAGTGCCTTCCACAGCGTGTGGAGAGTCTGGCCCGAGTCAGCACGGCTGGGCCGCCAGGGGTAAAGTGGGTGGTCATTGCCGTGAAATACGGTAAGTCTCACAATAAGTCAAGTCAAGTCAAGTCACATTATTATAAAGCACATTAAAAAACAACTCTCGTTGGCCAAAGTGCTTTACATTTGTTATAAGAATAGTATAAACAAACAAACTACATACATATATACATGTAGCCCTCGCTCAGAGGACAATAAGATAAACATTTCCAATTTTCCATCAGATAATTAATTTCACACTTTTCATACAACAAGTGCGTTGATGGTTTTCAACTGAGAACACATGCTATTAAATCAGATAAAAATCATTGCTTTATTCTACAAGGGAACTTGCTCTAACGTTTTTCGTTTAGTTTAGTTGTACAGGGCGGAAATGGGCCCTTTGGCCCACCAAGTCCGCACTGACTTAACGATTCCCGCACACTAACACTAACCTACACACACTAGGGACATTTTACAATTTTACCAAGCCAATTAAACTACAAACCTGTACGTCTTTGGAGTGTGGGAGGAATCCGGGGAGAAACTATCCATACAGGCAGCACCCGTAGTCAGGATCGAACCCGGGTCTCTAGCGCTGTTAGGCAGCAACTCTACCACTGCGCCATCGTGACGTTGCCAGATCTGGGAATGTAATCTGCTGACTGGGTGAAGAGATTGGAAATAACTATTCATCTTCACAGTACTGTTATCTTTGAGCATGGAATTTGCATCCACCTTCCCAAAATAGTGCTCTCAAGAGTTTTTAGATTCCAAGCCGAAGGAGTGAAATTAATCTCACTAGTGGTGACATGAGAGCTAACAGCAGCCTTCAACAGAAGTAAAAGACAACATCATATCGTATCCGTTGAAGCTTTTTGCCTGGTGGGTAACGTGGCAGCCAAGTTACACAAACATCCTGTGACATTGAAACCACCCTCCTTGACCAATCTTTCCATGAAATCCTGATGAGATCTGAACAAGTTCTCTCAATCACAGTTGCGAGGGAGTTTGTGAGGATTATCTGACTGCGCAATGTTAGTCGGGTGTGATGACTACTGCATCCACTGAGGCCCATTCCTGAGAGGAATAGATCAGGTCGACGTACAGAGTTACTCGCCCAGCATAGGGGCATCGAGAACCAGAGGGCAAAGTGAGGGAGGAAAGAATTAACAGGAACCCGAGGAATAATCTTTTTACACACAGCATGGTGGGTGTATGAAACCCACAATCCCAGATTAAGATACATTTAGACAGGTACATGGATAGTACAGTTTTAGAAGGACATGGGCCAAATGCAGGCAGGTGGGACTAGTGTAGATGGGACTTAGGCGGGTGTGGGTAAGTTGGGCTGAAGGGCCTGTTTCCACGCCGTGATACTCTATGATTTCCATTTGTTGGTCAGAACAATTTATACCAAAGTTCGGCACAAAGTGCTGGAGTAACTCAACGGATCAGGCAGCATCTCTGGAGAAAAAGTATGGGTGACGTTTCAGGTCGGGACCCTTCTTCGGACTGAAAGTTGGGGGAGGGAGAAGTGGGTGAAGAGATGGAGGTGAGAAAAGACCAGGACCAATCTGGGTCGGCCACAGAGGACCTCAGGCAGGGCAGTGCCTGGTAGGCCCATTAGGCTCGGAAGGTGTGGTCTCAAGAGGAAAACAACATGGAGAACCGTGGGACTGGTCTCGACCCGAAACGTCACCCATCTTTTTCCCCCAGAGATGCAGCCTGACTCGCTGAGTTACTCCAGCACTTTGTGCCTATCTTTAAGACAATGCCATGTTTCCTGAACAACATTACAACAGTCTGGGTCAAGTCTTTAGGGGGGGTGTGCTGGTGACCAGCTTGCCTGTGAATGATGAGGTTCACGTTGTGTGTTACAGGAGGGGCTGTAATAGTGGAAGGTTCAGGTGTTTGTGTACTATGACTTACCCATCAGCTAAACAATTCTTTGCCTTGGAGAAAACGGAATTGAACTGCTAAACTACAAAGTTATCCCAGGACATCTGATCAATAAAATAACATATGTACAATAGGTGCAGCATGGTGGCACAGCGGTAGAGTTGCTGCCTTACAGTGCCAGAGACCCGGGTTCAATCCTGACTACGGGTGCTGTCTGTACGGAGTTTGTACGTTCTCCCCGTGACCGCGTGGGTATTCACCAAGATCTCCCACAGTCCAAAGATGCACAGGTTTGTAGGTTAATTGTCTCAATATAGAGATGTAAAAATTGTCCCTAGTGTAGGATAGTGTTAATGTGCGTGGATCGCTGGTAGCAGGCGTACTCAGTGGGCCGTATGGCTTGTTTCCGTGCGGTGTCTCTAAAAATAGAAATAAATCTAAACAGTCCTCACATTGTTTGTAAGGAGTGATTGGAGTCTTTCCATTGATAGACATTTGTTGTGATTCATGTTAGTCGTTGATTTATAAGCTGAGTTGGGGTTTTTGCTCAGCATAAAATTTCAATGACCATGTGTTTTATACAGTCATACTGGAGCATTAGAGGACATGAGAAATTGTTTTGTGTCATTGTGTAGTGTCCTGGGCCCTCAAGCAATATTCACTGGAATATTCACACCTCATATTTCAGTGAAGCCCAGCGCAAATTGGAGGAACAACACCTCATATTTTGCTTGGGTAGTTTACACCCCAGCGGTATGAACATTGACTTCTCTAATTTCAGGTGGTCCTTGCTTTCTCACCTCCCCCTTCCCAGCTCTCCCACATAGCCTACTGTCTCCGCCTCTTCCTTTCTCCCCCCCCTCCCCCGACATCAGTCCGAAGAAGGGTCTCGACCCGAAACGTCACCTACTCCTTTTCTCCGTAGATGCTGCCTCACCTGCTGAGTTTCTCCAGCATTTTTTGTCTACTTTCACTGTAAACTGGTCTTTATGTCAATGTTGGTTGGGAAGCCTTGGAAACATAATGGCTGCTTTGTTTGCTCTGAGTAGCAACTGTTTGTCAGTCTGCCTCGAGAGCTTTAGGGATTTTTCTGATAAAGTGCTATATAAACAAGACACAAAGTGCTGGAGTCAGTGGTTATAAGGAGAAGGCAGGAGAATGGGGTTAACAGGGAAAGATAGAAAATCCATGATTGAATGGCGGAGTAGACTTGATGAGCCTAACGGCCTAATTCTGCTATCGCTTATGAAGCAGCAGCTCTGGAGCATGGATGGGTGATGTTTTGGGTTGGGAGCCTTCTTCAGACTCATGAATGTGAGTTTGTTGAGTGGGTCACTAACTTGTTTCAATGGGAAGGTGAGCTCAATTGACTGCTTACATATCAGGGTGAAAGGTGTGTCAAATTTGTGCTCTGCATCAGTGGGCCTGCTGGAGAGAGAAAAATCATCTTGGGTTATACATTATTAGATTATCATATCATGAGTTGTCATTGAGCAAGGCTGTGTTGCATTTGTGGCACAGTTACATAATTTACTAAACTGCCTAAGTTGAGGAAAAACACTTTGTGTGTGCGTGTATGTGGACCTGCATCTCAACACCAATTTAGTTTAGTGGAGACGCAAGGAACTGCAGATGCTGGTTTAGAAGAAATGACACGGTGCTGGAGTAACTCAGTGAGTCAGGCAGCATCAATGGAGAACATGGATACTATAGTTGACGTTTCGGGACAGTACAGCACAGGAGCAGGCCCTTTGACCCGAAATGTTTGTGCCGGACATGATGCCCAGCTGAGCTGACCTCGCCTACCTGCATGTGATCCATATCCCTCTAATCCCTGCACTATCATGTGCCTATCTAAAAGCCTCTTAACCATCATTATTTTATCTGCCTCCACCACCACCCCAGACAATGCATTCCAAGTCCCCACCACCCTCTGTGTTAAAAACAAACCTGCCCTGCATATCTCCATTAAACTTTCCCTCTCTCACCTTGTAGCTATGCCCTCTGGTGTTGGATATCTCCACCCTGGGAAGAACATGTACAGTGTACATGGATACAGTGAAGAGCTTGGTCTGCATACTATCCTGTCAAATCATACTATACATGAGTTCAATGGATGTTCTTCTGGAACAGCACGCAGCGAGTTACCATGTTCTAGCGCCATCTTGCAACTTTCAAGTGTTTGAAAAATCTGATCTTGGTCTAAGGAGATATCAGTTTCAGCTTAGTTTAGTGTCCTGTGTACTGAGGTACAATGGAAAGCTTTTGTCACGTGCTATCCAATCAGCGGTAAGACAATGAATGATTACATTTAACCATCTATAAATATAGTGTATAGATGATACATGATAAGAGGATAACGTTGCATGGTAAAGACAGCAAAGTCCGATCAAGGATAGCCCGAGGGTCATCAAAGAGGTAAACATAGAAAATAGGTGCAGGAGGAGGCCATTTGGCCCTTTGAGCCAGCACCGCCATTCATTGTGATCATGGCTGATCATCCACAATCAGTAACCCGTGCCTGCCTTCTTCCCATATCCTTTGATTCTGCAAACCCCTAGAGCTCTATCTAACTCTCTTTTAAATTCATCCAATGAATTGGCCTCTACTGCCTTCTGTGGCAGAGAATTCCACAAACTCACAAATCTGGGTGAAAAAGTTTTTTCTCATCTCAGTTTTATATGGCTTCCCCTTTATTCTTAGACTGTGGCCCCTAGTTCTGGACTCCCCCAACATTGGGAACATTTTTTCTGCATCTAGCTTGTCCAGTCCTTTTATAATGTTATATATTTCTATAAGGTACCCTCTCATCCTTCCAAATTCCAGTGAATATAAGCCCAGTCTTTGCAATCTTTCCTCATATGACAGTCCCACCATCCCGGGGATTAACCTCGTGAACCTATGCTGCACTGCCTCCTTCCTCAAATTAGGAGACCAAAACTGCACACAATACTCCAGATATGGTCTCACCAGGGCGCTGTACAACTGCAGAAGGACCTCTTTACTCCTATACTCAAATCCTCTCGTTATGAAGGCCAACATGCCATTAGCTTTCTTCACTGCCTGCTGTACCTGCATGTTTACTTTCAATGACTGGTGTACAAGGACACCCAGGTCTCGTTGCACTTCCCTTTTTCCTGATCTGACACCATTGAGATAATAATCGGCCTCCTTGTTCTTGCCGCCAAAGTGGATAACCTCACATTTATCTACATTATACTGCATCTGCCCACTCACTCAACCTGTCCAAGTCACCCTGCCACCTCCTAGCATCCTCTTCGCAGTTCACACTGCCACCCAGCTTTGTGTCATCTGCAAATTTGCTAGTGTTATTTTTAATTCAATCATCTAAATCATTAATATATATTGTAAATAGTTGTGGCCCCAGCATTGAGCCTTGCGGCACTCCACTCGCCACTGCCTGCCATTCTGACAGGGACCCGTTTATTCCTACTCTTTGTTTCCTGTCTATATTAATTTCACCTGTTTCTGCCTTCAATGGACCCACATTTATCTTTACTAATCTTTTTCTCTTAACATACCTAAAGAACCATTTATTATCCTTCGTTATATTCTTGGCCAGCTTCCCCTCGTACTTAATCTTTTCACCCCGTATTGCCCTTTTTGTTACCTTCTGTTGTCCTTTGAAAGTATCCCAATCCTCTGGCTTCCCGCTACTCTTTGCTATGTTATACACCTTTTCTTTTAGTTTTATTCCATCTCTAACTTCCCTTGTTGGCCACGGTTACCTCTTACTCCCCTTAGAATTTTTCTTCCACTTTAGAATGAAATGATTCTGCATCTCTTGGATTATGCCCAGAAATTCCTGCCATTGCTGTTCCACCGTCATTCCTGCTAGGATCCTTTTCCAGTCGATCTTGGCCAGCTCCTCTCTCATGCCTTCGTAGGTAGATAGTAGTTCAGCACTGCTCTCTAGAATGCAGATTCTCATTTTTAAGGCTTGGTGGCCTGGTGGCCCCGGATCGGTGAAACAGGCCTGGACCGGCCTAAGGCAATGCTGCCATCTCCTTCCACCGTCGCACCTTGCAGCTGCCGCAGGCTGTTCTCCATCCACCCGCTCACCCGGCTGCTGCAGGGCCTTTCGCCGTCAACACTGCGACCCCGTGACCTTCTGCCTCCTCCAGCTGCCACCCCTCATCCTCCAGTATACAAGGATAGAACTAGGAAAGGGGAGAAAATAGAGGAGCGTTCAGGAAATAACTGCGTGTCATGATCCTTAGTTTAAATGCGTTGAAGAATACAGAAAATCGAAAACATCGTTTCAAGGACGAGGGAGGGGAAACTTGGCTAAATTTAGATCAAACACTGCGCCAATGGTCGATCTCTGGCATGAAACTTGAAAGTGCAGGTGGCCTCCTGATTCGGTCTCCATGGCAACTGGGAGAGCAGAGGCTGTTGTGTCAGTCACTTGGCAACCAAGCATGCTTCCTTGCAATGGAGCTGCGCGCAGCGTGCAGCCAGTGTCACTCAGCCACGTCCAGGCTCTGGGAGGGAGGGTTGAGATTGTGAAATAATTCACGAGGCTTGGCACTGTGGTCGTATCCAAGCACTTGGGCGCAATGCAAGCCGGCTTAAATAATTAACGACTGGCACAATCAGAGTGGAGACCGAGGCAGCGTAAAGTTCATGAGGAATAGGAGTAGAATTAGGCCATTCGCCCCATCAAGTATACTCTGACACTCAATCATGGCTGATCTATCCCTCCTAACCCCATTCTCCTGCCTTCTCCCCGTAACCTCTGACACCTGTACTAATCAAATATCTATCTGTCTCTGCCTTAAAAATATCCACTGACTTGGCCTCCACAGCTTTCTGTGGCAAAGAATTCCACAGATTCACCACACTCTGACTAAAGAAGGTCTCTGGATTTGCTCCGTGCGAAGCCAGGCTTTGATACCTCCCTTTGCTCTTCCCTGACGATGGCAACAAGAGCAAACTGAGCAGTGGCGTACCTCAGTCGTGGAGTCGTAAAGTTAAGCAGCACGTTAACAGGCCCTTTGACCCAACTCTCCACGCCAACCAAGTTGCCTAACCAAGTGAGTCGCACTTGCCTGTGTTTGGTCCGAAATCCTCCAAACTTTTCCCATTCACGGACCCTGCCCAAGTGCCCTTTAAATGTTGTAATGAAACAACATCTCTGCCAACTTATTCCACATGTCCAACACCCTCTCTGCCAAAACTTTATTCTTTAATTGGAAGAGAAATATGAAGACCATATCCATGAACTGATAGTTATATGTGCCTAGACAAAAATGCTGGAGAAACTCAGCGGGTGCGGCAGCGGGCGCGGCACCGGGTGCGGCACCCGCTGAGTTTCTCCGGCATTTTTGTCTACCTTAGATTTTTCAGCATCTGCAGTTCCTTCTTGAACAGTTATATGTGCTTAGCATCCTATACACCCCTTACGATGTATGCTCTAAAGGGTGCACATTCCTAGGACCACTGAGACCCCAACGTTCTCACTTCTCCCTCCAACCCCCCCTACCCCGATGGGCCTGTTCCCGCGCTGTATCTCTAATCTAAACTAAAATTAAGGTAGTCTATTCTGACTCGGAACCATAACATTCCGGCAGAACAAATCGTCTCAAATGCCCGTGATTTACCCAGATTATTTGCACAGTGTCAGCTTTGCTGAGTTGCTACCAAAGTGCTAAATAAGACCGATGACTATTTTGCAAGCCATGCAAGCTGTAACTGTTAATTTGATCTATTATTATCATCCTGCGAGTGTACTAACCTGCAATTAAGGGCACAGAACAACATCATACGTTGTGTTTTTCCCATGGGGATTGGAGGATTTTTTACTGCTTCGGGAATCATAGGCCACTTTCATCTCTGAAACCCAAAGATGAAATACGATACGATACCATAAACTTTATTCATCCCTGGAGCGAAAATACTCACATCTGTTGTGCCCATGATCACAGTCCTTATTGTAGCTGAAAAAAAGAGAACAGGAAGAACTCAACGGGTCAGGCAGCATCTGTCGAAGAAAATGGATGGTCAACGTTTGGGGTCAAGAATGTTGACTGTCAGTCGAGATGCAGGGTCTCGATCCAGAACATTGACTGGCCATTTCCCAGATGCTGCCTGACCTTCTGAGTATTTGTCAACTGCTCTCCTTTTGTTTTTGATACAGATTCCAGCGGTCACTTGTACCTCCACAGTCTTATTGTATTGACTTCAATAGAGTGCAGATTGCCTTTATATAAATTGTCATATTCTGATGTGGTTCTGCAAGGATATATTGATTCACTGTTGAACAATGAAGACTAAGTATTTATCTGGTTTTAGCTTTAGTTTTAGAAATACAGTAAGGAAACAGGCACCTCAGCCCATTGAGCCCACACTGACTAACGATCACCCATACACTAATTCTATCCAACACACTAGGGACAATTTTACAGAAGCCATTTAACCTCCAATCCTGAACGCCTTTGGAGTGCAAGAGGAAACCGTAGCACCCGGAGAAAACCCACGCAGTCACAGAGAGAACGTACAATCTATGTATAGACAGCATCCGTAGTCGGGATTGCACCCGGATCTCTGGCACTGTAAAGGTTCCAAAGGTCTTTTATTGTCACATGTACCAATTAAGATACAGTGATATGCGAATTACCATACAGCCCATATGAAAAAAAAGCAACAAGACACACAACTACATAAAAGTTAACATAAACATCCACCACAGTGGATTCCCCACATTCCTCACTGTATGGAAGGCAATAAAGTCCAATCTTCTTCCTCTTTATTCTCCTGTGATTGGGACAGTCGAACCATCTGTCGGGGCGATCGAAGCTCTCGTAACCGCCGGTCGGAGCCCCCCGGGTTCGGGCAATCGAAGCTCCCGTGTCGGGGCGATCGAAGCTCCCACGTCAGGGTGGTCGAAGCTCCTGCGGCTTGGAGCTCCCGAAGTCGGTCTATAACCAGAGACGGCGAGCCCCACGATGTTAAAGTCCGTTGGCTCCCGCGGTTAGAGCTCTGAGGTCGATCCCTGGCAAAGGGATGGCAAGTCCGCAGGCTCCAGCGGTTGGAGCTCCCGAAGTCGGTCTCCAGCAAAGGCTGCAGCGCGGACTGAGATATAATACGGAAAAAAATCGCATCTCCGTCGAGGTGAGAGATTAAAATAAAGTTTCCCCCCCCCACCCCCACTCCCCACATAAAACAAGCTAAAAAAACACTAAAAACCTGCATTTAACACATGCTATTAAAACAACAGACAGGGACAGACAGACGAGGCAGCCATTGCTGGCGCCACCCAGGCAGCAACTCTACCGCTTCGCCACTGTGCTGTCCGTTGGGAGAATGTTTTCATCTTTGTATCGACTTGTTGATCCCATCTTATGCTGAGATTAAACACTTGCCATCTGCTTTCAGATTACCAGCGGCTGATGACAGTGGCTGAGGGGATTACGGCTCTTCTCTTCCCCTTCCAGTGGCAACATGTGTACGTCCCCATCCTCCCGGCCTCCCTCCTGCACTTTCTCGACGCTCCAGTTCCCTACCTGATGGGCTTGCAGTCCAAGGAACCCAATGACCGGTCCAAGTTGGAGCTTGCACAGGAGGTAAGAATCGGAGCGTAGCTCCACACACAGTTGGGTGAGTGAGGAACTTGCCGCACTCATCCAAACTCCATAGGAAGAGTGGTCAGCACGGGCTGGAGACATTGTGGAGTTGGGCTGACTGGGAAAGCTGCAATGAAAAGTCAATAGAACTAATGCTCTGGAGCACCTTGGACCATACGACCATATACACTCAGCTCCAGTCTCTTACTGCCCTCCACCAGTTTCTAGTGCTAAGCTAATCTGTATAATAACATGGAATGATAGTGGATGTAGGCCATTTGGCCCCTTTGTCATTCAATAAGAACATGACTGATCATTTACCTCTGTGCCATTTTCCTGCATTAAATCTCATTCTCTTCATATTCAAAAATCTATCCATCTCCATCTTAAATAACCTCTGCAACTGAGTCTACAGCCCTCCTGGGTCAAGAATTCCAAAGATGCATCACCATCTGGGTGAAGAAATGTCTTATCTTCTCTGTCACATATGACTGGCTTCTTATTTTAAGATGGTGATACCTGGACCCAGATACTGGAGGAGCCAAGGAATTACCACCTGCGTCTACCCTGCCATGTCCCTTTTGTATCTTGTACGTGTCTTCTATACTTTAGAGAGTTTAGGCCCAGTCTGATTAATCTCTCTCTACAGAATAATCTCCCAACCTCAATTGCAAGAAAAAGATCCAGAAGAACCTTGGTGCCATTCCTTCAGTTACATGTTTATATTCTTCCTTAGAAAGGGAGATTGGTCCGGCACATAATATTCCACGTGCACACTGGGTGGAATATAATTTGGAAAAGACACCTTCACTCTCATACTCTTGCAATAACGGGGAAACTTATCATTTACCTTCCCAATTGGTAATCCTGCACATCAACTTTCAATGGTTTGGGCCCTTAGAGACCCAGGATCTTCAATACCAACATCTTTCAATCTTTCACCATTTAAACAAAGCACATCACTTTCTTTGATCTTTTTCCACCAAAAAAAGATTGACCTCATTTTTTTCCTCATTATGTCCCATCTACCATATCCTTGCCCATTCTTTTAATGCTGCATTTAGCTCTCTGAAGTCTCTGCATCCACCTCACAGCCCACTTTGACAGACAAGATGTGTAGGAAGGAACTGCAGATGCTGGTTTACACCGAAGGTAGACACAAAATGCTGGAGTAACTCAGCGGGACAGGCAGCATCTTTGGATAGCAGGAATGGGTGACGTTTCGGGTCGAGATCCTTCTTCAGACCTAGTTAGGGGAGAGGGAGACACAGAGATATGGAAGGGTAAGGTGTGAAAACGAGACATCAAAGGGGGATGAGGATCAAGGAAAATGTTGAATAGATCGTTGTTAGCTCGGGGAAGGCGACAACGAAGCATACAAAGATAAAATTTAATCAGGAGGACAGTCAGACTGGTCGGAGAACCAGGATGGGGAGGGATGGAGAGAGAGGGAAAGCAAGGGTTACTTGAAGTTAGAGAAGTCAACATTCCGCTGGGTTGCACGCTGCCCAAGCGAAATGACAACTTTGTTTCATTAGCAGATTTGTATATTCACTCCCAAGCACATCAGTGTCTCCTCACGCACTATTGATCTGTGTGCAGCATAGTGATGGGATGTAAATTTGTGTACTGTGGAGATTTATTGGCAGCCATTGTAAGGGTTTCCTGTACAGTGTAAGAACCTGAGTAGAGAAAGATTGCCACTTTCACCTTTACAATTATAATTGGGACAGGTCAACATCCCCTCACATGTACACGGAAGAGAAGCATTCATGATCTCCGCACTTCATCCTCATCAAAGTGGGTACTCTTTTAACACAAAGGTTAGTGGAAACTGTGTCATTCACTCTGTAAGATTCACGCTGAAGGATAGTTGGTAACGTATACCTATAGAGCTAATAAAACAAAGAAATACTGGAAATGCTCAACAGGCACTTGAGAAAAAACTTACATGGTGAAAAGCGGTTTTCTCTGCCGAGGCAGATAGATTCTGGAAGCTACCACGCTGACAAGTGCCAATGTAGGATGAACAATCGGTCACATACTACAGTCCTTAAAGCGGTACTAGCCAATATTGCTTATGCTACAGGACCTAAAACTTGCATTCCCTACCATTCAAACGAACTGACTAGAAAACCCAATTGAAAATGTTCAGGCTTGGATTGATGGATCTCGGTTAAAGTAGGAATGTCAAGGGATGTTGATCAAAGGCAGTAATTGGAATTGGGTCCTGATCAACGGTGAACTCATTAATGAGGCAGAAATGGGCTAAAAACCCCACAGATGTTCCCAATTTTGAGGGGATGATTTCCTCAAAACCCAGTTTGGCGATGCACGTGCTCGGTTTGTTACCCTGACAACTGCACAACTTGCCTGATGAAGAGACTAGATCCGTAGGTTGACGATGCACGCTGCGTCTTGTACTTGATGTCACTGCTCCATTGGAGCCATCACCTGGTTCTCCAGCCACAATGATCTGCTGGTGGGTAACATGCTTATTACACCTGGACTGCAATGCAAAAAAACAGCACCAGTACCCGCTAAATGAATGGCTTAAATCGAGCCAGGATTAACTGCTCCATGCCACCTGTTAAAATTCTCACATCCTTGATAACTGTTTAGCATTTCGTTGACTGACTATTTTGAGGTTGATGTGTGAAGTATTTTAAGTAGCATTGATTGCCTTGAAGTTTTAACCTTTTAATGTAGTGGGGTTACCAATGTAGAGTATATGATATAGACTAATGCACGAAAAACTGAGAATCTGAAAATCTGCATTAGCCTTATCTTATGATAATTATCATGTGATAATTATCATGTGATGTTTGCGGTTCTCCCTCCCAACTCACCTGGGCCCAATTTCCCACACTCCCACATGTAAGAATTTCATTGTTCCGTTTCGGGACCCAATCATAATGAAACACGATTGATCCTTGACTTGACTCATTGTCTCTTTGAACTTTGAAAGAGTTTCTCTGGAAAAATTAAGACAATGTAGTGCAAAATCTAAAAAAAGTTAATTAAGGGTGTGTCGGGATATTAATGGTGGTAACATCAATAATCTGGATAATCTGATAGTCGCCTGCCACAATGTCCCAAATGTGATGGATTATCAGAGTTCTAATGTAAGATGTTATGCTGAGGTCTTGCAAGGCACCTTATCTGGGTGTCAAAGACCCCGTAATGCTGGAGTTTTTTTCCGAGGTACCTTGGCCAACATTCCTCCTTCAACACCACCAAATACCAATGATTTTTGCTTCCAGTGTTTGTTGGGTGCAAGTCGGTAGTCGTGTTTTTCCTATAACGACTGCTGCCAAAAGAAAAATCATTGGCGGAGGACCAATCTGGGACATCACAAGGATGTGGTATGGTGTCATGTAACGCAAATTCACTTTTTCTTACTGCGAAAAGCTCTTTGCAGCAAAGTGTCAGCTTCAGTTACAAGTAATTTAACCGAGAATCCCTCATGCTAGTCACATTTGGAAGAGTGAGCTCTTAACTCTTCATATCCTGATGAAGTTATCAATCATGGGTCGTGTGATGTGTGCTCTTGTACGCTACAATGTGCAGTGAATGGGCATCTTGAGCATCTTGATCTTGAGATCAAGAACAATACAAAACAGAACATTGGGGTGCTTGGCACTGTGGCTGTGTACTGGTTAATGACTAATGAGTTAAGCATTTATTGTGATGGGGTTTTAGCACAGAAAGAGTAGCAATCTGGCAGTGTCGGACAGGAGCTTCAGGCTAGTTGACAAGGAAACAAGGGCTAAAGTTTAAACGAATATGCCTCCTTCAAGCCCATTTTCATGTTGAGAATTGCTTTCTGTTCATTTTACAGCACGATGTGAATGGGTTCATGTTCCAAAGGTCTTTCTATTGCAAGCACTTGGTGTGTATTCACAAAGCTGAAAACTAGTGACAGCTTTATAAAGGAGTTTGTCAGTGATCAGTGGGTTCTTCAACTATTGTGCATTGTCAAAAGTCAAGTCTTTCACTCTGGTAGCCAAACAGCGATCCCCGCGGTAAATTATGGTTGATGGTAAATTATATCTTCATTTACTTTCCCTGGTTCTGAAACATCCCTGGAGACCCTCTGGACCTATACTCCGTTAACATAGAATGCTAAAGGGTGAAACACTAGTTGAGTACTTTAAATAAGGTTAAAAAAATTGACGGGGTGGAGAAAGTTTTCTTTGAAAGGTGAGTTGGAACGAGGAGACAATCTTAAAATGAGAACCAAGCCTCTCCGGGGGGTGCTGTAAAAAGTAGTTTACCATTCAGAACTCAGTGCCTCAATGATGTTGAGGCAAAATCCCTAATATGAAATGTCTGAGCACAGCTGATTAATTTTTGTAAGACAAATGGATAAGAGCTATGGAAACGTGAGTGGCATGCAGCCTGCATTGCATGCAAACTGAAAGAGACTTGCATTCAGTTGATGCTGAGTACTACCCTGCAAATAGACATTCACACCGTGTTCCGATGCAGCACAGAACGCCACTGCAGAGAAAAATCAACGACACGCATTGTATATTCTTAGTGACACACTGTTCAATTGAAACATGCTTGTGTCCAACCTGCTGCGAACATACAACCTCTTGATCCCTGGATCGAGGGACAGTGTTGGCCTGAGGTTCTAATCTGAAGATTAATGCACTTTGTTCTCAATTAACCTTTGGTAGTTTAGCTAAGGCATACTAATTGACATTGGGTACAGCGACTACAGGCAGAAACCCGACACTTACTTCTCAAATAATCATAGAGCCGTACAGCGTAGAAACAGGCCCTTTGGCCCAACTTAATCAACGTGTCCCATCTACACCAGTGCTACCTGCCTGCGTTTGGCCCATATATATCCCTCTAAACCTATCCATGTCTAAATGTTTCAAATGTTGCAATAGTCCCAGCTTCAACTACCTCCTCTGGCAGCTCGTTCCATACACCCACCACCCTTTGTGTGAAAAGGTTACCCCACAGGTTCCTATTAAATCTTTCCCCCCCCTCACTGTAAACCTATAGATGCCTTCTGGTTCTCGATTCCTCTTCTCCGGGCAAGAGACTCTATGCATCTGACCGCGACACAAAACGCCGCAGAAGTTATGAGCACACGAGGACAACTCGGAGGCTTATCTCTGGCAGTTCCATTTACTGTCACTCCAAGGTTCATATTCACTATAATATTTAATGCAATGTATTAAAAAAACGGATTTAAAAACAAATCTATGGCTTGGCTGTTAATTGGCGGATCAGCTACAATGATGTAACGTTTAATGGTTCCGAGGGACCTTCAGTGACTTCTGGTCCACAAAATCTCTTAAGACAAGCAAATAAATGTACTGGCAGCACATACAGCGGTACAGTTCAGAGAATCGTGTGACAGAGGTATCCCTGTAATAGACACACCATGGGCTGGCTCAGTGCTACTTTGGGCATGTACATTAAAGCTTCTGGATTGTGCGAAGGCAGTTTCACTGCAGTGTGTGTCACTGATCCAATTCACGCTTGATTTCCAGCATTGTATGTAGCTGTAAACTCAATATATTGAAGAAATCCTTGTTGCCAGCCCACAGTTCAACGCGAAGAGCACTGGAGTGAAGTGTGTCACAGGATAAATCAGCTACAGTTTAATCAATGATGTGACTAGATGATATAAAGCGGTGAGAAAGTAAATTATTGACAATGGGGAAGTCCTGTCATGGGACAACGCTGGGCAATTAATCTCCCGTTCAGCTCCGACATTTCCCTTGCTGAACAGATGCCAGGTATCCACTGGGCTCTCGGATGAATGTTCTTTAAAAGTGAAAAGTGAAAACAGGAATCACGTACTAGCAAGTTAGGTATCCAAAGACAGCCTGACCTTGAGCTCACTTGTAATCTGCAGGGAAGTACTGTCCAGTAGGAAGCTCCAGGCTCAATCAGAGCTGGGATTCCTGCCGGGCTGTTTCTTCCCCATAAAACTGCAACATTCCTACCTCTGTCCAGGGATCACTGAGCACATCGTAGACTGGCGACTGGTTCAGTTCATTGTCATGTGTACCGAGGTACAGTGAAAAGCTTTTGTTGCGTGCTAACCAGCCAGCGGAAAGACAATCCATGATTACAATCGAGCCATCCACAGTGTACAGACACATGTGTAAGAAAGAATTGCAGATGCTGGTTTAAATTAAAGGTAGACACTAAATGCTGGAATAACTCAGCGGGTGAGGCAGCATCTCAGGAGAGAAGGCCCGAAACGTCGCCCATTCCTTCTCTCCAGAGATGCTGCCTCGCCCGCTGAGTTACTCCAGCATTTTGTGTGTACAGATACATGATATGGGAATAATGTTTGTGGGGCTCGTTTCCTTAATGGACAGAGAGTTAGGGGGAAAGGAAGGTGCGCGGACAGAGTTTAGTTTATCACCACAATCTCTATTAATCAGTTAGAAAAAAACCCAGCAAGACTTGGCTGTCTACCAAGACTCGGCCAGCTTATTTGTGCCAACCCACCTCTGCCCAGTGACTGGCTCAATACTGGAACTTACATTTGCCTTGACGCTGCTTAAAGTGACCCATTCATTGATTGCTTCCAACATAGACAAGATAATTGGATACACAAGTGGCACAGTGGTGCAGCGGTAGACTTGCTGCCTTACAGCGCCAGAGACCCATGTTTGATACTGACTATGGGTGCCGTCAGTACGGAGTTTGTACGTTCTCCTCGTGACCTGCGTGGGTTTTCCCCGTGTGCTCCAATTTCCTCCCACATTCCAAAGATGTACAGGTTTGTAGGTTAATTGGCTTCTGTATATTGTAAATTGTCCCCAGTGTGTACAGTCGGCACGAACTCGGTAGGCCGAAGGGCCTGTTTCCACGCTGTATCTCTTCAAAAGAAACATAAACGCAAACACACAAATTAGGAGCAAGATGAAACTACTCAGCCCCTCATGCCTGCGCCGCCATTTAATAGATCATAGCCGTCCAGTTCAAAAGAAAATGTGCATTTAAACGTTAAATAAATAATTAAGCCAGATTGAAGTTGAGGCCATCACTGGACAAGTCTGCGTTCCAACGAAACAACCAGCCGACAATTGCAAAATATTTTAACATAGGCAACAAGTCATTTTTGTCTGCCACTCACACACAGGATAAGGCTGCAATATTTATGATGAAACTAGACTACATTTATTTCATACTTTGTTGGTCTTTTCCCAGTCTGGGTTTATTTTCAATCTTTATGTTACTTCGGCTGTACATTTTCTTCGCACGATAGTGAAGTGGTTACGGAAACACAGGAAAGGAAGAAAGCCATTCAGCCTCTTGAGCCTCTTTTACTTTTCAAATGGATCACAAACAGGGATCTGTGAAGAAGAGATTTAGGGGGTAATGAAAGGGGAGTAAGCAGTTACTAATGACGTTTGGGGGATATTGAGTGGGGAGTAGTCAATAACTAAGAAGAATCTGCCTAAAAGACAGTGGATGCTTTGAACAGCTGGTATGGACCATCTAAGTTCCACATGGGACAGAACAGTGGTTAAGCTGGCAAACGTGCTGCCTCACAGTGCCAGAGACCCGGGTTCGATCCTGACCTGGGATGCTGTCTGTGTGGACTTTGCACGTTCTCACTGTGACTGTGTGGGTTTCCTCCAGGTGCTCCGGTTTCATCCCACATCCCAAAGACCAGTGGGTTTGTAGGTTTATTGGCATCTGTAAAATTGCCCCTAGAGGGATAATGTAACACTGCTGTGAGTGGGTGATCGATAGTCGGCATGGACTCTGTGGGCTGAAGGGCCTGTTTCCATGTTGTATCTTTAACTCAGTCCAGGTCAGACCCTTGAGCTGGGGTCCAGTTCAGTATGTTGGCCTCGTACACACACAGAGCGATTGTGATACAAGACATTACTTGCTGGGTTATCTCACTGCAAATGTCCAGTGGTTTCTGTGTTGGTGGCACATGTGAATGAAGGACCTGGTACATAAATCCAGGTCTGCCACTGTTGCGTAGAAACAAGGAACTGCTGATGCTGATTTACAATCTGAAGAAGGGTCCTGACCCAAGTCGTCACCTGTCCATATTCTCCAGAGATGATATCTGTTCCGCTGATTTACTCAAGCACATTGTGTCTCCTTATGCTATTGATGCAGTAGGTGCACCCTGAAGTTATGGACCAAATTAGCTTGTTCTTAGCCAAGTTGTGTTAGAGCATAGAATGTCGAGATAAGTATGTTTGTTGTCTATTGTTCTTCAGTTACAACACAAAGCAGCTTACAGTGTGTATGCTTCAGGCAAGGTTGAGCTTATCCCTTCCCTGTGTTTGCGGTGGGGTTATGTGTGAGCGTGTCTTCATTCTTCACTTTGTGCTCAAGGCCGCACTTGGTGCTTGGATCTGTTTTGTTCCTAAAGTCAGAGAATTGGCTTGCGATTGAACTTGACAAGTAATAGAATCCAGCACTACGATGAGCATGGGTGGCACGGTGGCGCAGCGGTAGAGTTGCTGCTCGTGTATGAGAATACGGGTGCTGTCTGTGCGGGGTTTGTATGTTGTCCCCGTGACCTGCGTGGGTCTTCTCTGGGATCTCTGGTTTCCTCCCACACTCCAAAACTTACAGGTTAATTGACTTGGAAAAATTGTAAATTGTCCCTAGTGTGTGTAAGATAGCATTAGTGTGCAGGGATCGCTGGTTGGCGTGGACTCCGTGGGCCGAAGGGCCTGTTTCCGCTCTGTATCTCTAAGCTAATAATCTGCCAAGGGTGATTTACTCCATTCCTAGTTTTCCAACGTACCCTTCATCTATATAAATAATAACAAGGCTTTGATTGATAAGTATGGTCTGCTCTAAATCATGTGGAACTGATGTCTAATGACATCTCTTTTATCTTTCTTAATAAAGCAAGTCAGCATTCTGCATACAAGCTCCTTTTATATAAACATCATTGAATCGTATTTTTTAATCAATTTGCATCATTAATTCAACAAAAATCTGCTGCTGCGTTTGAAGAATTGAATTAGAATATATATTGATTAATATCTTGAGATCCATGTCAGCTGATCCATCACACTTCATCCGTGGCTCTCTCTCTCTCGCACAAATTTCCTGGCGAATTCGATTTTGTTCAAGCAAAAGATTGTTGGTTTGAAAATGTATTCATTATCATTATTTTCTCTCAGGCATGCTGCCAGGAAAATGAACCAATTGAGGTGGTGCGGCATATTTCTTGAAAGCATCTTCAGCCCGCGTAGAGTTTCGTTTTAGGTTAGAGATACAGCTCAGAAACAGGCTCTTCGGCCCACTGAGTCCGCGCTGACCAGCGATCCCCATACATTTACATCCTACACACTAGGGACAATTTATAATTATACCAAGCCTACAAATTAACCTACAAACCTGTACGTGTTTGGAGCATGGGAAGAAACCGGAGCACCCGGAGAAAAACCACGCGGTCACAGGGAGAATGAACAAACCTGTACAGACAGCACCCGTAGTCGGGATCGAACCCGGATCTCTGGCACTGGAAGACGGCAACACTACCGCTGCGCCACTGTGTCGCCCATTGATTTGATTGATTAGTTGATTAGAGCAAATCGGAAAGATCTGTTTCCCTTAGCTGAGGGATCAGAAATCAGGGGCATGGGTATATAGAACTGGCTGGAGGATTAGCGGGCTGAGCGCCAATGTTCTTGTAAATATGCTCTTCTAAAGCTTACCCCCCTAGTCTAGTTCAGTAAAAAACACTGACTCAAGCACTGGAACAACTAAACTTTATTTTTAGAATGAACAGCAAATTCCCCTATTCGATACCTAAACCACCGCGCGTTTGATCCTTGTCTCTGCCTGGCCAAGCCCTTCAGCCTCGTGCAAGCAGACACACTCCAAAAGGTTACGCAGTCTCAAGCGCTCCTCCGGAAGATCGTCATCGATCTAAGATGGGGCTACCTTTTATAGGTCCACGAACCTTGAGGGGCCGAACTACATCGGGGTGGTCTCTTTACAGTCCAATCAAACATATTAATTACATCAATACATTATTGACAGTTCCCCAAACCAATTACAGAGTCTTCCATACAATGTTTCTGGCAGAAGCTTCTGGAAGGAAGCTAACTAACTAAATAATGCAACATTTACCCTGGAACTCAAAACAATCCTGCCAGGGCTTAACACTTTGACCAATCAACAAACAGCAGGGTAACTGTCTTGCTACATTATTTACAATTCCTTTACAGCAACACAATCATATCAATGCATTTAAGTTTATTTACAGAGTTTTAATACATATTATCAATTAAGGGGAAATGAGGAGAACACCTGGATCTTTCACCATCCTGCATATCCATCTGAGGCTCAGACTGGTCGGCGCCATCCACAGCCTGTAAATTTCCACTGACAAAGGTTAAGCAATTCTGACAAATGCAGGGATCATCCATTTTATGGTGTCTTTAATTTGGTCAATATTAACATTCTCACCCAGAGCATGGATGGAATCTGGAGCTGAGGAATCACAACCGTTACCATGTTTAAATTGTGGTTTGCTATATACCTGAAGAGACGTGACCTGCATTGTCACCAACCTTTTACTGCAACGTACAATCAGGCTGGACAGTTCTTTCTGATCCAGCACAATAGGCTGAATGGCCTCCTCCTGTGTCATAAAAATATTATGATTCTTTAAAACATCTCTAATTCATTCCTTGATATGAGCTAAAAAGAGCATACCATTACTTTTTCAGCCTCTATTTCTTTTTGAAGATGTAATTCTAAGGCCTATCATCTGTTTTAAGCCTGGGTCTTAAGTTTAATGGTCCTTTCCAATCTTCTGTCTCTTGCCATCCAGGCCAACTCTTGCCATTCAGGCCTGCTCACCTTGTACGCTCCCTAATCCTAACCTCAATCCGTTCCTGATGGTTGCACTGAAAATGAACGACTGTCATCAAAACTTCACAATAGCTGGGAGGCTAACATTGGAAGTGGGAGTTTGACACATTTTACACTATTCGATGGACAGCGTGGACTCGGTGGGCCGAAGGGCCTGTTTCATTGCTGTATCTCTAAACGCTGAACGAGCCAGGCTTACCTGAAAAGAAGAGTAATGTAGAATTGAGATAGTGCAAAGTTGGTGCTAAATGATCCACACCCTTATTGTTCTTTTTGTTGATCAACTCCAAAGGAATCCAAGGTTCAGTCCTTCATCGTCCGGTCCGCACCTAATTGCCAGAAATATTAATGCAGCTTTGCCTCTTTCTGGCTTGAACATTGTGTGACCATTTACATAAACCAACCAAATTAAAACATCATCTTAAAACAAAAAGTAACTGCTAACCCTAGAGGCTCGCAATTAATTCTGAAACCTAATTCTGTGCTGGCATTTCCAGTTAACTAATGAGATCACAAAAGGTTGTAGGTAGGAACTGCAGATGCTGGTTTTAAACCGAAGATAGACACATAATTCTGGAATAACTCAGCGGGACAGGCAGCATCTCTGGAGAGATAGAATGGGTGACGTTTTGGGTCGAGACCGTTCTTCAGATTGTTTGTGGCAGCTTTAAAGAGCCAAGCAGACGCCGCCTGCAAAACCAGACATACCCCCAGAACACATTCATCACCAATCCGTTAATGTTGCTCGTTTGTGGGTTCAAGGAGACTTTTGCAATGAAGCTGTTTGTTTTTTTATATCGTTCGAGGGTGCTGCCACGCATGCCTGAGAAGATTTAAATATTTTTTTAAATTTATAAAAGAAGACTTATGAAACCAGTGAAATTAGCAAATAGTTCCGAGTAACTTTAAATAGTAAATTTCACCAAGCCAAGACTGAAAGTCTGACTGAAATTTCCCGTGATTTTCAGTCTGAAGAAGAGACTCGACCTGAAACGTCACCCATTTTTTCTCTCCAGAGATGCTGCCAGAGACGCCGAGTTACTCCGGCATTTTGTGTCTATCTTCAGATCATAAAAGGGAATGGCTGGTCAAATAGATTTAGTATGTTGCTTTTGGTGGTTAGAATGGGATATTTAATTTTTTTGTTTAGTGTAGTCTATTATTGTGAGAACCGAGTACAGTGAGAACCTTTTTTGTCATGTACTATCCAGTCAACGAAAAGACTGTTCATGATTACAATCAAGCCGTCCACAATATACAGACACGGGAAAAAGGGTTTATTATTGAGTGCACGATAAAGTAATAATTAATGACAGGTCAAAGGTTTCCAATGAAGTGGATGGGAGGTCAGGACCACACACTAGTTAGTGAGAGGACGGTTCAATTGCCTGATAAAAGCTAGGAAGAAACTAATCCTGAAACTGGAGGTATGCGTTTTCAAACTTCTCAGTAACTTTCTAAATGAAGGCAAGCATGCCAAAAGCCTTCTTCACCACTCTATCCACCTGACTTACCACTTTTGGGGAACTGTGCACTCCACTCTCTGAGAGCCGATGTGGCACTGTTTTTTCATCTCATTGAGGGGAATGGTACCCACAACCAAGGCATTGCAAGTGTTTGAATGCAAATACCAAAAAGGCACATATTGTAAGGACCCAATACGTGAGATTCTTTCGACGTCCCTTTCCTTCTGGACTTCAATGTTTTTTCTTTGCACTAAATGTGTGGGTTTTCCCCCAGTGCTCCAATTTCTTCCCACACTCCAAAGACGTACAGGTTTGTAGCTTAATTGTGTTCGCTAAAAAAAAGATTATCAATTGGCTCTCGTGTGTAGGATGGTGCTGGTGTACTGGGATTGTCGTTCGGCGCGGCCTTGGTGTGCCGGGGACCTGTTTGTTTCCACACTGTATCTCAAAACTAAACCAAGCTAAGATTGCCTCACTGATATGTATGAACAGTATATCTGAAGAATTGAATTTAGTTTAGTTTAGAGATACAACATCATGGAAACAGGCCCTTTGACCCACCGAGTCCGTGCCGACCAGTGATCCTGGCCATTAACACTATTCGACACACGCCAGGGACAATTTACAATGATACCAAACCATTTAAACTACAAATCTGTATGCCTTTGGAGTGTGGGAGGAAACGGAGCTCCCGTAGAAAACCCACGCAGGTTACGGGCGAACGTACAAACTCCGTACAGACAGCACCTGTAGACATGATCGAACCTGGGTCTCTGGCGCTGTAGGCAGCAACTCTACCGTTGTGCCACCGTGCTACCCAAAATTGAGGAACGGTATCCTCCACAAGTCAGGCATTCTCATGAGGTCTTTGGGTGTTTAATGTTGGGTTGCGGTAGGATGATATATGGTTGCTTCGAGACTCTCGGTCTTGTGTGAAGCCTATACTCTTGATGCTTCATCTTATTGATGGCGATCTCTTGATCTCTGCCAGAAATGTATGTCTGTGGATGTTAAATGAGAGGAGAAAACCAATTTAGATGCACCTGTGTGTTGCTGAACACGCCGAATCACACAATCAAAACTCTGCAAGGGTAATGGGTATATGAGGGAGAAATATTGCCGTGAGTCCTCGTATCTTTGCACCTGGGCCCACAATAAGAGTCAGCATTCAGTCGGGAATGTTTTTAGCTTTTTTAGTTTAAGAAATACAGCACAGAAACAGGCCCTTCGGCCTACAGAATCCGCGCCGACCAGCGATCCCCACACACTAGCACTATCCTACACACACTGGGGACAATTTACAGTTTTACCAAGCCCGTTACCTTACAAACCTGTACGTCTTTGGAGTGTGGGAGGAAATCTAGGGAGCACCTGGGGAAAACGCACGCAGGTCACGGGGAGAAGGTACTAAATCCATACAGACAGCACCCGAGATCAGGATTGAACCCGGGTCTCTAGCGCTGTAAAGCAGCAACTCTACCGCTGCGCCACCGTGCCGCCCCGTATGTCTGGTTGAAAGAAACAGAAATGCTTCACACTAGATTTCAACCTTTGTCTTCCAGTAATCAAGTGGGGTGAAGAATCCAACTTTAGAAATTGCACTCTTGAATTGTTGGAGGGAATGATATGTTTTATTGCTCCTGCATTATATTTTGATGTGCTAGGACCTTTGCAAAATGCAGGAATATAAGGACACTCATTTAAAGACACCACAAGCAACAACGTGATAATGGCCAGATGATTCTGTTTTGGGAATAATGGTCGAGGTATAAATGTTGGCCAAGATACCAGAGAGATTGCTGCCATCAGTCTTGAAGTAGTGATGTGCGATCTTTTTTCTCATGTGATGGTCTTGTGTGACCTCTGACAATGCAGCGCTCTATCAGTGTTGCATTGGAATGCCTACTTGGATGACTTGCCCGGGTTTCTGGAGTGGAGGAACAAGCACATAACCTTCTCCATGTTGTCTTGTGACATAGAAGGAAGCCCATTTCAATAGACAATAGACAATAGGTGCAGGAGTAGGCCATTCGGCCCTTCGAGCCAGCACCGCCATTCAATGTGATCATGGCTGATCATCCCCAATCAGTACCCTGTTCCTGCCTTCTCCCCATATCCCCTGACTCTGCTATTTTTAAGAGCCCTATCTAGCTCTCTCTTGAAAGCATCCAGAGAACCCGCCTCCACCGCCCTCTGAGGCAGAGAATTCCACAGACTCACCACTCTCTGTGAGAAAAGGTGTTTCCTCGTTTCCGTTCTAAATGGCTTACTCCTTATTCTTAAACTGTGGCCCCTGGTTCTGGACTCCCCCAACATCGGGAACATGTTTCCTGCCTCTAGATTTCAGGCCCATCATCTACGCCTGCCCACTCAGCCACCTTATCCCCCAAATAATTTCTCCCTGTAATTATTCTCTGTGTTTTAAACATGGAAAAATAGGTGCAGGAGTAGGCCATTCGGCCCTTTGGGCCAGCACCACCATTCAATATGATCATGGCAGATCATCTAAAATCAGTACCCCGTTCCTGCTTTTTCCCCATAACCCTTGATTTCTTTAGCCCGAAGAGCTAAATCTAATTCCCATCAATTCATTTTCCCCTTCCCCAAACCCCATCACTCACCTCAGGTGAGGTTTACACCAGCCAATTATCTGACCAACCCCTTTTGATTTGATGTGAAGCAGAATTGTCACTGACCTTTTCCTTTTCCTTTTCTCTCTCTCTCTCTCTCTCTCTCTCTCTCTCTCTCTCTCTCTCTCTCTCTCTCTCTCCCTCTCCCTCTCCCTCTCCCTCTCCCTCTCCCTCTCCCTCTCCCTCTCTTTCCTTCTCTCTCTCTCTCTCTCTCCCCTTCTGTCTCATAGGCGAACCTGTGCTTTGTGGACATTGACAACCACTTCATCGACCTGCCGGAGGATTTCCCCCAGTTCCCCAACAAGCTGGAGTTCATCCAGGAGATCTCGGAGGTGCTGCTTCAGTTTGGGATCCCGCCAGAGGGGAACCTGCACTGCAGCGAGAGTGCCGCTGAGCTGAAGAACCTGGTGCTGGACGAGCTGGTCCACGACAAGAAGAACGGCAACCTGACCAGCACCACCATCGACATGTACGAGCTGCTGAAGGGCAACGAGACGCTGGCGCGGCTGCAGGCCCTGGCCAAGCGCACTGGGGTGTCCGTGGAGAAGTTGGAGATAGCCGCGCCCCTGCAGAAGGAGAGGGACACCAGGTGCCAGTGCAGCGAGGAGGAGCTCCGCGACTACAAGCTGGCCGTGCAGCTCCGCGAGGTCTTTGCCAAACGCTTCACGCAAATGTTCGCTGACTACGAGGCCTTTGTCATCCAACCCGCGCAGGACATGGAGTCATGGCTGACTAACCGGGAGCAGATGCAGAATTTTGACAAGGTACCCATTCTCCTCCAGCCCCTTCCCCTCCAGACCCTTCCCCTCCTGCCCCTTCCCCTCCTGCCCCTGCCCCTCCTGTATTACACATACGGGGTAGTGCCCGATGTTGCCAGACATTCTGTCCAGTTTAATTTATTATTATCACGTGCACCAAGATACAGCGAAAAGCGTTGCTTTGCGTCTTTTACAGTCAAAGTTGTGGTGGTCCAGTGGCGCGGCTGGTAGAGCTGCTGCCTCTCGGTATCCGAGACCCAGGTTCGATCCTGACCTCGAGTGCTTACTGTGTGGAGTTTGCACGTTCTCCCTGTGATCATGCGGATTTCTCCCAGGTGCTCCGGTTTCTAATGGGTGATCGATGGATTTGGGTCCAAATTCCATGTTTTATCTCTAAACTAAATCAAAGTGTACATGAGTACCATCACGCACAAGTAACAGAGTGGACCGAATGTGGCAGATCCGATACATTTACAAGTGGAAAAGAGATTTCGAGGATTGGGGCGATTGTATCCAGCCGGCCTTAGAGTTATAGAGATATAAATCATTGGATCAGAACTTTTCACTGCTCTCCCTGAGTTAGCTTGACCCATCAACTACCCGTTTGCATTAATCGTAAGTTATTCTCATTTTCTTCTTCCCACATCCTTGTCAACTCACCTCTAATCAGCCACTCACCTGCACATCAGGGGTAACGACAGTGGCTTGTTAACCTACCGATCCGCACATCTTTGGGATGTGGAGGGGTGAACTGGAGTTCCCAGAGCAAACCTATACAGTCACAGGGAGAATGTGCAAACTCCACACACGCATAGCCGGAGGTCTCGATTGAACCCAGATCTCGGGAGCAGTGAGGCAGCTGAACACACACACAAACACACACACACACGCACACGCACACATACACACACTCGCACACACGCACATATACACGCACGCAGATACACATATACACACACACTCACACACATATACACATACACACACATGCACGCGCACACACACACACACCCGCACACATATGTAGTGTCCCAGAAGAGATGCATTTGTTATACTTGTAGTAAAGAAGTCTGGAAAAATATTGTAAAATCCTGTGAATGTGCTTCTTCTCCGAGCTGAAGGAGAATGAAAGAGTCTGAGTATCTTAGTGGCAGGGAGCCAGATACTGATCACGTTGATGCAGTGTCACCTACTGAACGTCACCCTATCTGCTCCAGCTGGTTATATTTTTCCTGTGCTGATGATCCTGATTTGTGAACCGTTTGGTGCCGACTTTGTAGAAGAGCAGCTCAGGTCAATCTGAACTTAGCCTCGATCAGTCTGGTTTACGGCTTGAGAATTGGGAACAATTATCTTTGATTCAGCGAGCTTCCCAGTTATCCACTTTTCTGATAACCAATTTCTATAAATCTCTCTTGAATCCCATCCTATTTTACTTGGAGTTGCACAGCACCGGAGCAGAGTCGTCGGTCTGTCTGTGTAAGAAGGAACTGCAGATGCTGCTTTACACCGAAGATAGATACAAAATGCTGCCGTAACTCAGCGGGACAGGCAGCATCTCTGGAGAGAAGGAATGGGTGACTCAATGGACTAAAGAAGGGTCTTGACCCATAACGTCCGTCACCCATTCCTTCTCTCCAGAGATGCTACCTGTCCCGCTGAGTTATTCCAGCATTTTGTGTCTTATCTTCAGTCTGTCTACCGTGCGTCAACTAACGCCATGGAGTGGATCTGCAACTTCCTCAAAAAACCTTTAATCTACTGCGAGGAAGGCAATAACTTGCGTAGGAAGGAACTGTAGATGCTGGGTTACACCGAAGATTGATACAAAATGCTGGCATAATTCAGTGGGACTGGCAGCATTTCTGGATAGAAATAATGGGTGACGTTTCGGGTCAAGACCCTTCTTCAGACTCGGGAGAATAGGTTATTCCACGAACCCAATTTAAAAGTCATACTCTTTTACAGCCAGGTGAAACATTCAATTTTCACGAGCACATGTCCCAAAAAGAGTTTTGACTTGTTACTCTATTCTGGTTGCATTGGTGAGCCCCTGGGAGACCATGACCACTCCACTCCACACCGCACCATCCCTTCCCCACAGCTGGTACGACCACAAGGGTGTATCTCCACACAAATGTTACAAGTTGGGGTTTCTACGCTTAAAGAAGGGAAGACTATTAGAGAGTCACACTGTGCAGATTTCTTTTGTCATTTCTGCACAGTTTAACTCTCCCATAGTCTTCCCTTCTTTAAGCATAGAAACCCCAACCTGTAAACACCTCAACCTGGACCATCAGTGAAACAAACACTATTTATACTGATACAATTTTATTCTCCTCAAATTCTCATCAACTCGATGTCCACAGTGCAACCAAAGAAAGGCACAGTCCAGCAACGATGAACTTTTGTGCAGTGTCTTTAGATGCGGTTTTTTTTGCACAACAGTTGGTGGAAGTTACAGTTGTGGAGGAGCCTTCCCTTTCAATATCCAAACATGTATAAGATTTCCAATGAGAGTCTGGAATAACAACCCCATACGTATTGTACCACCATGTATATTAGGGCGGCATGGTGGCGTGGCAAGAGAGTTGCTGTCTTACAGCACTAGAGACCGGTTTCGATCCTGACCACGGGTGCTGCCTGTACGGAGTTTGTGCGTTCTCCCTGTGACCCTGTGTGGGTTTTCTCTGGGTGCTCCAGTTTCCTCCCACACTCCCAAGGTGTACAGGTTTGTAGGTTGTGCAGGAAGGAACTGCAGATGCTGATTTAAACCGAAGATAGACACAAAAAGCTGGAGTAGCTCAGCGGGTCAGACAGCATCTCTGGAGAAAAGGAATAGGTGACGTTTTGGGTCGAAACCCATCCCGAAACGTCACCTATTCCTTTTCTGCAGAGATGCTGTCTGACCCGCTGAGTTACTCCAGCTTTTTGTGTCTATCCCAGGTTTGTAGGTTAATTGGCTTTGGTTAAAAATAAGTCAATTGTCCCTAGTGTGTAGAGTAGTGCTTATGTACGGGATGGTTGCTGGTCGACGTGTACTCGGTGAGCAGAGTGCTTGTTTCCACGCTGTATCTCCAGACTAAACGGAACAAATAGTGCAAATCTACTCGACAAAGGTAAACAGGCAGATGAGGGAAGGAATAGTTATTGATGAGAAGTGAAGAGGCGGGAGGAGTTTTGTATGAAGCTTCAGCACCAGAATGGTGCACGTCTCTGGAACTTAGACCATTAGAAGGTAGATGTTGCCAGGAAGGACAAGTTGCAGCCGTTAGCAAAGGTGTAACTTGACCCCGATTCACACCTTGAACATTTTGACTACACCTGGAGCACGGACCGGATCGTGTTGGTCAATTGTCAAGATTTGACGAATGACATCTAATTTGCTTTGCATTATATATAACTTCAAAAATGTTTTTTCTTTCCTTTTTATTCTAGGCTTCATTTCTCTCGGACCAGCCAGAGCCCTACCTTCCTTTCCTCTCCCACTTCATAGAGACACAGATGTTTGCAACTTTCATCGACAATAAGATCGTGTCACTGTGGGAGGAGAAGGATCCTCTGCTCAGGGTGTTTGATTCGCGCATCGAGAAAATGAAGATCTACAATGTCCGCGTCCCCACAATACGCACCTCAAACTATCAGAAGTGTACCATCTTGAAAGAAGCAGGTGATTGGCTTTACCCTCTCGGCTCAGATCTGTGCAGGATCATTTTTTCCCACCATGTATACTGTACTTGTTTCTTCATTTTTCATAATCCGTCTCAAAGTAGTAGTTTGGCTCGTGAAACTGAAGTCCGAAGGTTTAGTCCCGTTGATCTGACCTGTTGGCCTCGGAGAACGTCGATGGTCCGCTCCAGTTTTCCTCAGCAGGAACCTGTGAACATTGTGCACTGGTTTATTACAACCGCAAACCTGCCTCATTTCCCAGGCTGCGACCAGTCCCACTGTAAACCGCCTGGGTTTTCAGCAGGAGAATGCTCCTGTTAGCTGGTGAGGAGGAATTTCCGTCGCCAGAGGGTGGTGAATCTGTGGAATTCTGTGGAATAGTAGATAAAGATGAGAAAAGTGAAGGCGCAGAAACAGGCGCAGCGATAGAGCTGCTGTCTTACAGCGCCGGAGACCGGCCGCGGTTCGATCCCGTCTACTGGTGCATGTGTGTTAGGACTTTGTACATTCTCCCTGTGATCTGCTGTGTTTTACCCAGGTGTTCCAGTTTCCTCCCGCACTCCAAAGACATGCAGGGACACGTTTGTAGGTCAATTGGCTTGGTATAATTATAAATTGTCCCTAGTGTGTGTAGGATAGTGTAGGTATGCGGGGATCGCTGGTTGGAGCGGACTCGGTGGGCCGAAGTGTCTGTTTCCGCGCTGTATCTCTAAACTCAATGAAACAAAACTAAATAGCTGCAGTGACTCGCAGTTCCAAACATTACACTGACTGGTGAAGCTTTTTATTTACTCTTCTTCTTGTAGTTACATTTCTGGTTTGGGTTTTGTTGCTGATCAACAGGGTTCTGTTCTCTTTGCTATGCATTTGATGTTCCTCCAATTAAGATGACCCCAGGCATGTTTACACAGGAAGGTTTTGATACCAAGTGCTTGTTTTTATTCCCAGACAGTTGGCTTGCTCGAAGGTACTGCTCCTTTGATATAGAAGCACCCGAGCCTCATGTGCTCTGTCTAGAAGGCCGGAATGATGGCGATGAACGTAATAAGCTTATTACTGACTTTGATCACTGCTAATTCCTCGCGTAAATCACAGCCTTGTTTAACAACACCGATAGCAAACACCACATCTGGAATTATGTGCACCAAATTTTCTCTCTACGTGTGTTTACTTCACTTCCATTGATCTGATGAAAATCTGCTATGAGAAAATCATTTGCAAATTAGAAGGTCTGAGTTGCAAATCTTTTCTTGTGCTTGTGTTTGACGGTCCCTGCAAGGACCACGGTGGTAATTGGTTTCAGCCAAGAGGAATTTTCTACAGGTTTCCTGTTCATACTCACTCTGTGCTGAACCCTTGTTGGGCATTGGATGTAGTTGGACCTCTGCTTGAGAGGAAGGTCCACATATCGAACCAATAGTTGGAGATGTTTTTATTTTATTGTTCAGTCTATTGCCACGTGTACCGAGGAACAGTGAAAAGCTTCTGTTGCATGCTAACCAGTCAACTGAAAGACAATACATGATTGCAATTGAGCCATTCCCAGTGTACAGATACATGATAAGGGAATAACGTTTAGTGCGAGGTAAAGCCAGCGAAGTCCGATCAAAGATTAGTCCGAGTGTCACCAATGTGGTAGGTAGCAATTCAGGTCTGCTCTCTAGTTGTGGTGGGATGGTTCAGTTGTCTGATAACAGCTGGGAAGAAATTGTCCCTGAATCTGCAGGTGTGTGTTTTCACAATTCTATACCTTTAGCTGGGAGAAGAGGGAGCAGCCAGGGTGCGACTCGTCCTTGATTATGCTGGTGGCCTTGCCGAAGCAGTGTGAGGTGTAAATGGAGTAAATGGAAGGGAGATTGGTTTGTGTGATGGTCTGGGCTGCGTTCAGATGTTGGGACAAAGTGCTGGAGGAACTCAAAAGGTCAGGCAGCATCTGCGGAAGGAATGTACAGGCAATATTTTGGCTTGGAATTCTTCTTCAGACTGATAGGAAATGCACCAATCAGTCTGAAGAAGAGTTCTGACCCAAAACATTGCGTTGGAATCTTTCTTCGACCTGACACATCATCCTCTATGGATGCTGCCTGACCTGCTGAGTTCCTCCAGTGCTTTGTTGTTTGCTCTAGGTCCAACAGTTGTTTGACATCAAGGCTCCTGTAGGAAGAAAATCAACATTAGGTGAACTGTGGGAGGAACCAGCATCCACGTGAAAATGTCTGACAGATTTCTGTTCACTTTTCGCTCATATAAATGGCTCAAGTTTCTACGGAATGAAAACCTCTCAGGAGATTTGTAGCGTGATATCGATGTGGCAGACCAAAGGATAATTCTGTTATCTCAAGCAGAAAGCAACTTTGCCTGACACCTTCAGAGAAAATATTCCTTCCTTGGTTCCCCAGCTAGCGATGGTTTTCCCAAGGGGCTCCTGCGAGTATTGTTTATTCCCAACCAGCTCCTCAACCCCATCTCTCTACATTCTCCGCGCATCCCTGGAGGCAACTATGTCCCCACTCCCTGTGTCTTCTGAACTGTTCCAGGCACATCCACCATCTCAGCCTCTCCACCCCTCACCCCTTCAGCATCACCGCCCCCCTCCATGCTTCTCGCTGCCAGGAATAAAGAATGGACACCAGCAAACCTAACATTAGAGTGGGAAAATTCCACTTGATAGATTCCGTTTGTTAGAACAGAAAGCAGTAAAGAAATTGACCAGATGCCTTTCTGAAGAAGGGTCTTGACCCGAAACGTCACCTATTCCTTTTCTCCAGAGATGCTGCCTGACATGCTGAGTAACTCTAGTGTTTTGTGTCTGTCTATCTTCGGTGTAAACAGCATCTGCAGTTACAGATGACTTTCTCGTTCCCTTCAACAATCACTACACATAATGTTAAAGAGCAAAGCTATTCCTACACACGGGCAAACCAAACAGTGTTAATCTAATAACGAGGTATCTTAAATTATTGTAGTACCTTGGCCACAACTCATGAGTTATAGATTTATAAATAATTTCATCCAAGAAGTCTGAGGGACTACTTTTGTGTTTTTCTTCTGAAGTTCATAGAGTCATACAGCACAGACAAAGGCCCTTCAGCCCAACTCATCCATGCTGACCAAGATCAGCTTTTGAGTCTATCCAAACTTGTTTCCTTGAATGTGTTTGAATAAGTTATCAGGGATGAGTTACGATTCTTCAACCTCCCACATTACAAGAAACATCCATTAAACACAAATTTAAAAGTCTTCTCACAATTAAGAAGAATCTGCACAAGCATTTGAATTGCCACGGCATAGAAGGCTGTAGACAAGATGTGGGTCTACGGGACTAGTGTGGAGAAGTAGAATGGTCAGCACAGACAGAGTGGGGCGAATGGCCAGTTTCTGTGCTGTACGGCTTAATATGACTGTAGCCGACATACACTAACCCAGAGAGGCAATAAGAGAAAGCTCAAGCCTCTTCACAAAGTGTGTAGGAAGGAACTGCAGATGCTGGTTTACACTGAAGAAGAACACAAAATGCTGGAGTAACTCAGTGGGTCAGACAGTATCTCTGGAGAAAAGGAATAGATGACGTTTTGGGTTGAGACCCTTCATCTGAAGAAGGGTCTCGACCCGAAAGGTCACCCATTCCTTCTCTCCAGAGAATAGAGGGAAGTTCTGCTTAACTTTGAGCTGCGACAGTCTGGCAGTCTCTCCCCACCCCTCACCTAACCCCACTCTCCAAAAGTCTATTACAGCTTTGTGCTCTACATTGAAAACAGGATGTGCTAGAAATGTTCAGTGGGCCCAGCAGCATCCGTGGGAACACTGTTTCTGATCGATCTGATCGATTAACTCTGTTTCTCACCTCACGAGTGCTACCTGATCCATTTGCAGTGTGATTTCCTTTTCAGCTTTGGAATTCCAACATTTGCCTTTGTTTGCTTTTTGCAACGTTACGATCACTCTAATTGGTATTTAATCTCCCACCTGCACATTTGATTTTGCTCGCCTCAGTCATGTGGACTAATTTGCTGCTGTTCTTGACTGTGCCGCCCAGCCCAAGCCATTGAGCAGCGCCTGGTGAAGATCGACCACACTGCCATCCATCCACACCTGCTGGACATGAAGATTGGACAGGGGAAGTATGAGCAAGGATTCTTCCCCAAGCTGCAGGCAGATGTACTGGCAACAGGACCAACCAACAACAAGTGAGTACATCACCTTAGTATCTTATCTTCCCTAACTTCAGTGTGACTTGCGTGCCCTCCTCCCTTCTTTTGCTTAGTTTATTTTAAGGTCGTAAGTAATAGGAGCAGAATTAGGCCATTTGGCCCATCAAGTCTACTCTGCCATTCAATCATGACTGATCTCTCCATCCCTGCTAACCTGTAGTTTAGATTATTATTGTCATGTGTACTGAGGTACAGTGAAAGGCTTTTGTTTGCATGCTATCCAGTCAGTGTTTTAGTTTTGATTTTCTTTTAGTTTTAGAGATGCAGCGCGGAAACAGGCCCTTCGGTCCGCCGATCAATTTACAAATTTTCCAAAGCCAATTAACCTACAAACCTGCACGTCTTTTGAATGTGGGAGGAAACCAGTGCACCTGGAGAAAACCCAGAGTCACAAAGTCACAGGGAGAATGTGCAAACTCCGTACAGTACAACACCCGTAGTCAGGATTGAACCCGGGTCTTTGACGCTGCAAGGCAGCAACTCTACCACTGTGCCACCGTGAGGTTCTTCAATGAGAGATAGTATTTGATGTCAAGCCTGCAACATGGTGGTGGTTTTCCCATCTGCTTGCTGCCCCTCTCCTTCTTGGTGAGAGAGATCATAGATTTGGGAGGTATTGTTGGAGTAACTTTCGTGAGTAACTGCCCAACATTTGTTTGGGGATGGTATACCCTGCAGACCATGCACTGTTGGTGGAAGGAATGAATGTTTAGTGTGGTGGGGTGGATGGGGTGCCAGTTAGTTATATGGGTTGTTTTGCCTTGGATGGTGTCGGATTTCTTGACATTTGCTGGAGCCGAACTCATCCAGGCAAGTGGAAAGGGGTCCATCAAGCTCGTGATTCGTTCCACTTGTATGGAGGAAAGGCTATCATTTCAATTGCGGCTGATGTTTTCAGTGGGAAAAGATCCGAGTCCATGCTCTTCTTGGTTGACGCTGTTACCCGAGCATTAAAACTGTCTCTTCATCTGTTCCAACACCCACAGCCGATGGGCGAACCGAGGCGCCACAGCGCAGCGAAGGAAGGATCGTCTACGGCAACATTCGGAGCACCTGGCACTGGACAACGACCTGAAAGAGGTACAGGGGCGATCCCGAGTCCTCTACCCATAACCGTTTGCAACCTGCGCCTACCCCCAACCATGGTTCCATTCATAAAACCCTCCATCTTTCTCTCTGTCTGATAGTTATAACTGTTGCCATTCAAGGTAAATTAAGAAAATAAGAAATAAAAGCAATAGTGTGCCATTCAGCCCCTCATACCTGCTCCCCTATTCTCTAAGATCATGGCTATCATGGAAGAATAAAGGAGGACCCGGCTTAGGGGGAACCGCTGGGAGGGAGGAGGAGGGGAGACCTGGCACGGGATACTTGGAACTCCGCCCTTTATGTGGCGACTCTTTGCGTACCTTGGGTATGCAAAACAAAGAATATCACTGTGACTTGTCACGTGACAATAAAGTATTCATTCATTCATACCTCAGTGCCATTCTCTTGCCATTAACCCAGAACCCTTAATTGCCTTGATATTTAAAAAGGCTACCCATCTTGGTCTTGTGTATACTCAACAAATGAGCCTACACTGCCCTCTTGAGTAGAAAATTCCGATGATTCACTGTCTTCCATGTGAGCCTCCTATACTCAAGGATAAAGAGGTTAAGTTGCTATATATATAGAAACATAGAAACATAGAAAATAGGTGCAGGAGTAGGCCATTCGGCCCTTCGAGCCTGCACCGCCATTCGATATGATCATGGCTGATCATCCAACTCAATATCCTGTACCTGCTTTCTCTCCATACCCCCTGATCCCTTTAGCCACAAGGGCCACATCTAACTCCCTCTTAAATATAGCCAATGAACTGGCCTCAACTACCTTCTTTGGCAGAGAATTCCACAGATTCACCACCTCTGTGTGAAAAATGATTTTCTCATCTCGGTCCTAAAAGATTTCCCCCTTATCCTTAAACTGTGACCCCTTGTTCTGGACTTCCCCAACATCGGGAACCATCTTCCTGCATCTAGCCTGTCCAACCCCTTAAGAATTTTGTACGTTTCTATAAGATCCCCCTCAATCTTCTAAATTCTAGCGAGTACAAACCGAGTCTATCCAGTCTTTCTTCATATGAAAGTGCTGACATCCCAGGAATCAGTCTGGTGAACCTTCTCTGTACTCCCTCTATGGCAAGAATGTCTTTCCTCAGATTAGGAGACCAAAACTGTACGCAATACTCCAGGTGTGGTCTAACCAAGACCCTGTACAACTGCAGTAGAACCTCCCTGCTCCTATACTCAAATCCTTTTGCTATGAATGCTAACATGCCATTCGCCTTCTTCACTGCCTGCTGCACCTGCATGCCTACTTTTAATGACTGGTGTACCATGACACCCAGGTCTCGTTGCATCTCCCCTTTTCCTAATCGGCCACCATTCAGATAATAGTCTACTTTCCTGTTTTTGCCACCAAAGTGGATAACCTCACATTTATCCACATTATACTGCATCTGCCATGCATTTGCCCACTCACCGAGCCTATCCAAGTCACCTTGCAGCCTCCGCGCATCCTCCTCACAGCTAACACTGCCCCCCAGCTTCGTGTCATCCGCAAACTTGGAGATGTTGCATTCAATTCCCTCGTCCAAATCATTAATATATATCGTAAATAGCTGGGGTCCCAGCACTGAGCCTTGCGGTACCCCACTAGTCACTGCCTGCCATTGTGAAAAGGACCCGTTTACTCCTACTCTTTGCTTCCTGTCTGCCAGCCAGTTCTCTATCCACATCAATACTGAACCCCCAATACCGTGTGCTTTAAGTTTGTATACTAATCTCTTATGTGGGACCTTGTCAAAAGCCTTCTGAAAGTCCAGATATAACACATCCACTGGTTCTCCCTTATCCACTCTACTAGTTACATCCTCGAAAAATTCTATAAGATTCGTCAGACATGATT
This sequence comes from Malacoraja senta, assembly GCA_038087875.1. NCBI lineage: Eukaryota > Metazoa > Chordata > Chondrichthyes > Rajiformes > Rajidae > Malacoraja > Malacoraja senta. The sequence goes on from CM075979.1 coordinate 79,084,104, forward strand.
TACCTTTCATAAATCCATGCTGACTTTGTCCAATGATTTCACCACTTTCCAAATGTGCTGCTATCCCATCTTTAATAACTGATTCTAGCAGTTTCCCCACTACCGACGTTAGACTAACTGGTCTGTAATTCCCCGTTTTCTCTCTCCCTCACTTTTTAAAAAGTGGGGTTACATTAGCTACCCTCCAATCCTCAGGAACTACTCCAGAATCTAAAGAGTTTTGAAAAATTATCACTAATGCATCCACTATTTCTGGGGCTACTTCCTTAAGTATTCTGGGTTGCGGCCTATCTGGCCCTGGGGATTTATCAGCCTTTAATCCATTCAATTCACCCAACACCACTTCCCGGCTAACCTGGATTTCACTCAGTTCCTCCATCTCATTTGACCCCCGGTCCCCTGCTATTTCCGGCAGATTATTTATGTCTTCCTTAGTGAAGACAGAACCAAAGTAGTTATTCAATTGGTCTGCCATGTCCTTGTTCCCCATGATCAATTCACCTGTTTCTGACTGCAAGGGACCTACATTTGTTTTAACTAATCTTTTTCTCTTCGCATATCTATAAAAGCTTTTGCAGTCAGTTTTTATGTTCCCTGCCAGTTTTCTTTCATAATCTATTTTCCCTTTCCTAATTAAGCCCTTTGTCCTCCTCTGCTGGACTCTGAATTTCTCCCAGTCCTCTGGTAGGCTGCTTTTTCTGGCTAATTTGTACGCTTCATCTTTTGTTTTGATACTATCCCTGATTTCCGTTGTTATCCATGGATGCACTACCTTCCCTGATTTATTTTTTTGCCAAACTGGGATGAACAATTGTTGTAGTTCATCCATGCAGTCTTTAAATGCCTTCCATTGCATATCTACCGTCAACCCATTAAGAATCAATTGCCAGTCTATCTTGGCCAATTCACTTCTCATACCCTCAAAGTTACCTTTCTTTAAGTTCAGGACCCTTGTTTCTGAATTAACAATGTCACTCTCCATCCTAATGAAGAACTCAACCATATTATGGTCACTCTTGCCCAAGGGGCCACGCACAACAAGACTGCTAACTAACCCTTCCTCATTACCCAATACCCAATCTAGAATAGCCTGCTCTCTCGTTGGTTCCTCTACATGTTGGTTTAGAAAACTATCCCGCATACATTCCAAGAAATCCTCTTCCTCAGCACCCTTGCCAATTTGATTCACCCAATCTATATGTAGATTGAAGTCACCCATTATAACTGTTTTACCTTTGTTGCACGCATTTCTAATTTCCTGTTTGATGCCATCCCCAACTCCACTACTACTGTTAGGTGGCCTGTACACAACTCCCACTAGCGTTTTCTGCCCCATAGTGTTTCGCAGCTCTACCCATATCGATTCCACATCCTCCAAGCTAATGTCCTTCCTTTCTATTGCATTAATCTGCTCTCTAACCAGCAACGCTACCCTACCTCCTTTCCCTTTCTGTCTATCCCTCCTGAATATTGAATATCCCTGGATGTTCAGCTCCCAGCCTTGGTTACCCTGGAGCCATGTCTCCGTGATCCCAACTATATCATAGTCATTAATAGCTATCAGCACATTCAACTCATCCACCTTATTACAAATGCTCCTTGCATTGAGACACAAAGCCTTCAGGCTTGTTTTTACAACACTTTTACCCCTTATACAATTATGTTGAAAAGTGGCCCTTTTTGATTTTTGCCCTGGATTTGTCTGCCTGCCACTTTTACTTTTCACCTTGCTACCTATTGCTTCTACCCTCATTTTACACCCCTCTGTCTCTACGCTCACACATTTAAGAAACCCTTTCCCTTTAACTCCATCCTCAACTATCCCATTCGACACCCCACCCCCCTTATTCAGTTTAAAACCACCCGTGTAGCAGTGGCAAACATGCCTGCCAGAATGCTGGTCCCCCACCTGTTAAGATGTAATCCGTCCCTTTTGTACAGTTCCCTTTTACTCCAAAACAGATCCCAGTGATCTAAGAATCTAAACCCCTGCCCCGTGCACCAGTTCCTGAGCCACACATTCAGGTCCCATATCTCCCCGTTCCTGCTCTCGCCAGCATGAGGAACGGGAAGCAAACCGGAGATAACAACCCTGGAGGTCCTGCTTTTCAGCATTTTTCCGAGCTCTCTAAAGTCACGCTGCAGAATATTCATCCCCTTCTTTCCGACATCGTTTGTGCCAACATGCACTACCACTTCCGGCTGTTCACCTTCGCCCTTGAGGATTTTCTGCACTCTGTCCGTGACATCCTGGATCCTGGCACCAGGAAGGCAGCACACCATCCTCGAATCCCGTCTGTTGCCGCAGAAACCCCTGTCCGTACCTCTCACAATGGAGTCTCCCACTACAATGGCGTTGCCTGACTTTGGCCTTTTTGGTTTTGGCTCAACAGCCCTATTCGCATCGCAAGCCAGTCTGCCGCTTAGTGTTAAAACGTCTTCTGTCCCGACAGCTTCTAAGTGGGCGAACCCGTTCACAAGAGGTACAACACCCGGAGACGTTTGAATTCCATGCTTCCCTCCCTTTCTCACTGTCTCCCACCTTCTCTCTTCCAGTACCTTAGGGGTAACAATATTACTGTAGGACTTGTCGAGGAACGACTCCGTTTCTCAGACAAACCCGAGGTCATCCACTTGCTTCTCCAGTTCCCCAACACGGTCCTTCAGGAGCTGTACCTGGATGCACTTGTCACATTTGTAGCAGCCAGAGGCACCAGCAGTGTCCTTGACCTCCCACATACTGCAAGCATCACACTGAATCAGCTTGCCTGACATCTCCTTCTTTCGTCTCTCCCTCTGCAGTGTTTTGCGTAGCCTCCTCTCCGAAGACTCTCAAGCCAAAGACTCACACTTCCCTCACAAGGCCACTCCCTCAGAGCAGTCTTGCTTATATTGACTGATAAATTGCCTAATTTACCAATTTACAATCCAAATTCCTCAGTTTTCCCCGCTTTGACTCACTTCTCTCCTCCCTCTTGGGCTAGAGCCAATCAGTGTTTTCTCTTGCTAATATCACAATAATCTGGACCATTGATGAAAAGGCACCAGTTCAGATTCTACCCCAACAGATTCGACTTCAAGCTGAAGTTATTAAGTAAAGCAGTGGAATTAAAAAAGCATGGAGCAGATGGATTGTTGTTAAAACCTGTCTGGCTTTCTATCTTCCTTCCGAGAAGGAAAGTCAAGTCAAGTCACATTTATTTATATAGCACATTTAAAAAACAACTCTCGTTGGCGAAAGTGCTTTACATTTGTTATAAGAATAATATAAACAAACAAACTACATATATATAGCCCTCGCTCGGAGGACGTCAAGAACGGCTTGGGAGTATAGATACGTTTTTAGTCTTGACTTAAAGGAGTCGTTGGAGGGGGCAGTTCTGATGGGAAGGGGATGCTGTTCCACAGTCTAGGGTCTTTACCCACCCACACAGCTGTGTTACTCCAGCCTCACTAACGTGATTCATTCTTAACTGGCTCCTTAGTTCAGAGACAATTAGGAATGGACAATAAATGCTGGAATGAAGAAATAAATCAAATATAGCACAATTCACGATAAACCCATTTAGGACAGTATCATTCAGATGAATCTTCAGGTACGACCTGCACAACCGATTAACCTTATTGAAGATGGTGTCCAGAAATGAATGCATTGGTCTGGCTGTGTCTGTGCAATGCATATGAACGCAGTACAATTTATATCACCTACTTTCAGACCTTTCATCTCTGGCCTTTTTCCAACCATCAGCCTTTCAAAACCCCACCTTGCCTGTGTTCACCTATTACCTGCCACACCTTGCCCTGCCCCTCCTCTCTTCCAGCTTTCACCCCCCCTCCCCCTCCCCCTCCCCCCCCCTCCATTCTCTCATCCAACTTTTTTTCCCCACCCCCACCCCCCCATCTACAATCAGTTTAGTTTAATTTAGTTTAGAGATACAGCGCGGAAACAGGCCCTTCGGCCCACAGAGTGTGTACCGACCAGCGATCCCCGTACACCAACACTACCCTACACACACTAGGGACAATTTACATTTATACCAAGCCAATTAACCTTCAAACCTGTACGCTTTTAAAGTGTGAGAGTAAACCTAAGATCTCAGAGAAAACCCACACAGGTCACGGGGAGAACATACAAACTCTGTACAGACGAGCATCGGCAGTCTCTGGCGTTGTAAGGCAGCAGCTCTACCACTGGGCCACCCTGTCCGAAGAAAGGTCCCAAATCTTGTTCTCCAGGGCTGCTGCCTGACCCGCTGAGTTACTCCAGCACTTTGTGACCTATTTTCAGAGTTAATTCCGAGACCAGCTGTGTGCAACGACATATTCACACGCCCGCATCCTGCAGAGTGTAGGAGATACTGGTCGCTACAGTTTGGATAGGTCTGCAGTTCAGAAAGCAATCGATGATTGGGTGTCAAGGGTAATGGGGATAAGGCAGGAAAATGGGATTATAAGGCAACCATGATTGAATGGCGGAGTAGACTTGATGGGCCGAATGGTCTAATTCTGCTCCTATAAAGTGTGAACTTGTGATGGGACCTATCTCAAGAGTTGCCTCCATCCCTTCAGCACAGTTATTTCATCAGTGACAGTTAATGGGTTGGCTCTGTGATTAGCAGATTGCGAAATGACTTTAAATGGCCCCATTCAATTCTCATGCTAATTGGCCCCATTAGTATTAAATTGATAACATATTCAGGTTTACATTAATGGAGCAAGCCTCAACAGGTTATTAGGTGGTGTGTAGGTGAGGTTGGGGCTGAGCAGTTCACCCAAGCAGAGACTGGGCTCCTGCTCCCATAGTCCTGTACAAATGCATCCCATAATTGCTAGTTTCTCCACTCTACTCTTGATGTTACTCTTTAGATTTCAGAGATAGACAATAGACAATAGACACAGCGTGGAAACAGGCTTTTGGCCCACTGGCTATGCTGCCAACCAGCTATCACCCCGTACATTTGCACAATCCTACACACTAGGGACAATTCACAATTTTTACCGAAGCCAATCAGCCTACAAACCTGTACGTGTTTGGAGTGTGGGAGGAAACCGGAGCACCCGGAGAAAACCCATGCGATTACAGTGAGAAGTACAATCTCCGTACAGGCAACACCCTTAGTCAGGATCAAACCCGGGTCTCTGGCGCTGTAAGGCAGCAACTCCACCGCTAAGCTGGTCCCCACCGTTTCAGAACAGTAACTTTCAGCAGAATAAGTCCATGATGCTCAGAGACTTTCATTGTTTGTTGTTCTCGACGAGTTCTCTTTTGTTTTTTTTGTTGTTGCTCCTCTCTCACGTTTTGTGTTTTCCTTTCTCCTGCCTCCCTCTCGCTTTGCGATCGGTTCCCCTCTGGGCCCTCGCCACCGCTCGCCTTTAGCCAGTGGAGGGGCACCTCTTCCTCCACCACAACTCCATGGCCTTCTGGGAATGGGACCAGGGTTCGCCCCTCGCCGTACGACTTCCCAAAAAATCCTCCTCCGAGTGCTCGCTGGTACGTTGCGCTCGGACGCTGTGTGATGCTCTAATCCTTCACAGCTTTGGTTTACACGGTCAGTCTGCTTAGCTCACTGAAATAGGGCTTGCACCACAGAACTAAACTGATAGTGTTCTCCAACTCTTCCAGATAGGGTAGAAACCTCCCTTAACATTTCTCCAAAGCCCTCGGTGCTTTTTTTAAATGTATTTTTCTTCACTGAAGTGAAGGGTGGAAACTTTTTCTTGCACTCTAGGCCCAGTATCCATAGTAACATTAGGAATGGAAGTAGATCCTGAACCTACATCATGGTTGGTCTGCAGTTAACCCTACTCCATGGTATCTCCATACCCCTTGATCTGTCGAAGTATCGTAAATCTATCGATCTCAGCCTTGATAGGTACATTTTTCCTCAGCAAGCACTCAGTTTATGGGAAGCAAATCCCAAATTACCACCAAATGAATGGAAAACTCTTCCCTACTCCACTCTTGAGTTGGTTCGCTCTAACTTTAAGATGACAGTGCCCCGTTCCCACTAAGATTCCTTTGTAAAAAGAAAAGTTTTCTCTGTATCTGTCAAACCCTTTCACCATTTTCAATGTCCCAGTCCCCTCTCTTTAGGTAAAACAAGACGTTTGTGTAGATTTAGTTTAGCTTAGTTGAGAAATGCAGCATGGAAACAGATCCTTCGGCCCACCGAGTCCATGCTGACCAAGTTCACACAAGTTCGACGCAATCTCACTTTCTCATCCACTCCACCAACACAAAGTTCCTTTTAACCCCGCTCGCCATATTGAAGTGCTTTTTTTCCCAAATTTGCACCAGTTATCACCGATATCTGGGTTTTTGCGAGATAATCACTTGGAGCTGGTGTGAAACTGCCCAACATTTTGTGTAGGAAATGACTTGAGTCCCCTGGCCACACCATGACTAATGCGATATATCTCAAGTGGAAGGAAAGAGCGAGTAACATTTGAGGAACAAGGAAGAAAGGTTGGGATGAGCATTAGGGATTACAGTATCCATGAAATAGGAACAATAGGTCAATGGGAAGTGGGTGAGTTGGAAAGTAGCAGCAAATGAAAAATAACCCAACAGTTGTCAAACCCAGGTGCATGACAACATGTGCAGGAAGGAACAACAGATGCTGGTTTAAACCGAAGATAGACACAAATAGCTGGAGTAACTCAGCGAGTCAGACAGCATCTCCGGAGAGAAGGAATAGTGACGTTTTGGGTCGAGACCCTGTCTGAAGAAGGGTCACGACCCAAAATGTCACCTATTCCATTTCTCCAGAGATGGTGCCTGACCCGTTGAGTTACTCCAGCTTTTTGTGTCTATCTCCAGGAGCATGACATATCCACTTCAGAAACCTCCCTGTGTATGGGACTAGTCATGGACCAACTGGTAATTTGCATCACGAACGACATGTAAAATAGTTATTGTATTTTAAATTCTGAGAATAAGAGATAGGATAGACAGTCATAACCTTTTTTTCCCAGGATGGAAAATTCAAATACTAGAGGGCATAGCTTTAAGGTGAGAGGGGAAAAGTTTAAAAGAGATGAGCGGGGCGAGTTTTGTACACAGTGAGGGGTAGCTACCTGGAACATGCTGATGGGGGTGGTGGTTAAAGCAGATACATTAGTGGCATTTAAAAGTCTTTCCGATAGACATATGGATATGCAGGGAATGGAGGGATATGGGTTATGTTCAGGGAGATAAATGATGGTCTTGGCACAGATAGTGTGGGCCGAAGGGCCTGGTCTTGTGTTGTACTGTTCTAAATTCTAACTACACTGGCCTCCCCACATATGTTTGCATCCCGCCACTCTGAGTGCCATTTCACAGAGGTCCATCAGATGCTTGGGAAAGTTGACCCTAAATGTATGTGCCTTGATTTACAGAAATACATGCAAGAGGCCCGGAGCTTAGGAAAAAGCTTACGGCAACCGAAACTCTCCGACCTATCCCCTGCTGTAATTGCACAAACCAACTGGAAGTTCGTGGAAGGACTGCTCAAAGAATGTCGCATTAAGGTAACCAGTTTGCAATTATTTTTCCTACTTGGACACGGATCAAAGCAATTTAGTTTAGTATAGAGATACAGCACGAAAACAGCCCCTTCGACGCACCGCGGCTGTGCCGACCAGCGATCCCCGTTACACTAGGACACACTACACACACATGGGACAATTTACAATTTTTATTGAAGCCAATTACCCTACAAACCTGTGGAAGAAGGAACTGCAGATGTTGGTTTAAACCAAGGATAGACACAAAAAGCTGGAGTATCTCAGCGCGACAGGCAGCATCTCTGGAGAGAAGGAATGGGTGACGTTTCGGGTCGAGACCCTTCTTCAGACTGGCGTTTCGAGTTGAAACGTCACCCATTCCTTCCCTCCAGAGATGCTGCCTGTCCCACTGAGTTACTCCAGCTTTTTGTGTCTGCCCTACAAACCTGTACTTCTTTGGAGTGTGGGAGGAAAGCGGTGCACCCAGGGGAAACCCACACGGTCACGGGGAGAATGTACAAACACTGTACAGACAGCACCTGTAGTCAGGATCGTGCTTGGCCTCTAGCGCTGTAAGGCAGCAATTCTACTGCTGCGCCACCATGCCGCCCGATAGGAGAAGGTAATATCAGTGAATTGGTTCCTTGCCCGCTGATTAACTGGGTTGATGTCTTCAACTGATGTCAAAGCTCTTAGGGGGCTGGGGACCTAATCAGTTTGCCTGTGGTCCCTGCCGGGATCTCTGTTCACTAAGACCTGGGAGATTTTTAGTGCCACACTGAAGGTTAAGCCAAGGTTGGGAGACCCCATCTGGAGATGGCCATCAACTAACATCTTTGGATTTATGGGGCAAAAAGTACCTTCAGCTGAGGGAATGTGATGGCTGGGGATTGACAACAGGAATGGGGAGCGGATGGTCAGAATGATGAATTTAGTTTAGTTTAGTGATACCTGACCGAAACAGGCCCTTCGGCCCACCGAGTCCACTCCGACCAGCGATCCCCGCACATTAACACTACACTACGCACACCAGTGACAATTTACATTTATACCAAGACAATTAACCTACAAATCGGCACGTCTTTCGAATGTGGGAGGAAACCAAAGATCTCGGAGAAACCCCACGCGGTCACGGGGAGAACGTACAAACTCCTTCAGACAGCACCCGTAGCCGGGATCGAATTGAATAGGAAATGGGAGACAAAGGGTGAAATGTGTCATTAGCGGTATCCTCCCGCAACTGTACTGAGTGCCAATATTTCACTGGATGGTGAGAACCTGGGTAATGTGAAGGAGCAGGATGATTTAGAGAACAATGTACAGTTGCGGATAAAATCCTGAGGACCTCATGGGCTCTTGAATATAATCCATGAGAACGTAGATATATATTAAGCCCTTCGACCCACCGAGTCCCTGCTGATTCGCTGCTCATGCTAGCTCTATGTTATCCCACTTTCTCATCCACTCCCAACACACAAGGGGCAATTTACAGTGGCCAATTAACCTGCAAACCCTGTTTGTCTTTGGGATGTGGGAGGAGACCGGAGCACCTGGAGTAAACCCTCGCAGTCACATGGAGAACGTGCAAACTCCACACGGGCAGCAACCGAGGTCACGATCGAGCCCGGGTCTGTGGCGCTGTGAGGCAGCGGTTGCACCACCGTGTGCGTTTTGTGATTGACCGTAGTTGTTTTGGGAAGGTGATTGGATGGTTTGAATTCATTGGCGAATGCTCCGTTGCAGACCAAGCGAATGCTGGTGGAAAAGATGGGTCACGAGGCAGTGGAACTGGGGCACGGAGAGGCCAACATCACTGGCCTGGAGGAGAACACGTTGATAGCGAGCTTGTGTGACCTGCTGGAGAGAATCTGGAGTCATGGGCTGCTCATCAAACAGGTACGTTCTTCAAAGGGGGCTCTGCCTCTGCACAGATTACACTGCCCCATGCAAGGCCATCTGAGTGTAGATCCAACACTGTCCATGGGGAACCACTACTGCCCTACTGCAAATCTCTTCAACCCACTCCCGCTTAAAGTCAAAGAGTCATGAAGCGTGGAACTTGGAGCCTCGGCCCAACTTGCCCACGCCGGCCAACATGCCCCATCTACACTAGTCCTTTCGGCATGCGTTTGGCCCATATCCCTCTAAGCCTCTACCCATATACCCATCTAAATGTTTCGTAAACCTTGCGACAGTACCTGCCTCAGCTATCTCCTCCAGCAGCTCGTTCCATACACCCACCACCCTTTGTGTAAAATAAAGGGTGAACTTTGAAGAAGTTTTCCTCTTCCTATGACAATTCTTCCACAAGCCTCTCTATCTCACTCTAAACATTATAGTTTTTGCTGCTCTTCTGCTCCTGCCCCATACCTAAACACATTACCAGAGGCACTTCGTGAGCACCTACATTATATACTGCCAGCCTTACCCCGTACCTCTCAATCCTCTTGCAACGTCTTCAGTCTTCACTATAGATTTTAGAGATGCAGCGTGGAAACAGGCCCTTCAGCCCACCAAGTTTGCGTTGACCAGCAATCACACCAGCATTATCCTACATAGTAGGGACGATGTTACAATTTTTTACAGAAGCCTATTAACCTACAAACCTCTATGTCTTTGGCGTCTGGGAGCAAATCTGAGCACCAGGAGCAAACCCATGAAGCCACAGGGAGAACGTGCATACTCCGTACAGACAGTACCCGTAGACGGGATCGAACTCAGGTCTCTGAGCCATGAGGCAGCAACCCTACTGCTACACCACCGTGCCATCTCTAACCTGAAACGTGACCTGAAACTTCCACGCACGCCTATTGCTTCCACGGACGCTGCTTGACCTGCTGAACGTTGTTTTGTTTGTTCAGAGCTTGTCCTTTTGTTTTATCAACTCAGGGGAAGTCTGCACTCTGGTCCCACCTGGTGCACTATCAGGAGTGTGAGGAGAAGCGGGAAGCTATTGTGGACATCCCAGGTGAGCAGGTCTCTGTCTGTAAGAGGTGGCTGGCGCTTAACAATATTGAGCGAAAGGGGATGGTACCCGGGGTGTGCTGGCAGCCAGCATTGAGCAGAGATGGTGAAGCAATGTGCCTCTGATTAAATTGTTGAAGCATCGCTCTTAGAAAGCTGTGCAATTCTGGCTCCCACGGGACAAAGAGGATACTGCTGCTTCAGAACGGACACAAAAGGGACACGATGATTGAGAGGCCGGAGAGATGAGAAGCAATTATATAGATGCTTGAAAAAATGGAGCGATATCATTACCATTTTTAGTATCCTCACCGATGAGATAACACGGCCACTTCCATTTGTGTTTTCATTTTGCACAGTCCAGTCAATCCAAAGAAGCAGAGGGGAAATTCAAAACTGATCAGCGGGAAAGACGATTTCAGTGAATGGATTGCCAGGCTATGGAATGGATAGCCCCAGGGAGGCAGCCAGTATTGATTCATTCAAATGCAAATTGGAAGTTCGGAAAAATTACGTTTTGGATGCGGTGTATGAATAATTGAAGGGCTGGCATGTGGCGAATGTGGCCTCTTTACGAGAAACGGTTAACTTTGAACATGGGGCTTGCAACGTACTGGTGCTTCCTCATCCCTTGTCTGAGGGTGGAGTGGGACTGATGGTTAGAGATCGACCGACACAGTCCATCAGTCAAGTTGCTTCACGCACAGCCCGACACGATACTGCGGCCACCCCACTCCATTGCCCAGGGAACCTTGGCCTGGGCTTCAAACCCCACGCTCATGGCACCACGTTGCTGTTGGCAGTGGAATACATCCTGGAGGCTTCATCACAGGTCCTCCTCCCTTCGACTGCCCTCCCCAGCCCAGGTGCGGAGTCTTCAATTCCTGGAGACCCGTGAACAATCCTGGAATGTTGACAACCTAAAGCTGGAAACTGTCCCCGTCCCGGTCACTCCCCCTTCTCCCAGCTCCCGTTGGCTTGAAGATACAGAAGCTTGAAAGCATGCACTACCAGGTTCAGGAACACCCTCTTCCCCTCTGTTATTGGGCTTCAGACCAGCCCTTCTGGAAGCTAGGGAATAGTCAGATTCGGCTCCACCTCATTGTGGACATTGCACTTTGTCTCTGGAACTGTTGTGCTGTAATGATGAGAACTATATTCTACACTCTGCATCTTTCCCTTCGCTCTACCTATTGTACTTGAGTTTGGCTGGCTTCTATTTATGTGGTGTTATCTGATGATCGTAAGTGATAGGAGTAGAATTAGGCCATTCGGCCCATCAAGTCTACTTCGCCATTCAATCATAGCTGATCTACCTCTCCCTCCTAACCCCATTCTCCTGCCTTTCCCCCCATAGCCTCTTGACACCTGTACTAATCAAAAATCTATCTATCTCTGCCTTAAATATATCCACTGACTTTGCCTCCACAGCCTTCTGTGGCAAAGAATTCCACAGATTCACCACCCTCTGACGAACGAAATTCCTCCTCATCTCCTTCCTAAAAGAACGTTGTTTAATTCTGAGGCTAGTCCTAGACTCTCCCACCAGTGGAAACATCCTCTCCACTTCCATATCCTCTCCACATCCACATCCACTATCCAAGTCTTTCACTATTCTGTACATTTCAATGAGGACCCCCTCATTCTTCTAAACTCCAGTGAATATAGGCCCAGTGCCGTCAAACGCTCATCATATGTTAACCTACTCATTCCTGGGATCACCCTTGTAAACCTCCTCAGGACCCTCTCCAGAGCCAGCACATCCTTCCTCAGATATGGTGCCCAAAGTTGCTCACAATATTCCAAATGCAGCCTGACCAGCGCCTTATAGAGCCTCAGCATTGAATCCCTGTTTTTGCATATAAGGCCTCTCGAAATAAATGCTAGCATTGAGTTTGCTTTCTCTACTGATTTACTAACCTCCTCTGGACCCTCCAGATTTTAGCATGCAAAACAAAGCTTTTCACTGTCCCTCGGTACATGTGTCAATAATGCACCTATATTTAAATTTCAACCTCCCTCTTAATTCCCTATGGCTGTTTGCTAGTCTTTATTGCAATATACCAGGAAGTAATTTATCTGACAAATTCTGCACAATTGGTGATAGGTCTCTCACTGTGTCTAGTCTCTCATCACCTCGCTTCCTTCTGCTTTTCCCACTGTTCCCACAGTTGGAACTGGACCGGAACGGCGGAAGTCGGAGTCGGGACTGATCTTGCCATCCCTCAAGGTTTCCCTCATCTATGACATGAGGTACCGTGTAACTGTGGTTCGACACTCTTAGATAATGCATTTTATCATTTTGTGTGTGTGTGTGTGTGTGTGTGCAGACAAACATATGCAAACGTGCCCACACACAGACATGTATGCACCAGAAATTATTTAATAACAATGTTGGAATTGAAAGTTTATTAGTTGTACGAGCAGAATGAGGCCATTCGGCTCATCGTCTACTCCGCTATTTAATCATGGTTGATCTATCTTTTCCCTCAACCCCATTCCCCTGGCTTCTCCCTATAACTCCTGACACCCTTACTATCAATCTCCACCTTAAAAATATCCATTGACTTGGCATCCACAGCCTTCTGAGGCAATGAATTCCACAGATTCACCACCCTCTGACTAAAGAAATTCCTGCATGAAGAACGGTTTCGGCCCGAAAAGTTGCCTATTTCCTTCGCTCCATAGATGCTGCCTCACCCGCTGAGTTTCTCCAGCACTTTTGTGTACCTTTGATTTTCCAGCATCTGCAGTTCCTTCTTAAACAAATTCCTCCTCATCTCCTTTCTAAAGTTACGTCCTTTAATTCTGAGGCTACGGCCTCTGGTCCTAGACTGTCCCACTCATGGAAACATCCTTTCCACATCCACTCTATCCAGGCCTTTCACTATTCGGTAAGTTTCAAAGTAAACTGTAACTTGGCACATTTTTATGTTCTGATCAGTAACTGTGTTCAGTAGAGAAGAATTAAACAGAGGTCACAGCACTGGAAACGCCTCTTTGGCATTAGACTGAATTGTTGTCCCTACTCCTTGCGAATACTTCACAACCCTACATGACACCAATATGATGAATCATTCTATTCCCTTCGCACTTGCAGGGCTCGAAATTAGCTGTTGCCCGGGTGCCACTGACCACCCAAAGTGCCGCCGGGCAACCTAAACGGCGAGTCATTTTGCCCGGCTTGGCAACTTGATTTATACCGAAGATAGACACAAAAAACTGGAGTAACTCCACGGGTCCGGCAGCATCTCTGGAGAAAAGGAACGTGACGTTTTGTGTCGGCGACGGCTGTAATGCGTGGGAAAGTGTGGCGTGACGGAGGGTCGGAGCGAATGACGGGCCCCGCACAGCAGCGACGGCGGCAGCGGCTCCATCTCCTCCTCCCTCACCCCGCCTGCCCTGTTAGCGAACGCTGCTGCCACTCCGCCAACGGCGCTTTCAAAACAAACCCTTGGAGGAGGGAGGTGTCGGTCAGAGGCGGAAGTAGGGGGAGGATAGAGCGCGGTGATTGGAGGAGGGAGACGTGCCAAAACACTCTCGGCAGCCCTGCACCGTGGCCAGGATCGATCCCGGTCTCCGGCGCTGCAATCGCTGCCGAACCGCCACTGGACCATCCCCGTCCCCACCAGAGAGCCCCCCCCCCCTCCACGCCCGGACGTCGGGGTCAGACGGGAGCGGTGCCCACAGCCAGCGCAGAGAAGCAGCGCTAAACCCAGCTCAACTCTGCTGGTCCCGCCAGGTTAACTTAATCCAGATCTCAATCCAGTCAGGGCTGTAGGCGAGACAGGCAGAGTTGAGCTGCATTTAGCGCTGGACTGGGCTGAAATTACCGTTCACAGGGCCTCCGAAGCCTCCCGCGTGTGTGTGAGTGTGCGCATGCGTGCGCGGCCGCCAAGATATTGTGTTCCCCCGTTCCTGCAGCGATGATGCTGGTGTTGTCTGAGGAGCGCTGACCCTCCTTCCCACCTCCTCTGCCCCTTCCTCTCTCTCTATTGTACGCCCCCCTCCACCCCCCTTATCCTGAGACCCCTCCTCTCCATCCCGCACTGATCCCCATTCCTGCCTCTATTCAGTCCTCACTGACATCCCCTGTGCTCCCGTCCTCATCTACTCCTCCCCCCCCCCACCCCATCTATTCATCCTGCACTGATCTCCCTATCCACCTCGCATTGATTCTCCTGCCACTCCCCATCAATCCTACACTGGTCCCCCAATTCATCCTGTCCTGACCCTCCTTCCCATCCATCCTGCACTGCACCACCCCTTCATCCTGTACTGCACCCCCCATCCATCCTGCACAGATCCTCCCCATTCAACCCCACTGTCATCCCCCGCGCTCTCCCCTCACAATTTTACCTACTCCAGCCACCACGCACTAATCCCCAGCCTCAATCCATCCAATCCGCACCATTTGCCTTCTCAACCCCCCCCCCCCCCCACCGCCATCTATCCATCCTGCACTGATTCCCCCCCCCCCCCCCCCCCCCCCCCGACACTATTGTGCTGGAAATGTGTTCAGAGCGAACATTGACTATGTTTGATAACGGAATGCAATGAAATATGTTTTAATTCCCAATGTTATTATTTGTTTTAATCCATAAAGATGTGAACACGTGAAACATTAAAACCGCAGTGTTCGATTGTCACTGCTACCGTTGACACCTTATTACAGAATTCATTTTAATGGCAAATCAATGCTCTTAATATGGAGTATCAGTACTGTAGTTATTTAATGAGCAACATTCACAACTATACGTTGGATTTATCCAGATTTTACTTCTACAGTCAGTCATATACATCACAAATTTGGTCAGGAGATATTTCAGTTGAAATTTTAACGTTAATTCTGGTGGGAATGATGGACAAAGCGTTTATCAACAATTTAAAAAAAATTGTTGCTTACAAACTGGGTATCTTCATTGTTGTTCACAACACATACATCTAATCCGAATGTCCGGTGATGTGGCGTCTTGACGCCTTTAAATATATTACCAAAAGAACATTTGCTGCATTTATGTCCTTTGGCCATCTCTTGTTAGTTAGTGTAATGTTTAACCTGTCAGATGGGTTTTGTCAGTTTTTAAAAGCTATTATCATAAAATGCCTTTAGAAAATTCCTTGCAACCTGTATATTTTGTTGTGGGTAAATTATGTGGGAAGCGAGAGTGTTTCTGTACCAATAGCAATAACGACCCATGCTATGGCCATGTCATGATAATTTTCGGTCCTTCACAGAAAACATGCTTGCATCAATCTGTAGTGTCCATGGTTAAGCATACCTGTATATGTTATCATGGTCCAGGATTTATTGACACAAGTTGATCATACGCTGAATAATCCAACCACATTTTTGTTTGGAAGTGGAAAGAAATAATAAAAGTTGCATTAATTGCAATGTGTATAAAGAGTTGAGATACTGTATTATAATTTTGCTGCATGTCATTGTGGTATATATCATGTCTTGATTGGTGAATATGTTTAGTTTGTGACTTTATTTGAAGCAGAAATAATATGTGAATGCTTCATTGAGCATAATTCCGACTGGTAACTACGCACTTCGTCCGAGCACATTATCGCACGCGTCATGCAAGCCATCTTATATGACCACCTAAACTGCCATTTGGCAACCTAAAAAGCTGCCAAGCTGGCAACAGGGAAAAAAAGTTAAGCGAGAGCCCTGACTTGTATACGTATCCAGTTTCCTCTTAAATCTATCCATGATATTCCCTCAATCATTCTGCGACGCTAGTTTCCAGATTCCCTAAGGGATTTTTTCCAGAATTTATCACTAATAGTCTCCAATCATGATCTACTCCCCTCCACCTGAACACACAACCACGCCTGCCTCAGCAAACCATTCGGCAATTATTTTGAAACCTCCTCTCCAGAGGGAAGGGTCCTAGCCTGATCAATCTTCCTGATAATGATATCATCTTCATTCCAGTCATCATGCTTGCATTTCCGTTTGGTGTTTTCTGCTATTATTTGTGTGCTTTTCCTTCATGAGGCAGTGCCTCACGGTAGTCTGCAACATTCAGAATCTGCTCTTCCCCCACCCACCATCCCCAGATGTTGCTAGTTGTCACTTTTATTGCCTTTGATATCAACTTCGTTTTATTTTACACTGCTAGAACATTGTAAAGAGACAGCCTGCAACATAAAGACCAAGCTGATTGTTATTAATACGGCTCGATTCAAATGGACAGTGGTCATTAAACCCCAAAAGCCCTAGCTAATAATCGGCACACAGGCAATTTCATGTCAATAATTCAGCTTGTGCTACTTCGCCATCTGTTAATGAAGGAAAGATTTGCATTTATATAGCATCTCTCCTGTCATCAGCGTGCTCCAAGGTGAATTACAATAGGGGAAGTGCTTGCACACAGAAAGGCACTAATGTTTCAGTGCGGTTATTCAAGGATAAATATTGACAAGAGAGCTGCCCCTTCCACCCTTGAGTAGCGCTGGGGGGTCTTTTGTATCTGCCTGAGAGGACAGATTTACCATTTAAAGCTTTGTCTAGAAAACAGCACGTCTGACAACACTGTAGTACGTCCAAACAACAAGACCTGGGCGGGATTCAAACCCGCCATATTACAGTGGACTCCATAATGTTTGGGACAAAGACCCATAATTTATTTATTTGCCTCTGCACTCCACAATTTGGGATTTGTAATAGAAAAAAATCACATGTGATTAAAGTGCACATTGTCAGATTTTATTAAATGCCATTTTTATACATTTTGGTTTCACCATGTAGAAATTACAGCTATGTTTATACATAGTCCCCTCATTTCAGGGCACCATACTGTTTGGGACACATGGCTTCACAGGTGTTTTTAATTACTCAGGTGTGTTTAATTGCCTCCTTAATGCAGGTATAAGAGAGCTCTCAGCACCTAGTCTTTCCTCCAGTCGTTCCATCACCTTAGGAAACTTTTATTGCTGTTTATCAACATGAGGACCAAAGTTGTGCCAATGAAAGTCAAAGAAGCCATTATGAGAATGAGAAACATGAATAAAACTGTTAGAGTCATCGGCCAAACCTTAGGCTTGCCAAGATGCAAACTACTGGTTAGCCGCAACTATAGGATAACCAGGTTACAGTTTACCAAGAAGTACTTAAAAGAGCAACCACAGTTCTGGAAAAAAGGTCTTATGGATAGATGAGAAGAAGATTAACTTAGATCAGAGTGATGGCAAGAGCAAAGTATGGAGGAGAGGAACTGCCCAAGATCCAAAGCATACCACTTAATCTGTGAAACACGGTGGTGGGGGTCTTATGTCCTGGGCATGTATGGCTGCTGAAGGTACTGGCTCACTTATCTTCATTGATGATACAACTGCTGTTGGTAGTAGCATAATTAATTCTGAAGTGTATAGACACATCCTATCTGCTCGTTCAAACAAATGCCTCAAACTCATTGGCCGGCGGTTCATTCTACAGCAAGACAATGATGCCAAACCTACTGCTGAAGCAACAAAGGAGTTTTTCAAAGCTAAAAAAATGGCTAATTCTTGAGTGGCCAAGTCAATCACCTGATCTGAACCCAATTGAGCATGCCTTTTATATGCTGAAGAGAAAACTGAAGGGGATTAGACCCCAAAACAAGCATAAGCTAAAGATGGCTGCAATACAGGCCTGGCAGAGCATCACCAGAGAAGACACCCAGCAACTGGTGATGTCCATGAATCGCAGACTTCAAGCAGTCATTGCATGCAAAGGATATGCAACAAAATACTAAACATGACTACTTTCATTCACATGACATTGCTGTGTCCCAAACAGTATGGTGCCCTGAAATGGGGGGACTGTATAAACACTGCTGTAATTTCTACATGGTGAAACCAAAATGTATAAGAATGGCCTTTATTAAAATCTGACAATGTGCACTTGAACTACATGTGATTTTTTTCTATTACAAATCTCAAATTGTGGAGTACAGAGACAAATAAATAAACGATGTGTCTTTGTCCCAAACATTATGGAGGGCTCTGTATGACACATTCTCGAACCGCACTCTGTGTACTTGGCCTGCCCAGTCACAACCCCCCCAGGTAAAACCCCCAATAGTTGTAAATGAGGCAGGAGGCAGAAACAATGCATTTATAAATGCTGATGTGACTTCATCTTTCAGACATGTCCAGCAAATGAGTGAGATCAAGACAGACGTTGGTCGAGCCCGGGCATGGATACGGCTCTCTCTGGAAAAAAAGGTGCTCTCCCAACAGCTTAAGCAACTGATGTTCAACCAAAGTCTTATCAAGTAAGTTTTAAGGGTTTGATTTCAATGAAACTTGTTGGCCTCCCAGCACAGTGGGATGTCCGAAGCTAAACACAAAGTGCTGGAGTAACTCAGCGGGTCAGGCAGCATCTCTGCAGAAAAAAGGATGGGTGACGTATCGGGTCAGGACCTTTCTTCACCGACCCAAATCGTCATGCATCCTTTTTCTTCAGAGATACTGCCTGACATGCTGCATTAATCCAGCACTTTGCCTTCAACACCTTCAATATAAACCAGCATCTGCAGTTCCTTTCTACACAGTCAGATGTTCGTCAGGGAATGGTCCCTGATACCTGTATCACCCCAGGGGGCCACATGAGTAGCAAGGGTGTTTTGTTTAAAGATAGCTGCGAACTAGTTTGACACTAGTTATGACACTAGTTTAGTTTAGTGTTACAGTACAGAAACAGGCGCTTCAGCCCACTGAGTCCGCGCCGACTAGCGATTCCCGTTGCACTAGCACTATCCCACACACTAGGGACAATTTTCAATCTTTCCCAAAACCAAATTGACCTACAAACCTGTACATCTTTGGAGTGTGGGAGGAAACTGGAGCACCCGGGGGAAACCCACACTGTCACGGGGAGAACATACAGACTCCGTACAGACAACACCCATAGTTAGGATGGAACCCGGGTCTCTGGCGCTGTAAATCGGCAACTCTACTGCTGCACCATTGTGCCGTCCTGTTGAATGTATAGACGCTGAGAATATCTGAAGAGTTTTTGCTGAGGTTTTGTTTTGTATATATGTTTTATCCTGAATATGGTTTATTTGGGGGGAAAAAGTTGTAGAATTCTATAAATTCTACAACTCATGTGAGACATGGGGTTTTATTACACCAAAGGCGTGAATTTCTTTAGTTCCTTTCCCGTTCTTTGGTAATCCCACTTTATAGTCCCTGGAGTAATTTTTGATCTGTAGTCACACGTAATCTATGGAAATGAGGCTACAGACCAGCTGCTATAAATAGCAATGGAGAAATAATTAGGTTCTTGTTTTGGTGATGTCCATTAGAGGATGAATTTTTGCCCATAGCAGAGAGAACGACCCTATTATGTTCAAAATTATGCAGGTAATCCTCGAATTAGAACAAGGATTCTCGCCTTGAAAATGGTTAATTAGGTGAAAATGGTTAATTAGGTGAAAATGGTAGGTAAATTGACCACTGTAACTTGCCCCCTAGTGCACAGCTGTCTGGCAGCTTAACAATTCGCAACTCTTCATAATTTTGGGATTTACACCTGACTTCATCCCCGGCTCTTGTCCAACTATCTGCTTTTCAAAAAAAAAAACACTTGCCTGTATTCACCCATGTTGGTCTACGTGGACTTGGTGGGCCAAAGGGCTTATTTCCATTCTGTTTGACTATTTCCCCAAATCTCTTTGACTGAAATATTGGTCACCTATCCCAATGCATGCTGACTGTCAAATTGTATGTGACAATGTTCTGTGGAATCACTTCAGGCTGCACTTGGAGGCTCTCTATTTCAACATAAAAGTTCTTGGTGTTATAATTGACCTGCATTCAGAGATGTTAATTATTCATCTGGTGTTGGGTTTCTCTGTTTACAGGAAGCTGTACAAGCGTTATGCCTTCCTACGTTGCGAAGAGGAGAAGGAACAATTCCTTTATCATCTGTTGTCGCTCAATGCCGTGGACTACTTCTGCTTTACCAGCGTGTTCACGACCATCGGTAAGTCAATACCATGTAGATAGAACGTAGAAAAGTGCAGCACAGGAACAGGCCCTTCAGCCCACAATGTGTGTGCCAAACGTGATGCCAAGAATAACTCTTATCCACCTGCACATAATCCCTATCCATCCATTATAGAACATAGAACAGTACAGCAGTGTATCTGAATCAACATAAGTTCTGAGTTGAATTTGGACAATTACTTTTTAACCAAACAATTGGATGTTTAGTC
Organism: Malacoraja senta; assembly: GCA_038087875.1. Classification (NCBI taxonomy): domain Eukaryota; kingdom Metazoa; phylum Chordata; class Chondrichthyes; order Rajiformes; family Rajidae; genus Malacoraja; species Malacoraja senta. Next base: position 79,104,773 of record CM075979.1, read on the forward strand.
TCTTATTGTCCCGTGCACCGAGATGCAGTGAAAAGCTTTTTGTTGCATGCTATCCAGTCAGCGAAAAGACTACACATGATTACAATCAAGTTGTCCACAGTGTACAGATGCAGGATAAAGGGAATGACATTTAGTGCAAGATAAAGTCCAGTAAACTCTAATTAAAGAGAGTTCAAAGGTCTCCAAGGCCAAAGTTGCCAGGACTTGAGGGCCTGAACTATTGGGAGAGGTTGGGAAGGCTAGGACCATTCTTTGGAGTACAGGAGGATGAGGGGTGATCTTCTAGAGGTGTATATGAACAGAGGGATAGACAGAATTGATACCCAGAATAGGGGAATCAAGAACCAGAGGACATAGGTTTAAGGTGCGAGGGGAAAGATTTAATAGGAATAGGAAGATTAAACGAGAATTTACCTAAGTTTGAAGTTTGATCTTTATTTTATGAGGGGTTACGTAGGTGATTACGTGCCCGCCACGACCCTACCCTCTATCATAAAGGTCAGATGGAAGTTCTTGTGTTACTCGTTTTATTATGAGACTATATTACTTCGGTTGTTGTTTTTTGTGATTTCACACCGCTGCTTTGAAGATTGACGCGCAGGCGCACTGGCGGGGTTCTCCACGTAGTCACTCACGTGACTCCGAAGTAAAATCTGAGGCAACCTTTTCACACTGAGGGTTGTGGGTATATGGAATGAACTGCCAGAGGATGTAGTTGAGGCAGAAACTATAACAACATTTCAAAGACATTTGGTCGGGTAGATGGATAAGACAAGTTTAGAGGGATATGGGTGAAATGCGGGCAGGTGGCACGAGCATAGATGGGGCATCTTAGTTGGCATGGGCAAGTTGGGCCGAAGGGTCTGTTTCCGTGCTATATGACTCTGAGTGCAACAGAAACACATTATGAGTCGGGGAATTGCCACCCATTGAGTAATGCACAAGAGCGGCTTCACATAGAAATGTGAGGTAGGGATAGGGGAATGGGAAGGTAAGAATTACATTTGGTTTAACAGAGATTTATCTCACCTCTTCTTACTTCCCACAGTGATCCCATACAGAGCGGTGATAATCCCCATCAAAAAGCTGAGTAACTCCATCACCACTTCCAATCCTTGGATCAGTGTGTCGGGTGAGCTGGGTGGCACTGGAGTGATGCAAGTCCCCAAGAACCTCTTGGAGATGACCTTTGAGGTTGGTTGCTTCGGTTACACTTTCCAAACAAAACGATCTTTGCACCGTTTTAAAAATTTCACTCGTTCAAATTCCTTCCTGTTCCTGAAATTGTGCCCCAAAATTCCTTGAGGGACCCCTCCATTTCCCCTTCATCGTCCAGTGCAATTAATCTGCTAGTCGTACGGAGTTTTACGTTCTTGCCATGACCTGCGTGGGTTTTCTCCGGATTCTCTGGTTTCCTCCCACACTGCAAAGACATACAGGATTGTAAGTTAATGAGCTTCTTTAAAATTGTTAATTGTCCCTAGTGTGTAGGATAGTGTTAGTGTACAGGGATCGCCGGGTGGCGTGAACTCGATGGGCCGAAGGGCCTGTTTCCATGCTGTATCTCTAAACTCTAAAGTATTTCCTCCCATGGGTCACCCTCGGCAGAAAGCACTAGTCTGGGCCAGCACCATCTAATCTTGAAACCATAATCTTTAGACCCAAATGAATGGAATATCCTTCCATCAACGTGGGGGGGCTTTCAAGACCCCATTATTTCCAGTTGCAACTTCTCCAAATAGAACTGAAAACTCAGCAAACTATTTGACCAAGTTGGGTTCCGCCGATTACTATTTTGATTATTCTCATCCTCTTGATTAACTTTTTGTAGCAGAGGAGAATGCAGATAGAGGGCGATAGGAGCCATTTTGGATCGTTCTGATGGAGAGCCACGTTAGATGCAATAAGCCAAGTGACCTGCTCTCCAATGGAAAATCTCTGTGGCTTTGTCGAATTAGTTTGATTTTACCCATTTTCAATAAAATAGGTTTGCTCATAAAATAACTGAATATGTTTGTGGTACAATGTATGAACTTTCTTCACAGTTTTTGTAATTCACCGAATAATACAGAATGGAAACGGGCTCCTTGCTCACCAAATCTGTATTGTATCAAACGCCAGCCCATACAGATCTTACTTTATTCTCCCACACTCCCATCAACTCTCCCCAATTATGACCTGTAACCTGTTCACTGGAGACACCTGGAGAAACCCAACACAGTCACAGGGCAAATGTTCAAAGTCCACACAGATGGAGATCAGGATTAAACCGCAGCCTCCAGAGCTCTGTGGAAGCTGCTGTACCGTCTTTGCCACCCTGGCACTCTGTGGTATCTCGTCATGTTGGTCATGTTCAATGGGATTTGATTTCCCAAATCTTCACTTCCACTGAGTTCAGGCGCTGACAGAGTCTCATTGCAGTTGACGCATGGTTGATTGGTTAGGTTGAGAATGTCCTTCGAGAGGAAAACCTGGAGGTGGATGATTTGAGAGTGGAGTGGAGTGGAGGGAGTCCTGGATAGCATGTTGCCCTTGCAGCACTGGGGATAACTAATCTCCTCCTTATACTTCCAGTGCCAGAACCTGGGCAAGCTGACAACCGTTCAGATTGGACATGACAACTCAGGGCTTTTAGCCAAGTGGCTGGTGGATTGTGTGATGGTCAGGAATGAGATCACAGGACACACCTACAGGTAAGGATTTAACAAGCCTATGGAAAATACCTTCGCTCAGCAAGCCTAGCTCACTGGTCGTCTACAATCTCAGACGAGATCAGCTTGACTAGGAAATAAACCGCAGGATAGTTACACAGGACGGGTCAGATAATGTCTATGGGGGGAAGAGTAGAATAAATTCTTGATATGAATTGATATGAATATGAAGATATTCTTCATAATGCAAAAGAGACAGACGGATATTTACTGTAGAGACATAGCTTCAGGATAAATGGAGCTACCTTTAGATTAAAAAACGGGAGAATAATCCAGGGCTGATTGGATTAACATATGACGAACGTTGAAGACTCTGGGCCTGTACTCACTGGAGTTTAGGAGAATGAGGGGAGATCCCATTAAAACCTACTGAATAATGGTTATTGGATGGGGAGTGGGTGTTTCCACTAGTGGGAGAGTCAAGGACCAGAGAGACTCAGAGTAAAAGGACGTATCTTTGAAAAGGAGATGAGAAGGAATTTCCTTTAGCTAGAGGATGGTGAATCTATGGAATTCATTCCCACAGACGGCGGTAGAGGCCGTCATTGGTTATTTTTAAAGGGAAGATTGCTAGGTTCTTTATTAGTACGTGTGTCAATGGTTATGGGGAGAAGGCAGGAGAATGGGGTTGAGAGGGAAAGATAGATCAGCCATGATTGAATGGTGGAGTATTGATGGGCCGAATGGCCTAATTCTTCTCCAATCACTTATGTCTTATGCTGGGGCATTGGGATCTGCAGGGAATGATTGATGAACTGACAACGCAATGTATTCAGAGACAGTCTGCCCCTACCCCCACCCCTTCCCCCACCGGCCCCGATGACGCCACCTAACGGCCTGTGATCTCCCGCGTTGTCTCAGGTTCCCGTGCGGCCGGTGGTTGGGGAAGGGAGTGGACGACGGCAGTTTGGAGAGGATCCTGGTGGGCGAGCTCATCACCCCGGTGGTGGAGGAGGACCTAAGCAAGCAGTGCCGCACCCCGCCGCAGCTGCGATCTCCCACCGTCGCCCGGCGACTCAGCATCACCTCCCTCGGCAGCAGGACGGGCAGTGAGTTCACCGCTACTCTTCCTTCAGTGGTATTGAGTCTAAGAGTCGGCACATCACGTTGAAGCTGTGCACGGCATTGCGAAAGACAGACTGAGAATATTGTGTGCCCTTCTGGTCATCATATTGTGAATATTGTGGGATATTCACCAGGATGTCGCCAGGAATGGAGGGCTTTAGATACAAGGGAAGAGTGGGCAAGGTGAGATTGTTCTCACTGGAGGACTGGAAGCTACGGAGTTAACTATAGAAGTTTATAAAGTCAAAAGGAGCATAGTTAAGGTAGGTGGCCCAAGTCTTTTTCCAAGGGTGGAGCATCTATATTCAGAGGACATAGGGTTCAGGTGAAATAGGAAATATGGAAGACTGGAGGGCATAGTTTTAACATCAGAGTTGGGAAGTTTAAGGGAGATGTTCGGGATAGTTTTTTTCATAGAGGGTGGTGGTTGCCTGGAATGCACTGCCAGCGGTGGAGGTGGAAGCAGATATGATATTTAAGAGTTGTATTTAAGAGGCTTTCAGATAGGCACATGGATATGCAGGTAATGGATGGATATGGATCACAAGCAGTCAGAGGAGATCAGTTTAACTTGGAATCATATACAGCACAGATATTGTGGGCTGTATTGTTCTATGTGCTAATTAGCTAATGCTTTCAACAAGCTACAGTAGGCAGGATGAGCTGAATAACTTTCTTCACTGTTGTATGATTCATTGATTAGTCAATCGGCAATATATATCTTGCAGATGACAAATGTGTCTTTCACCAAGCCCAACGGCCTCTTTGAATTGCAGTCGGGGGAAAAAATTGGCAGCTCTGTTAAATCATTTTTGTTTTATTGACAGAGCCAAATGCTGGTCAAATCCAAGAAGGAATTGGGGAGTCTATCAATAATATCGTGAAGCACTTTCACAAGCCAGAAAAAGAGGTAGGTTCCAAAACTACTGTGATATTTGTGCTTAGCTTGAAATATAAGATTTAGATTTCTTTTTCCAATGCGCCCCTGTCTTATGGCTGTTCTGCTAACAGAAACCTGCGCTTATGAACGATAAATCAATACCAAATAACCTGAGTCACAGAATAAAAAATAATGTAAACAGAATTTACAAGGGGGAACAGGGAAAAAAAACGAAATAAATGAAAAATGTAAAAGAAATAATGAATTTTGTCAATGATTTTGGTTAGAGAAAATTTGATACAGTCTGTTTTCGCAGAATTCAGCCCCTCTGTAGCATGGGGCTGCACTGTATTTTTGTTCTTGGATCTAGTGCGGCACGGTGGCGCAGCGGTAGAGTTGCTGCCTTACAGCGCTTACAGTGCCAGAGATCCAGGTTCGATCCTGGCTACGGGTGCTTGTCTGTACGGGGTTTGTACCTTCTCCCCGTGATCTGTGTGTGTTTTTTCCGAGAACTTCAGTTTCCTCCCACACTCCACAGACGTACAGCTTTGTAGGTGAATTGGCTTGGTATAAATGTAGAGATTGTCCCTAGTGTGTGTAGGATAGTGTCAATGTGCGGGGATCGCTGGTTGGTGCGTACTCGGTGTGCCGAAGGGCCTATTTCCTTGCTGTATTCCTGAACTAAACTAAAGTTCTCACAGATCCACCTGTCCAAGTGCCATAGAAGACTGATCTTTAATTCGGAGAGTTGTGGACATGAATCACACTCCTGACACTTGACCACGGACTCTGCTGATATTTTAGAGCAAAAGGAGATGAGATGTTCACTGAGGCCCTATTTGTTTCCTTTAAGCTTTAGAGATACAACGCAGAAACAGTCCTTCAGTCCACTGAGTCCGTGCCGACCCACAATCACCCTGTACACTAGCATTATCCTACACACTAGGGACAATTTACAGTTTACGGAAGCCAATCAACCTTCAAACTTGCACATCTTTGGAGTGTGGGAGGAAACCGTGGCACCCGGAGAAAACCCACGCGGTCACAGGGAGACAATAGACAATAGGTGCAGGAGTAGGCCATTCGGCCCTTCAAGCCATTCAATGTGATCATGACTGACCATCCCCAATCAGTACCCTGTTCCCGCCTTCTCCCCATATACCCTGACTCCGCTATCTTTAAGAGCTCTATCTAGCTCTCTCTTGAAAGTATCCAGAGAACCGGCCTCCACCGCCCTCTGAGGCAGAGAATTCCACAGACTCACAACTCTCTGTGAGAAAAAGTGTTTCCTCGTCTCCATTCTAAATGGCTTACCCCTTATTCTTTAACTGTGGCCCCTGGTTCTGGACTCCCCCAACATCAGGAACATGTTTCCTGCCTCTAGCGTGTCCAAACCCTTAATAATCTTATATGTTTCAATAAGATCATCCTTCTAAAGAACGTACAAACTCTGTATAGACAGCACCAGTAGTCAGGATCAAACCCGAGTCTCCGGTGCTGTCAGGCAGCAACTCTACCGCTGCACCACCATGCCGCCTCTGGTGTTCGATGTCAGGGGAACAGGACTTTTGGAGCGGGTTGTGAGGAAAGCTGCAGAGATTGACAGTAAACATAAGGATGGGAATTTAACACCGAGTGATATGAGGCAGGGGTGATGAGCTGGCAGGACCTGGTGCATGGCAGGATCCAAGCATCAGAGATTTCGATGCACTGGAGTTTTCTGTGTCTGCAGAGCAAGAGCTGGAGGGCACTGCAGTGGAGGAGTCTGCTGGAGTGATGCTTCTTCCATCAGCAGATGGGTTTGGAAAGCGCCAGAGCTGTGCGGTAGACACAGAGTGCTGGAGTAACTCAACGGGTCAGGCAGCATCTCCGGAGAAAAGGAACAAGTGACATTTCAAGTCGGAACCATTCTTCTGACCCGAATCGTCGCCTGTTCCTTTTCAGCAGGGAAGCTGCCTGGCCTACTGTGTTCCTCTAGCATCTGGTGTCTATCTTCTTTACAAACTAGCATCTGCAGTTCCTTCCTACACCAGAGGTTTGTGATGTTGTGAAGGTAGAGTGGGTTGCTTTTGCTGGAGAGGAATATTATGTCAGTGTATAATTTACTGGGACTCGGATGTCGTGGAATTGTTAATCAGATCTGATGAAAAGGTGAAGTTTCACCAGCTGTAGGGGAAGGTTTAACAACTGAGTTTGTGTTCCAGGTGATCTTGGTCTTCTGTGGTTGTCTGGTGTCTGAGGAGCTCTTGCAGTGGAGTGCAGTGGAACAACACTGACACCATGTGGCCGCAGTGAGCAATCTATGAGATTGCTTCACTTTAGTTTAGAGATACAGCGTGGAAACAGACCCGACAGCCCACCGGGTCCGCGCTCGCCAGCGATCACCCGTTTAGAGATACAGCGTGGAAACAGGCCCGACCGCCCACTGGGTCCGCGCTCGCCAGCGATCACCCGTTTAGAGATACAGCGTGGAAACAGGCCCTTCGGCCCACCGGGTCCGCGCCGACCAGCGATCACCCGTTCTCTAGTTCCATCCTACACACTCAGGGCAATTTACGGAAGCCAATTAACCGACAAAGCCGCACGTCTTTGGAATGTGGGAAACCCACGTGGTCACGGGGAGAACATACAAATTCCGTACAGCCAGCACCCGCAGTCAGGATCGAACCGGTGTCTCAGGCTAGGTAAAGACAGCAACTCTACCGCTGCGCCACTGTGCTGAATACTTGCAGGGTTGCCATGATCATTAGTGACAGGCAATTTTCGGTGCTCAATGTTACCATAAGGAAGTGTGACAAAATAATTGAAGCAGAGGCACAGGCTCATAGAGACAATTTTAACATGCCGACATTAGAAAACCGGAGCATGTAGAATCCTGATTTTACACCGCAGTAGCTTTATTTATGACTGTCCATTTGTAAAATCGACAGTCTCCTCCATCTTATGGGATTCCTTCTTGGGTTTATATGATCTCAAGTCTTCCAATTCAATCACAGATACAGGGAAATATATTCCCAGTGTGGCCACAATCTGATTTCATTCTTTCAAACTACAGATCACTTAACTGGAGTAAGTGGAGCTGAATAAGGGAGAGAGGGACTGTAGTCACCTCTTCTCTGGATGTCTTCATCTTTCCTCCATGATTACTAGCTCCTTTGGTACAGGAGGCAAAACCGATCTTTGGGTTGTGATCTCTGAGCCTCTCACTAACTGACTCAGTGCTCCCAGCAGGCAGAGCCCTGTCCAGAGAGAAGGGAATGTGCATTCCTATCAAGGCTTTTTTGTTTTTGCGTTTGACCTTCCTCCTTTCCCTGAATTGATTGTGCGCTTCAAACTGTTTACAATAGGATGCCCTGCAATACAGCAGCGCAGTGGCGCAGCGGTAGAGTCACTGCCTTTCAGCGGCAGAGACCCCGGGTTTGATCCTAACTCTGGGTGCTGTCTGTACGGAGTTTGTACATTCTCCCCGTAACCACGTGGGTTTTCTCCGGGTGCTCTGGTTTTCTCCCATGCTACAAAAACGTACATGTTTGTAGGCTAATTAGCTTGTAAAATTGAAAAAAATTGTCTCTAGTGTGTGTAGGATAGCGGTAGGGCGATTGCTGAACGGCGCGAGGTCGATGGGTCGAAGGGCCTGTTCCCACGTTGTGTCTCTAAAGTCTAAAGTAAAGAAACATGGGATGGGGTTGCACAGACACCAGAGCTTGTATAACATTCAGGTATCTTGGCTAGCCAGTTTACAGAAAAGTAAAAATATATAAAATTGTACTCGGAGCTCTGGCAGTGTGAATGTGGTTGAAAAGCAAAGAGCCTCTGTAATTCCGATGTCAGAATCATCACCTTACATGAGATTGGCCTGTGTCAACATCAGGCTTTTACGTGGCTGGAGGATCGTGACAGGTTCTTATCGAATAGTAGTAAAGCTGGGCCTGCCTTCAGAAAGGGTTTGGAAGCGCTGGGCCATTGATAAGGTGGATGGTGACAGGTCCAATCACAATGTTTAAAGGACATTTGGACAGATGCATGATGTTTTTACATTTTAAACAGTGGCGACTGTGCATTTGTGGTTGTGCAAAAGAATTTCACCGTGCTGTGCATACGTGGCAATAAAGAACCAGTGATGATGGGAAAGTATGAGGGGGATATGGGCCGAATGCAGGCAAACGGGACCAGCTCAAATGGACATCTTGGTCGACATGAATGAGTTGGGCCGTAGGGCCTGTTTCTGTCATATGACCTTTTGATTCTAAGAGATCAAAGTAGGCATTGTTGAAAAATCTCCCCCCTGCTTGTGTTTCCGCAGAGAGGCAGTCTGACCATCCTGCTGTGTGGGGAGTATGGGCTGGTGTCAGCGCTGGAACAAGTCTTTCACCACGGATTCAAGTCAGTCCGCCTCTTCCAGAAGAACGTCTTCATCTGGGACTTCCTAGGTGAGCGCCGGACACCGCGCCGTCTTCCTTTGCTGCACGGCTTCAGTCCGGTTTAGTTTATTGTCACATCAACCGAGGGACAGTGAAAAGCTTTTGTTGCAAGCTAACCAGCCAGCGGAAAGACAATACTCGATTACAATCGAGCCATTCACAGTGTACAGATAGATGATAAGGGATCATAATTAAAGTAAGAAAGGTTGCTGTGGGAGTAGAGATTTAAGAGTGTGGAGCGATTGTAATATGTGATTGTAGATCTGCTTCTGTGCTAGCACGCAAATGGTCGCCTGGGTTGGGCGACATCTTCTTGCAAATAGTACATTTGCACAGCAGCAAATAGTCGCTCGACAACAGCTTCTGCTTGAGGTGCCTCAATAGTTCAGTGTTTGAAGACTTCGCCCTGTGCTTTGCTGAGCCTGTAAGCACAATGATGAGTGACTGGTTTGTGTTGGTTCCAGACATGGTGAACGTAGGGACAATACCCTCAGCCTCTCCCTCTTCCAGTCCAGAAACATGAACAATGGCTGATTAGTTACACATGCTTCTAATCTGTGGATTAGTTTAGTTTAGAGATATAGCTTGGAAACAGGCCCTTCGGCCCACCGAGTCCGCACTGACCAGCGATCCCCGTACATTATTTAACACTGTATTAATAGTGGGGGGGGAGTAGAAGGGAATAGTAATCGGTGAACAGACCCTGAACAAGTTTAAGAGTGGAATATACTCGCGGTCACCCCCATACTAAATCACTGGAAACCCTTTTCTCTGGTTCCTTTACATATTACACTAATAGTAACACACTTGCTAGTTATTTGCACAAGTTTAAAGCTGGCACACAATGTTAACCTGACACAATAGTGCCTATCTTACCCAAACACTTCAGGCTGAAATCTGATGAATATAGCCGTTCGCTTAACATCAGATTTGGCCTGCACGACACCATCTGATGGATGAGTTTCTTTAGTTTAGTTTAGTTTAGAGATACAGCGTGGAAACAGGCCCTTCAAGTCCGTGCCGACCAGCGATCCCCACACACTAGCACCATCCTACACACTAGGGACAATTTACAATCTTTATCGAAGCCAATTAACCTACAGACCTATACATCTTTGGAGTGTGGGAAGAAACTTGAGCACCTGGGGCGAACCCACGTGGTCACAGGGAGAACGTACAAACTCCACACAGACAGCACCCGTAGTCAGGATTGAACCCGGGTCTCTGGCACTGTAAGGCAACAATTCTACTGCTGCGCCAACGTGCCACCACAGGGGATGGGGCGGCGTCTTACTGACCTCCCTGTTGCACTTGGAATGCCGTTCCTACACTTATGGTCGACTCACCAGAATCTGCAAGGTCTTGGTGTTGGTTTATGGTTCCAGCCTTCTTCCCTCTCCTGAATGCGTTGACTTTATTGAGTTGCTGTTAGGCTAGCAGTGTTAGTTGTCCTCTTTGGGACCTTGGCCCAGTGGCGTTTTGTGTTTTATATTTCATAACAGCAGAAGGAGTGCATTCAGCCCATTGAAGTCTGTGCTGGCTCTTGGAGCAGCCCCATCAGCTCCATTCCCCCATTTAACCTCCTATAATCCATTCTATCCTACATGTCCTATCGATGTTTTCCTGAGATGCTGCCTGTCCCTCCGAGTAACTTTTTTTGTTGTAAAACCGCATCTGCATTTCCTTCTGCTCCGATTTCCTCCCGTATCCAAAAGACGTTCGACTTTGTTGGTTAATTGGTCTCTGTAAATTGTCCCCAGTGTGTAGGGAATGGATGAGAAAGTGTGATAACATAGACTAGTGTGAAGGAGTGATCAGTGGTTGGCATGGACTCACTGGGCCGAAGAACCTGTTTCCATACTGTATCTCTCAATCAAAAACATAATGGACCTCGTGTGGAAGGTGGCTGCATTGCGCCATCTTGTGGAATACAGGTGAATATCCCTGGGAAAGATTTATTCTCCACCTTCCCCTGCATGAGACCTTATTGAGGAAAAACACGTTCAAAATAGATGATATATCAGTTTTCTTGGTAAACCAGCACCTGCTGTTCCTTGCTCCTACCTCTCTATCATCGGGTGGAGTTGTTCTCACTGTTCCTCCCCTCACTTCCTACATTTCACAAGCATTGCCTGGTAGGGTGGGAGGAGAAGGCAGGCTGACGCCCCTGGTGTCTCCATCACCGGTATCCCACCTTGAGCAAGCTCCCGGAACAGTCCGGTCCCCAGCAGCTATATATGACCCCCCCTTCCCCCCCCCCCCTTCCCCCCCCCCTCCCCCCTCCTTAGCCAGTCCAATCCCCAACACACACCTCCAGATTCAGGGACAGTTTCTTCCCAGCTGTTATCAGGCAACTGAATCATCCTACCATAACCAGAGAGCAGTCCTGAACTACTAATTCATTGGTGACCCTCGGACTATCCTTGATCAGACTTTGCTGGCATTACCTTGCATTAAACGTTATTATGTATCTATACATTGTAAATGGCTCGATTGTAATCTTGTTTTGTCTTTCTGCTGACTGGTTAGCATGCAACGAAAGCTTTTCACTGTACCTCGGTACACGTGACAATAAATTAAACTGAAGTCTGAACTGGTAAATACGTCATCTCTAGACCGCAATCTCTAGATCTATCCAAGACCACACAAAATCACAGAGACTTGCGGACGCAGCCCAGGCCATCACACAAACCAACCCTCCCTTCCATTGACTCCATTTACAATGGACAATAGACAATAGGTGCAGGAGTAGGCCATTTGGCCCTTCGAGCCAGCACCGCCATTCAATGTGATCATGGCTGATCATCCCCACTCAGTACCCCGTTCCTGCCTTCTCCCCATATCCCCTGACTCCGCTATTTTTAAGAGCCCTATCTAGCTCTCTCTTGAAAGTATCCAGAGAACCTGCCTTCACCGCCCTCTGAGGCAGGCAGAACACCTCACGCTGGCTCGGCAAGGCCAGCAGCGTAATCAAGGACAAGTCTCATTCTGGCCACTCGCTCTTCTCCCCTCTACTATCAGGCAAGAGGTATAGAAGTGTGAAAACGCACACCTCCACATTCAAGGACAGTTTATTCCCAGCTGTTATCAGGCAACTGAACTATTCTGTCAACAACTGGAGAGCAGTCCTGAGCTTCTATCAATCTCATTGAAGACTTTCAGACTATCTTTAATCGTACTTTAATGGACATATTCTTGCACTAAACGTTATTCCCTTTATCATGTATATGTACACTGTGGATGGCTAGATTGTAATGTTCCGTAGAAAGATGATTAGCACGCAACAAAAGCTTTTCACTGTACCTTGGTAACCTAAACTAGACCTAACTACAATGACTTTGGAGGGACAAGTAGCGATTTATTCTGTGTAAGAAAGAATTTTCTTACACTGCGAGACCAAGCTTCTTTCATCGGTGAGATTAAGCGCAGGCTCGGCGATCGTTTCACTGAACACCTCCGCTCAGTCCGTCTTAACTTACCTGATCTCCCGGTTGCTCAGCACTTCAACTCCCCCTCCCATTCCCATTCTGACCTTTCTGTCCTGGGCCTCCTCCATTGTCAGAGTGAGGCTTTGCTCAAATTAGAGGAACAGCACCTCATATTTCGCTTGGGTAGTTTACACCCCAGCGATATGAACATTGACTTCTCTAACTTCAGATAGCCCTTGCTTTCTCTCTCCATCCCCTTCCCCTCCCCAGTTCTCCCACTAGTCTTACTGTCTCTGACTACATTCTATCTTTGTCCCGCCCCCTCCCCCTGACATCATTCTCAAGAAGTATCTCGACCCGAAACGTTGCCCATTACTTCTCTCCAGAGATGCTGCCTGACCCGCTGAGTTACTCCAGCATTTTGTGTCCACCGAGCGACTTATTCTTATTCTTTTCCCGCCTCTTGAAACGCAGAGAAAGCGGTCACGTACTTTGAAACAGCCGAAGAGGAGGAGTCCCAGGTCAACCTGCTGGATGGGAAACGGTGGGCGGAGACCTCGCGATCGCTGTGTCAGTACGTGAACGCCATCAACACCGCGCCGAGGAACATCGGGAAAGACGGGAAGCTGCAGCTGCTCGTGTGTCTCGGAGCCAGGTACGGGCCGCACGCCCACAGCACAACGCCTGGTCCAGACCTTGTTCCTCAAAGCAGAGGGTGCCCGCCCTAACTCTCCCCCCTTCCCCATCCCCATCCCCATACTCCCTCTTGTGTACATCTCCCAATCTGGCTCATGGATCTAACTCACCATCAACCTGCCCTTCTCTTTCACTGTGTCGTGCATTCTTTATGTCTCCGTTCATTACTGTCATCGTTTCTCTCCATCAATCCCGCATCTCATCGTTGCTGCTCTCCTCTCTGATCTGTCTCCCACATCTACCCGACACATCTCCCCCTCTCCTGTTTCTGCCCCCACCCTCCCCTGTCTCAGCCCTCTCCCTGGTCTCCCCCCCCCCCTCACTCCTGGGTCTCTCTCCACTTCCCAGTTGCCCCTCCCTTGCCTGGTCTTGTCCCCCCCCCTCCCTGTTCCCCCCCCTCCCTGTTCCCACCCCCCCACCTCAAACGCAGCACCACCTGGCCTCCTCAGTCTCCCCCAGGATCACTCCCAACCTTGCCATCGCCCCCCACCTTCCTTACCCCTCCCCCCCCCACCAGCACTCTCCCCCACTCCCTCCGCCCCATCTCTATCTCTCTCTCCCCGACAAAGCGTGATTCGTATGGCTATGGGGAAAAGGCAGGAAAACGGGGTCGAGAGGGAGAGATAGATCAGCCGTGATTGAATGACGGAGTAGACTTGATGGGCCGAATGGCCTGATTCTGCTCCTATCACTTGTGAACTTATGAAAGTGTGTCCACTTCCACACGGCCACGTTACTCGCGTCCTGCCCTGTTCACAACCGCAGGAACAGCCAAGAAACTAAAAAGACGGAACAAGAATTTATTCCCATGGGGATCCTGCAGTGAAAAGTCAGCCGTGCTCTCTGCATAGTGCCGAGCAGCTCGCTTGGTGCCTCTATGAAGGCAGCCCATCACCCTGCAGTGATCTCAACCCCACCCAAAACCAGAGGTCCCTTCTCCCTTTGTCAGTGTCCAGTGTTTAGTTCAGTGTTTGAGTTTAGTTTAGTTTAGAGATACAGCGCGGATACAGGCCCTTCGTCCCACCGAGTCTGCGCTGACCAGCGATCCCCAAACACTGGCACTATCCGACACACACTGGGAGACAATGTACAATTCTACCAAACCGATCAACCTACAAACCTGTACATCTTTGGAGTGTGGGAGGAAACCGGAGCACCCGGAGAAAACGCACGCAGGGCAGGGGGAGAACGTACGATCTCCGTACAGACAACACCCCGCAGTCAGGATCGAACCCGTACCGCTGTAAGGCAGCAACTCTACCGCTGCGCCACCGCCCCACCGCCCCACCGCCAGTGTTCATTGTTTGAATTAGAAGAGGGGAATGCTAGACAAAAACAGTGACTTGTGCCGTGTAGGAGGGTCCATTTAACACACCAGGCCTGTGTCATCTCCGTGAAAGGCCTTTGTAAATAGTCAAGTGTGGTGCAGTCACGGGTAATAATGGTGATACTTACTCAGCAGAGGTACTTGCAGGGAAGGGAGGCAGCAGGGCTGGGCAAGGGAAATATTCAGTTCAACCTCTGAAACTGTGAGTAGAAACCTGTCGGATGATCCTTGCGGCACAACTCAGGGCGGCGCTGTGTTAGAGTTGCTGCCTTACAACGCCAGAGAACCAGGTTTGATCCTGACTACGGGTGCTGTCTGTACCGAGATTGTACGTTCTCCCCGTGACCGAGTGGGTTTTCACCGTGTGTTCCGATTTCCTCTTGACATTTTTCAAAGATGTGCAGGTTTGTAGGTTAATTGCGTTGGTAAAACTGTGAATTATCCATCATGTGCAGGATAGAACTAGGTTGATTACTGGTTGGATCAGACTTGTTGGGCCGAAGGGCCTGTTTCAATGCTGTATCTCTAAACTAAGCTAAACTAAACTAAATCCGAAAAGCGAGAGTGCCCACACTACCACAGACAGCATCCAATGTTATGCTGTACTATTAACATGGTTCCACACTCAGGCAAATCTCTCAGGAACAATCATTTGACCACAATTGGCACCAAAGCAAAGGAGGAGACATTGGGACAATGTCTGATCAAAGCACTGGGCACCATGAATGTCTGAAGGAAGATGGAGAGAGGAGATGGAGGAGAGGTTCAGAGAAGGATTTTCAAAATAATGGGCTTGGATAACTTCAGACTTTAGAGATACAGCATGGAAACGGGCCCTTTGGCCCACTGAGTCCACGCCGACCAGCATTTGGCCCACTGTGTCCCCTTACAGCATTTTACAATTTTTTTAATACCGAAGCTATTTAACCTGCAAACCTGTACGTCTTTGGAATGTGGGATGAAACCGGAGCACTGGGGAAAGCCCACGAGGTCGCAGGGAGAACGTACAAACTACGTACAGACAGCACTCGTAGTGAGGATCAGAGTGGCTGCCAACAGCAGACAAACAAGTGGATGTGGATGAGGGTTGGGAATGGAGGCATGCGCAGCTGCAGGTCACAGAGACATGGAGGGATAATTTCATTGTCGAATCTACTTCCAATGGTCCAGTTCGACCAGAGGGTGGAGCAGCAGGAGTTCATAAGGGGATAGACGCAAAATGCTGGAGTAACTCAGTGGGACAGGCCGCATCTCTGGATAGAAGGAATGGGTGATGATTCGGGTCAAGACCCTTCTTCAGACGGTGTCGGGGGGGGGGGGGGGGGAGAGGGAGATACAGAGATAAGGAAGTGTAAGGTGTGAAAACGAGACAAAGGGTGTGAGATCAAGGAACATGTGGAACAGATCAATGTTAGCTAGGAGAAGGTAACAACAAACCAAACAGATGAAATGTAAACGAGGTCAGACTAGTTGGAGAATTGGGAAGGGGGGGAGGGATGGAGAGAGAGGGAAGGCAAGGGTTAGTTGAAGTTAGAGAAGTCAATATGCAGACTGCTGGGGTGGGGTGTAAGCTGCCCAAGCGAAATATGAGGTGTTGTTCCTCCAATTTGCGCTGGGCCTCGCTCTGACAATGGAGGAGGCCCAGGACAGAAAGACAACAATGGGAGATGTGCAGTGATGTTGGTTTGGACCGCTCTTTGTTCATTCCTCCCTCTCTCTCTCCGACGCAGGGATCATCTGCTCCACCAGTGGATCCCGCTGCTGGCAGAGTGCCCGGTCATCTCCAGGATGTACGAGGATAGCGCCCTGCTCCGTGACCGCGCCACCGTCAACACGCTGATCCGTGTCCCTCCAGACACTGCACGACTTCAACATCACGCTGGAGACCTCGCTGGTCAAGGGCATCGACGTGTAGCGTTGGCTTTCCCAAAGGCGGGGACCCTTCCCCACCACCCCCCACATGTTGTGTGGGGAGGGGCCTCCGATCCGCCATGCCATGCCATGACGACCGACCATGAGACACTGAATGGGGGTGGACAACAAACCAACTGCCGAAAGGTCATTGTGTAGGAAGGAACTGCTGATTCTGGTTTACACCGAAGATAGACACAAATGGCGGGAGTAACTCAGCGGGTCAGGCAGCATCTCCGGAGAAATGGAATAGGTGACGTTTCGGGTTGAGCCCCTTCCTCAGACTGTGGAAGGATCTGAAGAAGGGTCTTGACCTGAAACCTCACCTATTCCTTTTCTCCAGACGTGCTGCCAGACCCGCGGAGTTACTCCCGCATTTTCTGTCTATCTTCTGCCTACAGGTCATGCCAGTCGACCCTGCCAGAAGAAAATAGTATTGATTGCGTTATACAGAAGTCAAATAGATAATGAAGAGTATTTTTGCCTGTTGGATGTGTGTAAATAAATTGTACCTTTACCAAGAAGTGATTACACTGTCAGCTGTTCACCAGAACATACTGGTTTAAAACGTAGTTGATTTAGAATATTCCACGGGGAGTTTGCCTCCCTTTATTTGTACCCTGTCTGTGTAAATATTCTGTTCCTTTTTATTTTGCGGGTAAACTGAAGAAAACCTCTGAATCCCATCGGGGGCTGTGGAGTGTGTTGAGAGTATGAATTTCACACATCCCTCTGTTTTGATCGTGTCTCTCCTGTGTCCCCCGAGTCCAAATACGTTAGTTGCATTGCCCTGGTGGCTCCCTGTCTGCTACCTCTCTCTGTCGTTCCTCTCTCGTTTGCTCACAACTGATCCTCTGCAACAGCTTAAAAATATATCTAAGACCGCTGGATAATTCACTGTTGACGTCTATCCCCTTCTGCACCGCAGGGAGACTGCAAGTTCACTCACATGCAAGTGCAGGGGTGACTGGTGGAGGAGCCCAGTGTTTTGAGGAGAGGTGTCTTAGCCCCTGTCCCACTTAGGAGACCTAAACAGCAACCTCTGGTGACCTTGCCCGCCACCCAAAAAAAATCAAGGTCGAGGTGACCTGCAACCTCCTACCACCTCCCATGCATATGTTGAAAACCTTCCTCGACTATGAAGAAAACTGGCTTTGACTAGACCTGCGACTAAAATATTATCGATTTTTAAAACGGCAACCTATTTTTAGTCGAGGCCGGTTTTAAACATGATGAAAAATTAACAGCAACCTAGATGAAGCCTCGACCACGCGGAAACCACTTTCGACCATTAGGGAGAGTGACCAAAACCTCCGGTGACCTCATGGAAACCTTGGTTGGCGGGCAAGGTCACCAGAGGTTGCTGTTTAGGTCTCCTAAGTGGGACAGGAGCTTTAGGGTATAAGTGGGTCTACTCAATGCTACTTGCAGCCTTGCTTGCTGTCAAAACCCACCTGAGCGCGACCAAAAAAAATACTCGATCATATTTTGATCACTTCTTGACTGAAACTTGATGCTGTTTCAATTGGATGATAGTTGGGTCGGGAGGGAAGTGTTGTGTATGCTTGAAATAGAGCCTTTGTTCCCCTGTCTCCCCGCCCAATGTGTGAGGGAGAATCAGAGATTGCCCCTCCCTCATGTCACCTCTTTGGCTGAACTGCCAGGCAATACTCCATAGTAAGAGTATACGTTCATAAGTGATAGGAGCAGAATTAGACCATTCGGCCCATCAAGTGTACTATGCCATTCAATCATGGCTGATCTATCTTTTCCTCCGAACCCCATTCTCCTGCCTTCTCCCCATAACCCTGACACCCGTATACCAGCCATGCCCTGAAATTAACCTGCTCCCCATCGGCCTTCTCAGAGTGACTGGTTGTAACAAGTCGATGGGCAGAGCATAAAATAGCCTGGGTGGAAAGTGGGAGTAGAAGGTTTGTGGGTGGGGAGGAGAATCGGTATTCCCGTTCTTGAAAAACATCTGTATTTATCAAGAGCTCTACCTGTAACAAACAGAAAAGGCTGGCACTGGAGGAAATAATTCCTGTTACTGTTGCAAACAGAGCACTTTAATTACTATAAAGGGCCCTGAACTCTGATGTTAATGTGCCTCATAGTTCCAGAGGATGAGTATCTCCCGCCCCCATTTCAGCCGTTGCCTTTGGTGAGATAACTAAATACTAAAGGCAAGGAATCTCTGCTGTGAGGAATCCCAGTTGCATTTGATGATAGAGGCCTCTTTTTTTTTTTTCCTGTGTTTTTCATCACAAGGCTATTAGGGAGTGCAGTCCCTCACTCCCACTGTCCCAAGAATGTCCTGTGGGCTGTAATCCCACGATTCAGCTTCGAACAGACGAGTCAGCACACTCTGTCCATGTAGAAACAAAGAACTGCAGATGCTGATTAATGCACAAAGGGAAACAAAGTGCTGGAGTAACTCAGCAGGTCGGGCAGCATCTCTGGAAACCAGTCTGAAGAAGAGTCTCAACCCGAAACATCACCTATCCATGTTCTCCAGAGATACTGCCCGACCCGCTGAGTCACTCCAGCACTTAGTCACAGTGCGGCATAAAACATTTAGAGTAATAGAATTATTGAGTCTTTCAGCGTGGAAACAGGCCCCGCGGCCCAACTTGCCCACACAGGCCAACATGTCCCATCTACTCTAGTCCCACCTGCCTGCGTTTGGTCCATATATCCCTCTAAACCTGTCCTATCCATGTACCTGTCTAAACGTCGCGATAGTACCTGCCTCAACTACCTCAACTCACACTTTGTGTCACTCTGTACATGCCTGCGTTGAGGAGGAACCCAGGACGGCAAACCACAGGGACCAAACCAATCAGCTTTCCATTGAAGACCAATATTCATTTCATCTAGTAGTCTTGTTTTTGGATGAAGTTAAGATCTGTCAGTGATCCGGACCATCGTATCAGAGGATACCAGTGGCTCCAAGCATACATGCCCACACTTCAAGGGGTAGGAGTATAGACCTGGCCTTTGAAAATACCTCAATTATTCATCTTTAGTAAGGTTATGCACTGAAGTAACCTATTGGCCTTCCCAAACTCCAAACGTGATCTACAGGAATCTGGCTAAGTAGACAATAATGGTCTGTCAAAAATTGGCCTTGCCTTATTGTCAACCCCATCAGGTCATCCATGACAGTCCAGGAATTGACTTGCCTGGATACTGCTGTAAGTGACTCCTAAAGAAAGAATAACTAAGTGTGGAAAAAGTCACATATTTCTCTCAGTTTATTTTAACATAATCTGCAGAAATACCGTGGGTGGGCAAGTGTGGGGAGAGGAGGGAGGTGAAACCACCGGGGATAATTAGTGTTGGCAACCCAGCCTGAAAATGCTTGAAGCTGCAGCTATTGTGAGCAGGAGCAATGCGTGGATATGCACTTCCTCTCATTGACCTGTGCTCATAGTGACCCATCATTACAGAGCTTCAGTCCCACGTTCAAAGACTCAGTGTTGCCACTAACCACGGACGTTGGCATGTTAGTGGCAATTGAAAAGAATTTAAGGCACTTTATCAGAATATCTGAAAACAGTATAATCAATAGGTAAGATGTTTAGCGGAAACCTGCTTAGCAGGGGCAGCACAGCGTGCAGCGGTAGACTTGCTGCCTAACAGCGCCAGAGACCCAGGTTCGATCCTCACTACAGGTGCTGTCTGACCAGAGTTTGTACGTTCCGGCGCGGGTTTTCTCCGGATGCTCCGGTTTCCTCCCACACTCCAAAGACATGCAGGTTTGTAGGTTAATTGGCTTGGTAAAATTGTAAATTGTCCCTTGTGGGTGTACGATAATGCTATTGTGCGGGAATCGCTGGACGGCACGTACTTGGTGGGCCGAACGGCCTGTTTCTGTGCTGTATCTCTAAACTAAACTAAACTACATCCTTTTTGATAAGGAAACAGAACCAAACACATTCTGGACCAGTGTTCAGTGATGCGTCCACCATTCAGTTCAACTCTGTGTATCAGAGTCCGAGGGATGTGATGTTCACTGAGTCTGGCTTCAGCGCCCAACTGCAGCTGGACTCTGCCTTCCCTCTATTGCAAGTGGACTAAGGCAGATAAATCAGCTAGACCTCCTCTTGCAGGTGATAACAGGATTGTGTGGGTGTGTATATTTAGTTTAGTTTAGAGATACAGCGTGGAAACAGGCCCTTCGGCCCACCGAGTCCATGCCGAATACGATCCCCGCACATTAACACTATCCTACACACACTAAAGACAATTTTACATTATAACCAAACCCATTAACCTACAAACCAGCACTTCTATGGATTGTGGGAGGAAACTGAAGATCTCGGAGAAAACCCACACGGTCACGGGGAGAACGTACAAACTCCGTACAGACAGCACCCGTAATCGGGATCAAACCTTGTCTCTAGCGCTGTAAGGCAGCAACTCTACCGCTGTGCCACCGTGTAGCCCTTCATTGTGTGTGTGTGAGTACACATGTGGACAGACCCAGCTTTGCCTGTGACACTAACCATGGTCATATCACCAAGGACATACCAGGCCCCTGGGTACTAAGTAGTCACCAATCTGGCTGAGACACCTTTGCTCTCGGGGGAAGCAATTCCCCACAGGGTGAGTCATAAGGTTATGACAGAATGCAAAGTACAAATTGTTGAAGGGCAAGATGAAGGGGAACATGATCAAGAACATCTGGTTGTAGTTTATTTCTGTAGGGCTGTGTGTGTCTTATGAGAATCCTGTAAATTGTGTGAGAGGGCAGCTGAACTGGCTTTTTATGACAACGCAGGACAGTGCAGTGCCCTCATTAACCTTGCCATGACAGCACGCAGGGGATGGATGGGTGGTGAGACTTCACCTGCAAAGGGCTTGGCAGTTAGTTTCTCGTTGTGTTCCCTCAGCTAGTGCTATGCTAGGTTGCTGACCAGTTATTAAAATTAACTTGGGAATCATTGGGTATCGTATTAGTTTTATGTATAGCAATGTTCCAGCATAGAATGAGCCGTTTGTCTCAATGGGAAGATAGCAGGGTTTGCGTCCCCACCAGTCTCCTCACATCCTGGTTTACTTCACCATGTCAGTGCATCTTTCTCTAGCGTGAACACTTTCAGTTCTCCTCTTGTGCGTACAAGTCATGTTCCTTCATTATTGCATTTGGTTCTGACTTCCACGTTCTGTTTGCTCTTTGAGTAACATTTCTGCCCTGTTTATTGAAAGTTACTTTATATATTTGCAAATTGTACTTTCATCTGCTTCACAAATCACGTTACCCATCATATCACAACCCCATTGTAGTTTTAAAGATCGCCCGTCACTTTTTTCTCCAGAGCTGTTCAATCTCCTGTGCAAGGCGTCGCCTTTTAGATCTGATTCTGTTTGTCAGCAATGTGGGTTTTCCAATCTCTCCTCTGCCACCAGGTAAGGGCTGAATTTCACGATCGTCCACGCAGCATACGTGCCCCTACTGTAGCTTCCAGCCAACTCGACCTGCCCACCACCCGATATTTCTGTAAAATAATGCATTATTATTATTATTATTATTATTATTTAAAACTCTGATAAATGTTATCAGTAGACAATGTGAATTGCTGACTTTGTATATGTGTCCGATAACTAATGCATTGGTAATAAAAGATAAGGAAGCTAACTCCTCATGTGTTTGTTGGATTATAAATTGGTGCTTGCATTTGCTTTACATTCTATCCAAAAAAACGGCAATGGGGATCGTTTAGTCCAGAGTTTTAATTGTCATGAGCCAAAAAAAAAAAAAGTTTACATACAGCAGCACAACACCAATAAACGTAATACACACAGATAAATATAATAATTAAAAATCCAACAATTAATAACCATAATGCTAGTGCAAAATAAACCTGAAGTCCGTAGTGGAACCAAAGACAAGTCCATAGTACTAGTATGTCTGCAGAAAGGTCTTGACCTGAAACGTCACCCATTCCTTCTCTCCAGAGATGCTGCCTGTCCTGCTGACTTGCTCCAGCTTTTGGTGTCTATCCATAGTACCTCCACTGAGCTTGTCCTGCAATCACTGTGGCTGGATCAGTGTGATTCAATGCGTCCCACCCAACGTTTCCCACAACCACAGTTTCTGGACACCGGAGAAAACAAATCCAAACTCCGAGAAGGAAAAAAATATTTGAGGAAATTTGCCTATCGTTTGAGGGAACCGACAGAACTGGAGCGGAAGCAAGCCATCCTTGAAACTGAAGGTCCGTCTATGAAGGAGAAGGGGCAACCATTCACCAAAGATGGGAACTTGACCAATTTGGTAAGATGGTTGTGTAGGAAGGAACTGCAGATGCTGGTTTAAGAAGGATATAGACCCGAAACGTCGTCCATCCCTTCTCTCCAGAGATGCTGCCTGTCCCGCTGAGTTACTCCAGCTTTTTGTGTCTATCTTTGGTAAGAAGGTTGGTTAATTTAAAATGAGTTGGATTTCGGACACATTTCGGCTCACTCCACATTTAGCTCAATCGTGGCCTGATGTGGCTGTTTTCAATGGATCACAGCTGCCAGCCCATGTCTGCAGCAGGTGCTGAGGGAACTCCTAGAAACAGTCAGCAAAAAGGTATCGTGTAGGAAAGAACTGCAGATGCTGGTTTAAACCGGAGATAGACACAAAAAGCTGGAGTAACTCAGCGGGTCAGACAGTGTCGCTGGAGAAAAGAAATATGTGACGTTTCAGGTCGAGACCCTTCTTACGACTGAGAGTCTGGGGAAAGGCAAGGATAGAGAGAGATATTGAACAAATGAATGAAAGATATGCAAAAAAAGCAACGATGATAAAGGAAACAGGCCATTGTTAGCTGTGGGATAGGTGAAAACGAGTTATAGACAATGAAACAATAAAATGACTTTGAAACTAACACAACAACTTGGGTGGGGGAGGGTCGTAGAGAGAGGGGATGCAAGTGTTGCTTGGTTAGAAAATTCATTATTCATACCACTGGGTTATAGGCTGCACAAGCAAAATATGAGGTGCTGTTCCTCCAATTTGCGTTTGACTTCACTCTTACAATGGAGGAGACCCAGGACACAAAGGTCAGTGTGGGAATGGGAAGTGGAATCGGGAGATCAGGTTGGCCCCGGCAGACTGAGCGAAGGTGTTCAGCGAAACGATCGCGCAAAGTCTATCCAACTTCTCCTTGTGGTTGAAAACTTCTAATCCAGGTAGCATCCTGGCAAACCTCTGCACCCTCTCCAAAGCCTCCGCATATGTTCGTAATGGGGCGACCAGAACTGCACGCAATACTCCAATTGCAACATAACCAAAGTCCTATAGACCTGCGTCATGACATAGAATCATAGTCATACAGCAGGGAAACAGGCCCTTCAGCCAGCTTGCCACTGCCGACCAAGGTGCCCCGTCTACACTAGATTCAAGATTCAAGATTCAAGAGAGTTTATTGTCATGTGTCCCAGATAGGACAATGAATTTCTTGCATTGTTTCAGCATAACAGAACATAGCAGGCATGAATACAGAGATCAGTGTGTCCATATACCATTATATAAATATATACACACATGAATAAAGACACAGATAAAGTGCAAATAAACAGATAATGGTCTATTAATGTTCAGAGTTTTGTTTGAGTTGAGTTTAATAGCCTGATGGCTGTGGGGAAGAGCTATTCCTGAACCTGGACGTTGCAGTCTTCAGGCTCCTGTACCTTCTACCTGAAGGTAGCAAGGAGATGAGTGTGTGGCCAGGATGGTGTGGGTCCTTGATGATACTGCCAGCCTTTTTGAGGCAGCGACTGTGATAGATCCCCTCGATGGTAGGGAGGTCAGAGCCGATGATGGACTGGGCAGTTTACTACTTTTTGTAGTCTTTTCCGCTCCTGGGCGCTCGAATTGCCGAACCAAGCCACGATGCAACCGGTTAGCATGCTCTCTACTGTGCACCTGTTGAAGTTAGAGAGAATCCTCCTTGACATACCAACTCTCCGTAATCTTCTCAGGAAGTAGAGGCGCTGATGTGCTTTCTTTATAATTGCATCAGTGTTCTCGGACCAGGAGAGATCTTCAGAGATGTGCACGCCCAGGAATTTGAAGCTCTTGACCTTTTTCACCATCGACCCTATGATATAAACGGGACTGTGGGTCCCCATCCTACCCCTTCTAAAGTCCACAATCAGTTCCTTGGTTTTGCTGGTATTGAGGGCCAGGTTATTGTGCTGGCACCATTTGGTAAGTCGGTCGATCTCTCTTCTATACTCTGACTCGTCTCCATCAGTGATACGTCCTACAACAGTCGTGTCGTCAGCGAACTTGATGATGAAGTTCGCACTATGACCAGCTATGCAGTCATGAGTATAGAGTGAGTACAGCAGGGGCTGAGCACGCAGCCTTGAGGTGCTCCCGTGCTGATTGTTATCGAGGCTGACACATTTCCACCAATATGAACTGTCTGTGTTCTGTGAATGAGGAAGTCGAGGGTCCAATTGCTGAGGGATGTGCAGAGACCCAGTTCTGCGAGTTTGGTAACCAGCTTGGAGGGGATGATTGTATTAAATTACACTAGTTCCACCTGCCTGCTTTTGTTCCATATCCCTCTAAACCTTTTTCATCCATGTACCTCTCCAAATGTGTTTTAAATGTTGCTCTAGTTTCTGCCTCAACTACCTCCTCTGGCAGCTCATTCCATATACCCAATACCCTCTGCGTGAAAAAGTTGCCCCTCAGATTCCAATTAAATCTTTCTCCTCTCACCTTAAACCTATGGTACTTCCCTACTCTGGGTATAAAGACTCTGTGCATCCACTCTATCTATTCCATTCATGTTCACATACACCTCTAGAAGATCACCCCTCATCCTCCTGCACTCCCTCTTATGCACCCTCTCTCCAAAGCCTCCATATCCTTCCTACAATGGGGTCACCAGAACTGCACATAATACTCTAAATGCAGCTTAACCAAAGGTTTATTGAGCTGCAATGTTTTGAAATGCAATTAGGTGCTCGGAGATGCTGAGGGCTAATGAGTGATATAGAGTGGTAGGAACATTGAACAAACGCGGAGGAGGTTGGAGAACATGTGAAATGACTGGGAGAAGAGTGAAGATTGTAAATTCTGAGCACCTGATAGCCGAGAGGAGGATGCCACTGTTGAGTTTGCGGGTACTGTCTGTTTGGAGTTTGTACGTTCTCCCTGTGACCTGTGTGTGTTTTCTCCGGGAGTTCCCATTTCCACACACACTCCATTGACGTACAGGTTTGTAGGTTAATTGGCTTTATACAACATAGAGCAGTACAGCACAGGAACAGACCTTTCAGCCCACAATGTCAGTGCCGAACATGATTCCAAGCTAAATTAATCTTCTCCGCCTGCTCGTGATCCACATCCCACCAATCCTTGCATATCCATGTGGCTATCTAAAAGACTCTTGCCACACTAGCATCTGCCCACACTAGCACCCCTGGCAGCACGTTCCAGACACCCACCACTCTCTGTGGGAAAAATGTCCCGCACTTTAGAGCTATGCCCTCTAATCCTTGACAATCCCACACTGGGATAAGGTTCTGACTATCTACCCTATCTAATATAATTCCATCAGGTCTCTCTTCAACCTCCAACATTCTTTCTGGCAGCATTCTGCTAATCCTCTCCACATTCTTCCTTTTATGATGTTATTTATTGAGTACTGTGTTTACCGAATTGTTACGCTGCTGCAAGTAAGGATTTCATTGTTCGTTTCAGTACATATGACAATTAAAAACCGAAGAGAGACACAAAGTGCTGGAGTAACTCAATGGGTCGGGCAGCATCGCTGGAGAGAAGGAATAGGTGACGTTTCGGGTCGAGACCCTTCATCAGACATTTCAACACTCTTGACTCTTAACACTCAATTTCAGAACTGAATTCATGCCTTCAAACAAGGTGAGGGATTCAGCTTTAGTTTAGTTTATTGTCACGTGTACCAAGGTACAGTGAAAAGATTTTGTTGCATGCTGGCCAGTCAGCAGAAAGACAATACACGATTAGATTACAATCGAGCCATCCACAGCCTATAGACACATGAGAGTGGGAATAACGTGAAAACGTTTAGTGCAAGATAAAGCCCAGTAAAGTTCGTTTAAAGATAGTCCGAGGGTCTCTATTGAGGTAGATAGTAGCTCAGGACTGCTCGATTGATTGTTTTGAATTGAGTTGTATTACCTCAGCTGGGTTAATAATTTCTTATGAAACTATTCTGAAACAAGTGGTATTTTCCTATTTACTGGGGCCAAAACTATTCCTCTAAATCGGCGCTAAAACAGACAATCCAGGAGTTAACGTTTCTGTTTTATGGACTCATGGTGTGTAGTCTGTTGCTTCCTGCTTTGCAACTATGATTATTCTTCAACCATGGACACCGTGCATCACGACACGCTGAATTATCTAACAGCAATTATTTCCCGAGCATTTCCTTTGACATTTACTCCTAGAAATATGAACACTTCGAACCTTTTCCCCCACTAGAAATACACGGTGTATCTTCATGTCGTCGAGCAGCCATTGCTTATGGATTCTGAAAAGAGCCTCCGGGAAAACATTTTTAATTAAAAAAATAAACGTTACTCAGAATAGAAAAATATACAGAAAAACGGTCTAAAAACTATTCGTGCGTTCTTAGTGTCTAAACATTCAAGAGCTTCATTCTCGGTCGTGGTCGCACCTAGCTTTGGACATAACAAATCAATATTTTGCACGCATGAATTACTTAATCAGCCACCAAGCTCTGCAATCCACAATTTCCTGCCTTTATGTTACACTGTTACCTATGTGTGTGTGTGTTTTGTTTCGTGGGGGGTCGACGCTGGTGCAGAAGCGGTGACAAAGTACAGCCGTGGTTTGATACAGAGCTTGTAAACACTTCTTTTCAGGCCAGCCCTTACAATTTCTTTGGGCTTGGGAAGGAGGGGAATCCTCTGCTCTTGTCTGCCTGCCTGCGACACAGGCACATTCACACTCCTCCCTCTTTCCATGCACAGTCCAAACATCCTGTGGCGTCCGGCTGCGGGTGGGAGGGAAGGAAGGAAGGAAGGAGCGAAGGGAGAAAAGAAGAGTGGGAAGGGGGGAAATGAGGGAGGGAGGGAGGGAGGGAGGGAGGGAGGAAATGAAGGAAGGGAAGAAAGAAGTGGGAAGGATGGAAGGAGGGAGGGGAGGGGGAAATGAGGGAGGGAGGGAGGGAGGGAGGGAGGGGAGGGGAGGGGAGGGGAGGGGGAAACGAGGGAGGGAGGGATCGCCGCATTTCCCGCGTTCCTCTCTTCCCTTATTTGGCTTTGAAACTGACATCATCGCCCCGATGCAAATGAATTTGATTCAAGAGATTTCAAAGGCTTGCTCATGCGTCTGCGCCGAGTCTAGTTCCCCTCCCCTCCCTCCTCCCAGCCAGAGGCGAAGCGGCAGCTTCACCTACATCAGCAACGAGGTTGCAAAAAGAAAGTGAACTTCAGGCTCCTTCGGTGAGTGCGTGTCTGTTTATTTTATTTGGGGGGGGAGGGCGTTAGAATACAACCCCATTCCTCCCCGGGTTAACGCGACGAGCCCTATGCTGCTGCCATCCGCTGGCAAGTGGCGCCCGTGTGTTTTGTTGTAAACTTTTTGATCTTGTTTGAACATCATGTTTGCAACAATGAGCATAACGTGGGCGCCCACCGCGCTGCGAGACGGAACCTGGCCCAGTCCCCTCTTGTTGCAGATCGCAAACAGGCTGTCACCACCTCCCCTAACCTCGCAACCCCCCTCCCTCAACCCCCACCCCGAAAAAGTTCATCTTTACAGATTTGCTCTTTTATCTGATAGTTTTTTTGTTTGTTTAAAAAAAGCAGCATTTCGCTCCACCCCTAAATCGGTAGCGTGTGCGCGTTACCTCCCACCAACAGCGAACAAGACTAGTTCTTGCATTATTACATTATCCTTTGTTGGCTTCAGAAGTAATTGCGGGTTTAATTTTGTGTAGTGGAAATCGTGTCGTTTAATTAAGGAAGAAAACTTTGTGTGCGCTTCTGGAAGTCTAGCTACGTATTTTCTCTCTCTCTCTCTCTCTCTGTTGATGGCGTCGTGGGGAAGTTCAAACAAGTCCACTTTTTATTGAAATCTCGTGTGTGTGTGTGTGTTGTTTGGGGTGCGTGGAGTAACAAGGAAGGGGGGGACCATTGAGGCGAGGGAGGTGGGTGGCTGGCTGGGTGGGAGAAGGTGCGCTGTTTTTGTCCGGGAAGATTGATCCCCAGTGTGTGTGGAGGGTTGATACCGCACGTAGACAGCAGACTCCAAGCTTGAGACTGAAAACAAAGGGCAGCGTGAATCCACGCAGTATCCAACACATGGAGAGAGCCGGCGGCGGCGGCGTCCACCGCGCCAGCAATCTCCCCTTCCACGCTATCTCTCCCCTCCAGTTGCATTTGATTTTTATTTTCAATCCTCCACCCCATTCCCGCTATGCAAACCATTGCCCATTCGCATACATGTTCGCCTCCTGACAACGTGCTTGAATTATGTGTATGTGTGTGTGTGTGTGAGTGGGTTTTTTTTTCCTCTTGCTCTCACACGTCACACCGTCCCCACGTTTTTGCTGTTAATTCGCTCTCGGTGCAACTCGCTCAAAAGGTAGCAGATGCGAATCACTTTTGATCCGGTGTTTGTGTCGCCCAGTTTCCGGCGCAAAGAGGGAGCGAGGGGGTGGGGGGAGTTTGTTGATGAATGCCCTCTTTTTTTTTCCCCCCCCCCTGTAAAAGAACGTGTCGGGGGGTTTTGGCCGGGCCGTCTTTTGGAGATCTCAGCTTGGAGAAGAAAGGGCAGTTAACACACACACACACACGAACAAATACAAACATACCCCCCCAAACAAACAGGCCATCGAAGGCAACGTGGGTGGAGAGGGGTGATGGTTTACACAAGGAGGGGGGGGGGGTGTTATTTTCGTTGTAACACGTTACCGCGCCGTGGGGAGAGGGAGAGATAGATACTAAGTAGCATCTGCTATGTTCAGAGAGCAGACAGCTTGTCTGCACGAAATTGGGTCAGTTTCCTCTCACCCGCCACTGCAATGGACAAGACACGGGCAAGGATGGGGCGCGTTTGTAATCCAGCTAAAGGGTTGGTTATGTTTGAATGAAAGGCTACTCCTGTGTTTTGAGCGTGGGAGTTAGAGTTTGTGGTCGGTGCTTGTGGATGTCAAATGCTTCGACCACGTTTGCAGTTTTTTTGTGCTCCATAAACAGGAGGAGAGGCCGTCAACCCGACGTTAACACTTCCCTCATTCCATGAGCTTCAAAAGGCTTCCTTGATTTTCTGGCTCTTATTATTATTATTATTTTTTTTTTAAGAGTTTTATTTTAATTGCGTGTCGCTAAGTGGCCGCTGTACAGAATGTGCCCAGCCCGACCCCGAGAGTCTTGGAATTCCCTTTGGAGGAATGTTTAAAATGATGAGATTGCGAGGGTGTAAATAAAGGGAATCCTGATTTTCGCTGCCCGGAGATTACAGGTAGTTGCTGAAAGAACCGAAAGGAATGTGTTTTTCTGTAGGAAGGAACTGCAGATGCTGGTTTAAACCGAAGATAGACACAAAATGTTGGAGTAACTCAGCGGGGACAGGCGACATCTCTGGAGAGAAGGAACGGGTGACGTTTCGGGTCGAGACCCTGCTTCAGACAGATTGTTCTGTTCAGTAGGATAGTCTGAACGTCCCATGAAAGTCGACAAGGTGGCTTTCAAAAGCTCAAAGGCGCCGAACCTTGGGGTCGTGAGGAAGTGGGATAATTGAATGCTTCTTGAGGTTCCCCCAATGGAAGGGTGGGTGGCTGAATATGCTTGGATTCAGATTTGCCCAGGAGGATTGCACATACCCTCCCAAAGGCTCATTCCCTTTGCCTCCACCTCCTGTGGCCTGGTGGTGCTTTGGGACTTGCCCCTCCATGGTTCCGTCCGTGGTGATTCTTTAGCTATTTTTTGTTCTTTTCAGTGGTGCTGTGGCTTTCACCATCTGGGCCCTGAAGCCAGAATTCCCTGACAATTCTGCCTCCGTCCGAAAGGCGAGGCACTGTTTAAATCCAAGCTCAATACAGGCTGGGGCTAACCTGTATTGACGGCTCCTTTGTTGAAGCAAGGAACTGCAGGTGGTTGTTTGCACAGAAGGACACAACATGCTGGAGTAACTCGGCGGGCCAGGCAGCATCACTGGAGAGTCCGAAAAAGTCGCGTTTTGGATCTGAACCCTTCAGTCAGAAGAAGGGACCTGACCCAAAACATCACCTATCCATGTTCTCCAGAGATGCTGCCTGACCCGCTGAGTTACTCCAGCACTCTGTGTCTTAATGGCTCCATTGCTCTGCGTGGAAAATCACCTTGCATTGGTGCATTGTCTGGCAGTGTGGTATAAAGACATGTTATTGTCGGTGGTGTTATGTCCAGGATATTGATGGAGTTCAATGAGCTGGTTGTGACGTCAAGGATAGATTTTGTACGTTGAAACGTGCGATCGAGAGACAGTGGACCAGGAGTAACAGAAGCCTTTCATGAGCTCAGCATCAGCACAGCAATGTGTTGGTTCCGATCACTGTTTCCTTGGCTTGTTGTTGTAGGGTGACTTTGGGTCCCAAAGCTCTGCATCACTGGGGTTTTCTGTACAGCGTCTGAAGCTATTGTGGGCTAATTAATAGGGACTGATCTGCTGTGATTACTCAACAGCCCTGTTACCGTTGGATTGTGCAACCATCAGGATGATGGAAAACAAGTTAAATGGATCATATTTGTATTGTCGGGAAATCTCCAGTTTCAATTGGTGTTAAAACAAACGAGTCTTGGGGTGTCAGTGGCCTTTCAGCGCAGTGTCCATCTTCACACGTGGAGGGTGACAACTTGGAAGCTGATAATGTATTGAATCGTGTAGGAAGGAACTACAGATGCTGGTTTACACCAAAGGTAGACACAAAAAGCTGGAGTAACTCAGCGGGTCAGGCAGCATCTCTGGAGAGAAGGAATGGGCGACGTTTCACGTCGAGACCCATCTTCAGACTCTGAAGAAGGGTCTCGACCCGAAACGTCGCCCATTCCTTCTCTCCAGAGATGCTGCCTCACCTACTGAGTTACTCCAGCATTTTGTGTCTACCTTCGATTTAAACCAGCATCTGCAGTTCTTTCTTACTCTCTTAGGATAAGGCTGTGCCCTCTGGTCCTAGACTCTCCCACTACTGGAAACATCCTCTCCACATCCACTCTATCTAGACATAATTACGTCTTCTTCTTATTCTACTTATTTTCCACACCCCCCCTGCATGCATTCAGACTATATTTCTCCAGGTGACGTCAATATATATGCAGAAGGATTCTTGTCTGAGGAAGGGCCCTGACCCGAAACATCATCTACCCATGTGCTCCAGAGATGCTGTCTGACCACCTGAGTTATTTCAACACTTTATCTCTTTTTTGTAAACTGGCATCTACAGTTCTGCATGAAATTCCAGATGCATTATTCCAGATGCATTAACAAATGCAAACAATATTCACGTGCTCCAGTCCAATCTCCTTTTTTAACTTTAAGCTCTTTCTTAAGTTACATGTATAAAACCACCATGCACATATTTGTTTTTTAGTATTAAGATAAAGCCTGGAAACGGGTCCTTCTGCCCACCGGGTCCACGCTGACCAACGATCACCCATAAACTAGTTCTATCCTACAGAATTTACAGAAGCTAATTGACCTACAAACCAGCACGTCTTTGGAATGTGGGAGGAAACCGAAGCACCCGGTGAAATCCCACGCAGGTCACAGAGAACATATGAACCTCGTACAGACAGCACACAAGGTCGCGATCGAACCTGGGTCTCTGGCGCTGTAAGGCAGCAACTCGACCTCTACGTCACTGTGCTGCCCTTATGTCATATGTCGACATGTGTCAAAGACCGTGTCAGAACCAAGCTCTCTTCCTGTTCTGGTAAAGACCTTTGACCTGAATTGTTAACTCTGTGTCCCCTCTCCACAGGTCCTGCCTGACCTCCTAAGTGTTTACTAATTTTATTCCATGTTTTCATTATTAATTTTTTTTTCAATTCTGATTTGCTTGTTCCGGTTGCAATGACACATGCAAACAGCATATACACACACACACATTTTATTATCTCTTTATTAAGTGTACTTTTCTAAAGGGCAGTGCCCTGGTCTATTCAACCCTTCTTGCCGTTTTCTCCTAACTTCCACATTCATTTTTTTTTTTTGCAGACTCTAAACCCAATGATATTTAGCTGTGCACATCAGCAAGAATCTGCCTTTAATGGAGGGGAGGGGAGTTGATTGAAGATATTATGATCAAAGTTGAATATTCCATAATTTATAGGGGCAGCCCAGTGGAGCAGCGGTAGAGTTGCTGCCTTACAGTGCCAGAGACTCGGGTTCGATCCTGACTACTGGTGCTATCTGTACGGAGTTTGTACGTTCTCACTGTGACAGGACGCAGTTTCTGTGGTTTCTCCGGTTTCCTCCCACGTGCAGGTTTGTAGGTAACTGGCTTTTGTAGGTTGTCCCTCGAGTGTAGGAGAGCACTAGTGTAAAGGTAATCGCTGCTCGGCACTCGGGCACTCGGTGGGCCAAGGGATCTGTTTCCACACTGCGTCTCGAAACTAAACTGAAATAAATAAGACCCTCTGCTGTTATTTCCAGAGTGCCTTCCCTCCCAGGCTATTCTCTCAGGTATTTAGGATGGATGAGGGACAAATATTAAATCATTTAATTTTCCTTTTCCATACGTGGTTGATACTAACAGATCTTGGTGTTCTGATTTAAGATAATTCACCACTGAGTTGACCGTCCAGGAAACTAACTAAACGCAGCTCGTAATAAGGACCACGATATTGAAACACGGCGGTCAACAGTTAAGTATATAACGGTATGTACAACTGAGATACTGAGCAATACTGAAGTTGAGAACCACACATGAATTGCATGGTTTAATTAAGTCCTTCAAGACTTGTGAAACAATAGAATTTGAAAACACAATGTAGTGGAAGAGAAAGTAGAGGCGCAGCGGTAGAGTTACTGCCTTACAGCGCCAGAGACTTTGGTTTGATCCTGACTACGGGTGCTTGTTTGTACAGAGTTTGTATGTTCTTCCCATGACCTGAGTGGGTTTTCTCCTGGAGCTCGGGTTTCTTCCCACACTCCAAAGACGTAAAGCTTTGTTGGCTGATTTGGTTGGTATAATTGTAAATTGTCCCTGGTGTGTGTAGGACGGTACCCAGAGTGTGGCGATCGCTGGTCATCATGGGCCGAAAGGCCTGTTTCCACGCTGAATCTCTAAATTAACGAAACTAAAACTTTCATTTATATAGTCACAGGAACGTCCCAATGCACTTTACATTGATCAAACACTTCTGGGGTGTCATTTTTGTTGTAGCAGTCAATCTACATATTTCAAACTGCTTATACACAGTAGAACTATGGGAAAAATCAGGACTAAGCATTAAACATTGCAGGACATAACACATCAAAAAGGTGGGGAAAGAAGGTGGTGATGGAACTGCTCTACTTATTAGATTGACCAGAAGAACAGCAATGGATAGATGGTATAAAACCCCGGGCAGGGATATTAATTGCTTCGCATCTATATTCACCGGGAAGATGGATTAAATGGACATGGCACGGGAAAATGAGATAAATGATTGATCGAAGCACATTTATACACACAGGTGGAAATGTTAAATAAGCCAATCAAACTGGAAACAAACGAGTAAAATTGTTGCAAAACCCGGGGGATAGGTTCCCCGCACATTTGCACCCTCACATTTTGAAAGAATCTGGAGTGTACATTTAGATGTACGATTGGGCACATTTTTTTCAAAAAGCTGGTGAATAATTAATGTTACACTTAAGGTGGGCAATAGAATTTGTCCAAGGAACCAAAGGCTATCCAGCCTGGTATTGGCAGGATTCCAATTACAGGAGAAAGTAATAAAACATACGATGTAATGAATAAGCAGGGTGGATTTCAGTTGGGGGTTTGGGGGGGGGGGGGGGGGTGGAGGGGAAGGATGTTTATGAGTAGCGATGATGTGAATGGGCAGCCAAGTACTTGCTTCTCAAAACTATTGCCAAGGATATTTCATCTAGTGAGGAATGATAGGGGCATTAATAGAATCCCTCATCCAAAGGTAGGTCTTTGGTGCAGTGCAGCACTTCCTTGGAACATCACTGGGAGTATTGCCCTGGTGGATCCCTTGACTCCTCAGGGATGAATGTGTTTGACTAAGCAGCTTGGTGACATTCAAGTGAGATGCCAGCGACGGTCATCCTTTTGATCCAGAGATGCTGCCTGACCACGGAGTTACTCCAGCGTTTTCTGCCTATCTTCAGTATAAACCAGCATCTGCAGTTCCTTTCTACCCATCAATAGAGCCACTGCCTGCCCACCCTCCTCACATGCTCACATCTATGGAGAGAAGGAATGAGTGACGTTTTGGGTCGAGACTCTTCCTTGGACTCTAAAGAATCTGCAGAGGGGTCTCGACCTGAAACGTCACCCAATCCTTCTCTCCGGAGATGCTACCTGTCCCGCTGAGCTACTCCATCTTTTTGTGTCTACGGTTTTAAACCAGCATCTGCAGTTCCTTCTTACACAAAGAACAGATGTGAAATGTTGATCGATGAACAGTGTGAACTCAGCGGGCCGAATGGCCTGTTTCCATGCTGCACCTCTAAACAAAACTACTGAGGACACAGATCAGCACGGTGGCGCAGCGGTAGAGTTGCTGCCTTACAGCGCAGAGACGCAGGTTTGATCCTGACTGCGGGTGCTGTCTGTACGGAGTTTGTTCCGCTTCCTCACACACAACAAAGACATCCAGATTTGGAGGTTAATTGGCTTCTGGAAATTGTAAATTGTCCCCAGTAGGTAGGATAGAGCTAGTGTACGGGGTGATCACTGGTTGGTGTGGATTCGGCTTTATCTCTAAACTAAACTACTAAGGAGACGAGTGATGATATTTTCTTTGTGCTGATCCAGGAGCCATGTCAGTCCAACATGTCCTTTATGTCTCGGCTTAATGGAGGTTCAGTTTCTCTCCCCCTTATGTTCAGGGAATGAATCTGCACCTTTGCCATTACCTCAGCTCTGCATTGAGCTTCTTAAACATAAGGACTCTTGCAAACATTGAGAGTGATAATGATTTTCCAGCACTGGCCGCAGTTTAGATGCTTGGGGTATAACCGCGTGAACCCTCTGGTTTACAGGTCTCCTGTTTTGGTCTGAGTTTGGCCACAAGATGTTTGGCTTCCACAAGCCTAAGATGTACCGGAGCCTGGACGGTTGCTGCATCTGCAGGGCCAAATCGTCCAGTTCGCGGTTTACCGACAGCAAGCGCTACGAGAAGGACTTCCAGAGCTGCTTTGGGTAAGGATGAGAAAAGCTAAAACGGCCAATCCAAAGCCAAACGCTATTATTTTCTGGGTGAAGGTGACCTGCTTATTGCTCTCTCCCTACCTTTTGCACCTTTCAGGTTGAATGAAGCCCGCTCAGGAGAGATCTGCAATGCCTGCGTGCTCCTGGTCAAACGGTGGAAGAAGCTCCCTGTGGGCTCCAAGAAGAATTGGAATCATGTAAGTACATAATGGAAGCAAATAGCAAACTGCTGGAGGAACTCAGCACGGGTCGCACAGTATTTTGTGGGGCTGCAGCCTCACAGCGCCAGGGGAACCCGGTTTGATCCTGACCTCGGGTGCTGTCACTGTGGAGTTTACAAGTTTTAGTTCAGTTTAGTTTAGAGATACAGCACCGAAACTGGCCCTTCGGTCCACGCCGACCAGCGATCACCCCTTACACTAGTGCTATCCTACACACCAGGGACAATTTACAATTAACCAAAACCAGTTAACCTACAAACCTATAGGTCTTTGGAGTGTGTGAGGAAGCCGGAGCGCCCGGAGAAAACCCACGGGGTGAACGTACATACCCTCCGTACAGCCAGGTTCGAACCCGGGGGTCTAGCGCTGTAAGGCAGCAACTTTGCCACTGTGGGGCAGCACAGACACGGAGCTGCTGCCGCACAGTGCCAAGAAACCCGGGTTCGATCCTGACCTCGGTTGCTGTCGCTGTGCAGTTGACAAGTGCTGTCTCTGACCCGGCTCTGGTTTCCTCCCACATCCCAATGACGTGTGGGTTTGTAGGTTAATTGGCCTCTGCAAATAGCGCCTAGTGTGTCGAGAGGGTGGATGTGAAAGTGGGATATCATAGAGCTAGTGTGGTCGGTGTGGACTCAGTAGGTCTACACTAAACTAAAATGAACAGTCGACTTTTGGTGTCATTTCTGGGGGGGGGGGGGGGGGGGATAGAGGTACTGAGGGGATACTGAATTAAAGAATGCAATCCAGCAGCATGAAGCCAATATTCATGGCATTTGTTTATAGACTATTGAGGCAGAATATAAGTTGAGTGGTCTCAGGATGTAATGGAAAGGCTGGGTAAAGGCTTACTGAAATGTGAAAGGCTTTCATTCTGTTATTGGCTGAACAGATGAGATTTGTCTGCATGCTTGTGTTTACATCCACTTGTTTGTATGTGAACATGCCCTCTACTGGTGCTATGTCACCATTTTTCAGTTGCAAAGGGATGCGCAGTCACCCAGTACCATGAGCTTGGTAACCAGTTGGAGGGGATGGGAGTAGACCTATTCATGGGTAAACATGTGGTTTTGCTCATGGAAGGAGTGTTCATGGTGTTTGTCAGCATGTGACATCTTGAGCAAGTTCTCCAAAGTGAGATTGTGAGGATTGTAATTTAGTCCAACGGTGTATTGTACTTTGGGAGGTCAAATCTTAGGGGGAAATGTAAAATTAATTGCATGACAGCATTAATATACAGAGGAATCTTGAGGTCCAAGTCCATAGCTCATTTAAAATGGCAGCACAAGTAGACAGAGTGGTAAAGTAGGTATATGGTATAGTTGCCTTAATAGAGTGCCCTCCATAATATTTGGGACAAACACCCATCATTTATTTATTTGCCTCTGTACTCCACAATTTGAGATATGTAATAGAAAAAAGATCACATGTGGTTCAATTTCACATTGTCAGATTTTATTGAAGGCCATTTTTATACATTTTGGTTTCACCATGTAGAAATTACAGCTGTGTTTATACATAGTCCCCTCATTCAGGGCACCATAATGTTTGGGACACATGGCTTCACAGGCTTTCGTAATTGCTCGGGTGTGTTTAATTGCCTCCTCAATGCAGGTATATGAGAGCTCTCAGCACGTAGTCTTTCCTCCAGTCTTTCTGTCACCTTTGGAAACTTTTATTGTTGTTTATCAACATTGAGGACCAAAGTTGTGTCAATGAAAGTCAAAGAAGCCATTATGAGACTGAGAAACATGAATAACACTGTTAGCGACATCAGCCAAACCTTAGTCTTACCAACATCAACTGTTTGGAACTTCATTAAGAAGAAAGAGAGCACTGGTGAGCTTACTAATCGCAAAGGGACTGGCAGGCCAAGGAAGACCTCCACAGCTGATGACAGAAGAATTCTCTCCACAATAAAGAAAAATCCCCAAACACCTGTCTGACAGATTAGAAACACTCTTCAGGAGTCGGGTGTGGATTTGTCAATGACCACTGTCCGCAGTAGACTTCATGAACAGAAATACAGAGGCTACACTGCAAGATGCAAACCACTAGTAAGCTGCAAAAGTAGATGGCCAGGTTACAGTTTGTCAAGAAGTACTTAAAAGAGCAACCACAGTTCTGGAAAAAGGTCTTGTGGACAGATAAGACTAAGATTAACTTGTATCAGAGTGATGGCAAGAGCAAAGTATGGAGGAGAAAAGGAACAGCCCAAGATCCAAAGCCTACCACCTCATCTGTGAAACATGGTGGTGGGGGTGTTATGGCCTGGGCATGTATGGCTGCTGAAGGTACTGGCTCACTTATCTTCATTGATGATACAACTGCTGATAGTAGTAGCATAATGAATTCTGAAGTGTATAGACACATCATATCTGCTTAAGTTCAACAAATGCCTCAAAAGTCTTTGGCTGTTCATTCTACAGCAAGACAATGATCCCAAACATATTGCTAAAGCAACAAAGGAGTTTTTCAAAGCAAAAAAATGGTCAATTCCTGAGTGGCCAAGTCAATCACCTGATCTGAACCCAATTGTGCATATCTTTTATATGCTGAAGAGAAAACTGAAGGGGACTAGCCCCCAAAACAAGCATAAGCTAAAGATGGCTACAATACAGGCCTGGCAGAGCATCACCAGAGAAGACACCCAGCAACTGGTGATGTCCATGAATCACAGACTTCAAGCAGTCATTGCATGCAAAGGATATGCAACAAAATACTAAACATGACTACTTTCATTTACATGACATCGCTGTATCCCAAACATTATGGTGCCATGAAATGGGGACTGTGTATAAACACTGCTGTAATTTCTACATGGTGAAACCAAAATGTATAGAAATGGCCTTTATTAAAATCTGACAATGTGCACTTTAACCACATGTGATTTTTTTCTATTACAAATCTCAAATTGTGTGGTACAAAGGCAAATAAACGATGGGTCTTTGTCCCAAACATTATGGAGGGCACTGTATGTTCTATAACGATTTGCTGCCAGGTCTTTGGGCTGGGTAAGGGGGACTGGAACGATAGGGCTCAGTAACATGGGTATGAATCTTTCCCACTCCCTTTAAACTGGATGTGTTCACTGGAAAATCTACCATTGTTGAACATGCAAAACAAAAAAGTGAAATAAAACTGTTTGGCCATTAGTTGGAGCAACATCTGATACTGTGGTAAATCTCCTTGACCTCTGGTGCCAGATTATCGGAGTTCACAACTGCTTCACAAATCCCTCGTCTAAGTGTTATCAGTTCGGTCTGTTATAATGTGCCCAACACTAGCTCGGGTGGATATCGCAGCCTGGGACCATAACCAAATGATGTCTTGCAGGTTGTAGATGTTCGTGCAGGACCAAGTTTGAAGACGGCATTGAAACCGAAAAAGGCAAAATCCCTCACTGGGAGCAGAATAAAAGCCAGTCAAATCAGCAAGATCCAGAAAGAGCTGAAACGTCAGAGTAAGTGTGCGTGCTGATTTTTTTTTCTTCCACTTTCCAGTTATTTCTCTTCAAGATATACTTTGCAGACAACCTTGTAAAGGAGGTGCTAACACCTTTAGACTTTAGAGATACAGTGCGGAAGCAGGCCCTTTGGCCCACCGAGTCTGTGCCAACCAGCAATCACCCTGTATACTAACACTATCCCACACGCTAAGGACAACTTGCAATTTTACTGAAGCCAATAGACCTACAGGCCTGCTGGTCTTTGGAGTATTGGAGGAAATCGGAGCATCCGGAGAAACACAAAGCAGGTCACATGGTGAGCGTACAGACAAGCACCTGTAGTGAGGATCAAACCCAGTCTCTGGCTGTACGGTTGCAGCTCTACTGCTGCACCACTGTGCCGCCCTGCAGGTATCAAAGCTGCAGCTGCATGGGTCTAGTATTGAATGTCCCTGGACGCTGCATGTATCCCATGGCCTGCAACCTTCAGCTGATTTACCCCACTTTTCAGCATCTCCTGAGCTTGTCACATCGGTACCGAGCATCTCCAGCACGGAGCCCAGCCACTTCAACCAACATTTCTACAGATTCTCTCAACACTTGCTATTTTCCCCGACATTCATTTATAAAAAGTTGTTTTCCAACGAAATGAATAACCTATTCCTTTACATACACAACCCCCAGCTTTTAGCTTACTAATTTAAATGTTTTACTTCCCCTTGCAGTCACGCAACTCACTTGCCCACCTTGTCATGAATCTTAAACTTCATAATATCACACTTGGTTAATTTGTCCAGAATCCTTCTGGATTGTAAGTAATCGAGTCCGAGCACTACTCCTGATGGCACACCGCTTGCAGCCACTTGCCGATCTGAAGAGGGTCTATTTATTTGTACCCTGATTTATGTCTTTTATCCATCGTTATAACGCTTAGACATAGAATATGGAGGTATTTCTGCAGAGCAGGCTTTACTGGTCTAATTAAGATCTCCTATGAAGCAGGGAAATGCAGATGTTGGAATCGTGAGCACAAAAACCCCACGGGGTGAACATACATACCCTCTGATGCAGCTGATGCTGCCGTAAAAGAGACCCTGGGTTCTACAGAGGGCTTGGTTACAAAACCAAGTGTGTTTTACGCAAGCTGTAAATCTTTGTTTGGGCCTCATCTGGAACTGACATCACACTTTTCACCTCAGATCCACTTTTCAATCCAGTGCCTGGCGTGGCAGGAAATGTAATCTGGATAGATACAAAACGCTGGAGTAACTCAGCGGGTCAGGCAGCATCTCTGGAGACAAAAGGAACAGGTGAAGTTTCAGGTGGAGACCTTTCTTCAGACTTTCCTTGCACCCTGTATTGAAGGTTGGATATCTTTCCTGTCTGGTTTCATTGGCACCTGGGAGAAAAAGTTATGGTGCCACATGGATGCCATACATAGAGAGACTGGGATTGCTGTGTTAGGGTGCTGAGAAACTTCCTCGAGTTACGGTCCCTGTCCAGTCAGGCAATGGACTGATAAGAGATAATTAGCAGGGATTCACATAAGGGCCTTGATGGTATAGATGGGGGGAATTT
>CM075979.1:79146046-79184331 GCA_038087875.1 Malacoraja senta
GTACCACCTCCAGTATGTCCCCTGCACAGTCTCCCTGCTACAGTAACCACTCGGACGAGGGATCTGACACAGAGATGGCGTCGGGGTCCAGCAGGGTGCCCGTCTTCTCCTTCTTGGATCTCACGTACTGGAAAAGGTGAGTAGAAGGCTGCATCGATACCTTGCGTTTTAGTCACCTCACACGGTTGATGGGGATCTGTTTACAAGAACTCTCCAACGGTCAAATGAACCCCATTCGTGTTATGTTCTGGAACAAAGGTGGACGAACGCTGCCCCCACAGATTGGGATCAGAAAGGGATTATTGACGCCTCTTGCAAGAAACGAACGCTTTATCTCCAAACTAAACTAAATTAAACTCTGGAAATTGGATCCAAGTCGGGCGAAATGTTCTAATGCTTAGTTACAAGCTTCGTTGTGTGTGTGTGTGTGTGGCGTAGTTGATACCAGGTTGTTGTCTCGTGCTCCCATTGTAAACCTCTTTTGTTTTAACCTCCAGGCAAAAAGTCTGCTGTGGGATCATTTACAAAGGGCGTTTTGGAGAGGTGCTAATTGACCCTCATCTCTTCAAGCCCTGCTGTGGCAACAAGAAGAGAGCGACAGAAGCCCCCGAGCAACAGGCGGTTCAGTCCCCCTCGGCTTCGAAAGACGACGAATGGTGAACTGGCTCCTTCAGACAGCGGGAGGGGGAGAGACTAAAGTAGGGCCAAAATTGCATTGAAAAGATTGTGTTTATCAGAAAGTTGGAGTGAATTGTAAAACTGCCCAAATGAACTGACCTGCCAAAAAGACTGACAATTACGTTTCCCTGGGAGTTGGGTGGGGGGAGGGGGGTGGGGGGGGAATCCATTGATTTTTCCTTTTGTGGCTTAAAATAAATCTGTAAATTGTTGTATATTTCATAAAACTGCACGCTTATTAAGTGGAGTGAAGCGTGCCTGTAAAATGCTATTATTTAGGATTTATATCTTTTGATTAGTAATGGACTTTTCTCTTGTGCTGAGTGAGTGGGATTGGAAGAGTGAGTGAGTGTTGTATTGTAGCTGCCACGTGTTTGGAAAGCATTGATGGTCCTGATTGTGGGCAGGTGGAGCAAGTTTTTTCCCATTGTATAGTTGAGCCACGTGGACTAGAAAGGGCTCTGCCCTTCTGATGCCCCACGCATGCTCAGTTGTCCAGGATGTACCAAAAACAACTCGGCTTCCGCTGAGATCGGGAAGCGGAGGATGGAAAGCCTAAGTTTGGTTCCGTCCCATTGAGAACATTCTTGGGATGGATGAGGGAGGGTTCATTTGGCTAGTGGCAACATCCCCTTTATTTCCCACCACCTGAAAGCCGAGATAGTTGGAGCGGAGAGGGACACCACTTTCCCCAAGTGATGCAGCCTGGCACATTCCGAAGAAACAAAGGATAACAAGGAAAAGGGTTTCTGCACATGGCGTGGAGTTGTATCGGTTTGTGACCGTATTGGTCTGGCTGTTATAATTTGCTTGCTGCTGCTGCTTGCAGTTTTGAGAAGTTTTAAAATGTCACCATCTGCCAAGCGGGTCAGGGTATCGTCTCAAAGCGGCACCTCAGTTCTGCCAAATCTGCACTTAGACCTTGAAAGTGACAAGCGACCGACCTTATTTCTCGCGCCCCCTTCCCCCCCCCCCCCCCCCCCCCCCAATTCCCCTACCATCACCCATGCCTGAGGGAGGAGGCGCTGACAACCTGGCAGAAATATAGCATTCCTCCCTGTCCACTGGACTTACCGAAACAAGTAGAGGCCCCGCTACTTTCAGTCTGAAGAAGGGTCCCCGACCCGAAACGTCACCCCTCCTTTTTCTCCAGAGAAGCTGCCTGTCCCACTGTGTTACTCCAGCACTTTGCCCAACTCTTACCACAACAATTCTTAATATCAGCCCTCCCTCCAGATACTGGAATTCCCAATTGGATATACGAAAGGGGAAGATGTTATGGTGAGAGCTGCCATGTTGGAACTCCCGCCTTTCTTTCATAGGTAACTGTTTGTGAGCTGTGCAGTGCCAAATTACAAGATATACCATCGTCTTGATGTATAGAGGCCCAAATTTATCCTCTACTATCACCAGCTACCACAATTCCCCCTTTCTGAAGGATCTACTCGTGTTCCTAAGTTCTCAGAGCAGAATTAGGCCATTCAGCCTCTCAAGTCTACTCCACCATTCAATTGTGGCTGATCTATCTTTCCCTCTCAACCCCATTCTCCTGCCTTCTCCTCCATAACCCTTGACGCTCGTACTAGTCAGGAATCTGTCAATCTCTGCCTTATAAAATATCCATTGACTTGGCCTCCGCAGCCTCTTGCAATGAATTCCACAGATTCACTACCCTCTGACTAAAGAAATTCCTCCTCGTCTTCTTTCTAAAGGTACGTCCTTGTGGTTCTGAGGCTACGGCCTCTGTCCTACACTCCTACTAGTGGAAACATCCTCTCCATATTCATGCTGTACCCAGGCCTTTTGTTATTTGCGGTCAATATTCCTGTGCACACGTGGGAAC
This sequence comes from Malacoraja senta, assembly GCA_038087875.1. Lineage (NCBI taxonomy): Eukaryota > Metazoa > Chordata > Chondrichthyes > Rajiformes > Rajidae > Malacoraja > Malacoraja senta. The sequence continues at coordinate 79,148,568 of CM075979.1, forward strand.
CCAAGAGATCAGTGTTGATGTACTGCTTCAAAGTACAAGGTATTTTTTCTCCAGCTTCCCTGGAGCACCCTCTGTCCAGCAGAGGCTACTGAACAGCAACTTCCTTTGGGGTTTGCTGCAACCATAACTTTGACAGAGCTGTTGTTGAAGTGTGGGGGGAAATGCTCTTTGCTATCCTTTTATTGGTTTCTCTCACACAATCCCGACCTCTGTCGTTCAATGGTGTTGAGCATAGCTGCAGGTTCCCAACCCAAGACTGAGAAACGTCATGGCGTCCCTCGATGCCAGTCCAAACTTTGAGGGAGTTTTGTATGTCCAGCACTTAGCTCCTGGCATATTGAGCCAGTCTCAAAAATGAGGCGGAGAAAACTACTGAGCAAGCTGCAGGTATTAGTTGTCGTGCTAAGGGCTTTCCTTTCAGGTCATGTTGTTTGCATGCGGGCACATTGAGCATGTCGAGATGGGGCGTGTGATATTAAACTGCACAGGTTGTCCTCGTGGCTGGGTCCAGACACGTGGCGCCCCCTGGCTGAGCAGCTTGTATGAGTGTGAGTGTGAGGTCTGGCTTGGGTTCAGATTCACTCCCAGAGCTTCCTTCCCTACCACTCTATTTATTATTATTTATTTTTATTTCCTCTCCAGCAGAAAACGCCACTGTCTCCTTCCCCTCCTTGACCTAGCTTAGTGCAGCAGGATGTATTTTAGTGATGCACTTTGTAATGTATTAGAGATCTATGGAGCCAGTTTTTTGTACTTTTTTTATACTGTTGATATTCTTCTACTCAAAATTTTTTTATTAGTCTGAAATAAAGTAGACTGCTTTATAAAGAATGTTCTTGTGATTGTGGTTTCTCTTGCTGCGATATAAGACGACCTAAAGCAAACCCCGAATCTCCGGGTGAGAAGGACCATGTTCCAACTTAGAGGTGAGCACAAAATCTAGGCTGGCAATCCAGCCCAGTATTGACTGCGCATTCAGATGTACTATCGTTTGGTTGAGGCGTTGCATTGAAGCCGCCAACTGTGTCCCCCTGCACGTATAAAGGAGACTTTAGCCCATCGAGCCTTTGTTGGCTTTCATGACTATCCTCTCAGTCTCGCCCCATCCACCTTCGGTTTCCCTGTAAAATATTCTCTCGCTGGCTTTCTATTCTAGGGGTAATTTACAGTGGCCAGTCAGCCTATTGTTGAGATGTTGGAAGAAAGTGAAGCCCTAATAGAGACTCGGACACAGAACACCACAAAGATAGCAAGAGAAGGTCAGGATTGAACCAGGGTTGCTGGAGCCATGAGGCACTCCCACTATTTACGTTGCCTCCTGGATAGAAATAAGAGATTAAGTGGCAGGTTTCTCATGGGGAAATTGTAGCATTAAAAGTAATGGCCAGAACGAAAAAGCTTATTTTACTGTTTGAGATCCAGTTGATCTCAAGATACCTGTTGTGATTTCTCCGTGGAAAAAGTTCACACTTCATGAGTCTTTCATTAGTTTGTGAAACATTCCTCCCAATGTTTCAGTAAAAGTTACTACAGCCAGTTGATTTCAGGCTGCTGGAAGCAACGTCAACCAATCTGCACTCTGCATCAGGTGGGCGATCAGTGGCTGGTTGGGCTGAGGAACAGGCTTCATCATGGCTGTTGGGTCAGACGGATACAGGCGGTGTTCTGATGGCCAGAAAATGCCATTGCAAATGTCACCGTGATGTCAGTGCTGGTTGCATGTTGACTCCTGCCTTTGGGTTACTTGTGAAAAGGTCCACGTGGCAAAGGACGAGCAGATCCTAACCTGCCAATTAGACCCTTATAAAGGGCATCACAAGCAGCAAGCGTGCGAGACTCTGACATTGTTGTTGGCTTTAGCTGCCTTGTAGGAATGTTACAACATTTTGAGATTTTTAAAATCAAGCCTGTAATTTATCCCATCAGATAAAGCATAAAACTTTAATTTGATAACTAATTCACTTTCATATCTTCAGTATTTAAAAAGTTTTCATACTCGGAAATTAGCATCTTGTTCCCTGTTGCTTTTCCATTGACTTAACACAAAAGCTGTGATCAAGGACAGTCAAAAGCCATAACTTTTTTTTAAATTAAGAGAACAGACTGACATTTTCAGTTATTATAGATTGAAGCATTCTGAAACAAATATGAAACATCTTTCTTGGATGACCTAAAATTAAAGCATATAATTGGTTAGTTACCTAATTGTAGCTAATTACAAAATTGACCGTTGTGACGGAAATAGTAATAAACACCGAGACTGCCTTGAAAATTCAAAAATGTGATATTCTCAAGATCAGAACTTTAATATTATTGTATTATATGCTGTTAGTCCGTAACAGACAGGTAAAGAAATTACAATTTCTAGCAAAAGGCCAAGTCTTTATGGAGAAGATAGGTTGCTAGCTGGTACATTGGCATATCATAATCAGTAGCATCATCATACTCTTCAGATTGTAACCAATAAATTAATCCAGAAACATTCACTCTCAAGATAATCAAAATCATTATTTTTTGCACCAATGCATCTGACTAAAACTGTTGTGGATATTTAGTACGAAAATATTGATCATGGATAGACAATAACACAAAATATCGATGATTTCGATGTTCTTATGACATAATCGTGCAAAAAAAAAGAATATGATTATCTTGAGAATGGATCTTTCTGGAATGTGATCGATTGGAATGTTGCCGTTACCATACATTTTAAGCCCATATCGGTAGGCAAGACACGGCCAATTCGTATGGGGCCTAAATAACATTTTTGCATCATAAGATCAGAATAAAGCTACACCAAAAAGCAAGATAATATGTTAAATAAAAGACCTACCTTTTGTTTTGTCCTGATTTTGCGATCCGTGATGTTGAAGGCGTTAGAAGTCGCTTTTTACTTCAATCCAGCGATTAAATCATCCAGCAATTAAAAAAATTAAAATGAACCGGGAACGGAAGCCCGAACGATTTTTCTTCATCAGCTTAGCAGCCCGAGGAAATCACTCTCCGACAGCCAATACAAACCTGCATTTTAATCCCCCCCCCCCCCCTCCCCCCCTCCCCCCCCCCCTCCCCCCCCCCCCCCAAAAGGCTCCGGAATCGCATGCACTGGCAGAGCTGGAGCGCCACTGATGGTAGGTTTTGTAACAATGCTATGCCTTGATGAGGCTTTGCTGCAGGAAGAGTGCAGTTTTATTACCCTCACCGTCCCCGCATGTGACCCACACATCTTCAACTCCTTTCTTTAAATAGTGTCGTCAGGGTTTTTAAAAAAACTTGGGTGACAAATCATAGAACATTTTCCCGAGGCTCCCCTGAGCTGATCTGTTGGGAGTAAGTTTGCCTCCAATCTATCTTTTGCCAGCAATAATCTAAAGGTCATGTGTGTTATGCTAAGCTATGTCATATTTTGTGTATGATCAGTGAAAATACCTGATATAGAACCACTTGCATTACATTCCAGATTCAGAAATTGAATTTATAATATTTTCCAACATGCAGTTTCCTTGACAAACAATTAAAAGCTAAATGACGCAAGACAAACAACTAGGCTTATTGGGGTTCCTCTGCACTAGACTGGTGCATGTGCATTCTCTGGGGCAGAGGTCTCATCCTTGTGAAACCAAATGTATGTTTATGTAACACTTGAGATCGGAACAGTGGGAGTGGATTTCATTGCAGTTTAAGATTTTGAAGGGTCTTGAGAAGATGGTTGTGAGAGAGGTCGTGGTTTTAAAGATAAGGGATTGATCATGAGGTATATTTATTTCTGAGTGTCATGGGCCTCTTTAACTCTTCCACAAAGAGCAATGGAAGCAGAGCTTTTGAATATTTTTAAGATGAAGTTATATAATTGATTGCTAGGCGAGAGGGTGAAAGGTTATGGTGAGTAAATAGGGAAAATGGAATAGAGGTTACAATCTGATCAACCATGATCGTGTTGAATGGCGGAGTAGGTTTGTGGGGCGGAATGGTTTACGCTGCTCTAGTTTGGGCGTTCCTAGGAGAAGAGTAAAATTTAATGAAGAGTAGGCTGGGGAGTGGAAGATTTTTTCGCTTGAATATGGCCATTGTACCATGATCTTAAATGATGTTCTTCCTGGTGTTTAACCAGAAAAAGGCAACAGCTTATTCATTTATTTTATTTTTTTTATTTTTTTTAAGAAGTACAATTGTATACAATCATATTTTCATAATACATTTTATGTACAGCTTCTTATTTTTTTAATTTTGTAATAAAGAAGAAAAAGAAGTTAGATAATGAAGAATAGAAAAATGTGAGATATATAGTGTGTGAAAAAGAAAAATAGAGAGTGAAAGAAGAAAGTTAAGAAATAGAAAATAGAAGAAAAAGAGTAAAAGAAGAAAAGAGAAGTAAGGAGATCGTATTTATAATCTTGACCATTCCTCACCCAGTCACGGATTAGCTTTTACACTTGTGTTGCACCATATGTTTCCAAAAAGACGACAAATGGAGACCAACTCGTTATGAATTGGTCAAATTTATCTATTAGGAATCGCATTTCCTCAAGATGTGCGGTGTCCAACATACTTGCAATCCACATTTTGAGCGTTGGTATTGGTGTATTTTTCCAAAATTTCAATATTAATTTTTTTGCGATTATTAAACCATAATTAAAAAATAATTTTTGAGATAGGTTCAATTTGTTCCCATCTTCCATTACCCCAAATATAATCAATTCATTATTGGGTTCCATTTTTGTCTTAAATAATTTTGTGAATATTTTGAAAATATCACTCCAAAATCCATGAAGTTTTATACAAGAAACAAAAGAGTGTGTTATAGTTCCCACTCTTCTCTAATTACCTCGGTCGCAGGTAAATCTATATTTAAGATACTATTATATAAATATGATATTAATTTTTGTGTATCAGCTTTAATATTCATTACTTCTAGTAAATCAGGAGTTATTTTTTGATATCCCTGTATGTATGTCTTCAAGAAATTGCAAATCTGAAAATATTTAAAATAATGAGTGTTTTTCAATTTAAATTTTAATTGTAATTGTTGAAATGATAGTAAATCTCCCATTTCATACATATCCCCGATCCTTTTAATTCCTAAACTTTCCCATTGATTATATATTTTATCCATCATAGATGGTTTAAATAAAGGATTATTCGCTATCGGTGTTAACAATGATAGGTTTCTTAGTTTTAAGGATAATTTTATTTGTTTCCATATTCTTATTGTATCTTGTATAATTGGGTTTTTCTTATATATTGTATTGTTCATTTTTTTGGGGGAGAAGAGGATTGTTCCTATATTACAAGGATAACAATCCTCTTTCTCCATTTTTATCCATTCTGTCTGTTGGGTTGAACTATCCAACCAGTAAATTATATTCTTAATATGTATTGCCCAATAGTAATACAAAAAATTAGGGAGTGAAAGTCCCCCGACATCTTTTGGTTTACATAAATGTTATTTTTTAATTCTATGTGATTTATAGTCCCAAACAAAATTAGTAATGTTAGCATTCTGTTTAGAAAAAATATATTTTGGTACATATACTGGTATAGATTGAAATAGGTATAATAACTGTGGTAAGAAGCTCATTTTAATAGCATTTATTCTGCCTATTAATGATAAAGGAAGTGTTTTCCAAAATTTAATCATTATATTAAGTTTATTTATTAAGGGTATAAAATTGGCGTTGAATAAAGCTTTATGTTTTCTAGTAATCTTAATACCCAGATATTTAAATTTTTCTGTTGCTATTTTAAAGGGGAATTTCAATAAGTGTGTAGATTCTTGAGGTTTTAACGTCATAATTTCACTTTTGTTCCAATTTATTCTATATCCAGAAAAGGACCCAAATTCCTCTATTAAATTTAATAAATTTGGTATGCTCGTTTGTGAATTTGTTATATATAACAGAATATCGTCTGCATACAATGAAATTTTATTATTTGAGTCCCTAGTATTATAACCCTGAATATTCGGATGGCTTCTTATACTTTCAGCCAGAGGTTCTATCATAAGGGCAAATAGCAGGGGTGATAAAGCACCCCTGCCTATTACCCCTTGATAATTTAAATTTTTGAGATAACATGCTGTTAGTTAATATTCTTGCCATCGGTTTATCCGCCCATGAACAACAGCTTATTCAAGGGCGTAATCTGGACAGGTGTGTTGAATACTGGAGATAGTCCGTGGTTGGATTTAGATTTTGGAGATACAGAGTGGAAACAGGCCCTTTGGCCCACCGAGTCTGCGTGGTCCAGCGATCATCCCATACACTAGCACTATCCTACACAATAGGGACAATTTACAATTTTACTGTCGCCAATTAACCTCCAAACCAGATGCATCTTTGGACTGGGAGGAAACCAGAGCACCCGGAGAAAACCCATGCGGTCACAAGGAGAACATACAAACTCCATATAGATGGCACCCAAACTCTGGATCGGACCCAGGTCTCTGGCGCTGTGAAGCAGCAATTACCGCTGTCCCACCGCGCCGCCCTAATTTGAAAGTGATGTAAAGCTGACCCAATGTCTGGGGATATTAAGAAGAGGAAGTGAGCAGATTAACAAGTGGATGGGACTCTAATCCTGTGGTAGAATGTGAGATGCAGGATTCAGAGGCGAGGGGAAAAAAAACTCGCTGCTGGGGATATTAAGCATGGAATCAATCATTAGAAATGCACAAGTGTATTCGCAAGCTTTGAGTGAGGTTGGACATTTTGAAGACATTTCCTCAGGAGGATATGCACGTGGAACAGACACCAGGGAAACATTGATCCCTGGTCAGTTGATCCTTTAAAAGGAATAGGATCAATATACTTGGAGAGGTTTACACAGCGATAATCAATATGCTTGATCATGTTCCCATGAGAGGGAGGAATCTAATATTCAGAGTGAGCAATTGATGTGTGATGAAAGATCCTCGCAGAATAATCATGGGTTGTCTGTTGTGGATTGATGCAACATCACAAGCTGTGCTTCTTTGTATTTCTAATGTTTGACAACTTTAGTTTTCAGAAGCTATGCTTTCAGGCCACGATAGGGTCACTTTGCCGTAATCATGGTTGTTTCAGAGTGCCATGTCTCAGTCAAAGCCTGACAGATTCCCTTGGGGTTGTTGGGGAAGGGGTTTGGCGGAAAATTGCCATTAGTTTGATCTCCAAATGATCTGACTACGGGAGTAAAGGTGCCTGATTGCAATCGCCTGAAGATGCCTCACTGAAGTCTGAAGAAGGGTCTCGACCCGTTCCTTCTCTCCTGGGATGCTGTCTGTTGCTGAGTTACTCTAGCTTTTTGGGTCTATTCTCACTGAAGAATAGTTGTCCAGTCAGCAAACCCACCCATCCCAGAAACCAGTCTGAGTGAATCTTCACTGCACTCCCTCAATTGCAAATATATCATTTTTATAGGTAGGGAGACCAAGGCTGTAGACTCTAGTTGTGGGCTGGAATCTTGAGCCAGGCACAAAGTGCTGGAGTAACACAGCGGGTCAGGCAGCATCTGTGGAGGGAATCGATAAGTGATGTTTCGGATCGGGACCCTTCTTCGGACAACGTTTTGGGTTGCAACCCTTCTTCAGATTAGTCCATCCATTCTCTTGACAGATGCTGCTTGACCCGCTGAGTTACTCCACTGGATTATCTATTTCAGTCATTGGTTGAAGGAGCAACGTTTGGCCCAGAACCTGGACAGAGCTTAACTGCTCTTCCAACAGTGTGACATGCAAGCTGCCTGCCTGCTAGGTTGGAAATGTATGTGGAAAAGGAAACCAGTTAGCTTTATCAGTCAGGGATAATTAACTTGTTCTTCCGGCACGGTGGTGCAGTGGTAGAGTTGCTGCTTTCCAGCGCCAAAGATCTGGGTTCAATCCTGATTACGGGTGCTGTCTGTACGGAGTTTGTACATTCTCCCAGTGACCGCGTGGGTTTTCCCCAGGTGACAATAGACAATAGGTGCACGGAGCGGGCGATGCCTTACCTGGGTCGCCGTGCGGAGTGACCGGAGCAGCCGCTTCCTCCCCGGAGACCGCCGACTCCAACATCACGGAGCTGTGGTCTGTGGAGCGTCCAGCTGTGGGTGGCGCTGGAGTTTGAACACCGCGGAGCCTGGAATCTCTCGCCGAGATCGCCAGTGTTGGAGCTCCGACCAGCGCGGCCCGTGGACTTCGGGAGCCGCGGTCTCCGGGGAGGAAGCGGCTGCTCCGGTCACTCCGAGCCGCTGAAGAGTATTCTTCCGACGCCGGAGCTCCATCATCCGGCGAGAGGGCCTGAAGCATCGGGCTGCTGTAGCGGCGACTGCGGAGTCCTCAATAGGCCCCGACTATGGGTGAACAGGGGACGGGACTGGACTTTGCTGCAGTGGGAGCCATTGTGGGGGGGATGTTTTTATGTTTATTGTTAAATTCTTTCTTAAATGTTGTGTCTTATCTTTATTTGTGTGCTGCAATGGCAAGCCAAATTTCACTGCACCAATTGGTGTATGTGATAATAAAGATGTCCTTTGTATACTTTGAGTAGGCCATTCAGCCCTTCGAGCCAGCCGGGCTATTCAATGTGATCATGGCTGATCATCCCCAATCAGTATCCCGTTCCTGCCTTCTCCCCATATCCCCTGACTCTGCTATCTTTAAGAGCCCTATCTAGCTCTGTCTTGAAAGTTTCAAGAGAACCGGCCTCCACCGCCCTCTGAGGCAGAGAATTCCACAGACTCACAACTCTCTGTGAGAAAAAGTGTTTCCTCGTCTCAGTTCTAAATGGCTTACTCCTTATTCTTAAACTGTGGCCCCTGGTTCTGGACTCCCCCAACATCGGGAACATGTTTCCTGCCTCTAGCGTGTCTATGATGCTATGGTTTCCTCCCACACTCTAATGATGTACAGGTTTGGAGGTTAATTGGCTTTGATAAGTTGCAAAATTGTCCCTAGCGTGTGTAGGACAGTGTTGGTGTACGGGTTGATCACTGGTCGGCGCGGACTCGGTGGGCCGAAGGGTCTGTTTCCGCGCTCTATCTCTACACTAAACGAAACCGGTGCTTGGAATGACTTTGCCTCTTCCTAAATCCTGCAACAATTGACTGTCCAAATCCAGAGTAGGGAGTCCCCTGAGAACCTGAAACAGGCACTTTCTTCTCAATAAGCAACCGTACCACTATGGGACTACCTGTTGTCCTAACTAAACCCACGGCTACAATCACTAGCCACTTGCATCCAGCCCAGAAGTTAAAACCGAACTCGAGTCGCATGGTTCAGGTCTGATACTGTTATCATGATGCTGTCATTAAATATTTGATTGCAATCTAAAATAGTTAATTGAACTTAAAGAAGAAAATGCTTCTATGAGAATCATATTAGAATTTTTTTATAAATCTTCAAATGTGTTTGTTCTTTAGAACTTTGTGTCTTTTTCGATGCTGACATAATAGACCTTCTGAAGAAGGGTCTTGACCCGAAATGTCACCCATTCCTTCTCTCCAGAGATGCTGCATGTCCTGCTGAGTTACTATAGCATTTTGTCTATCTTCATAATAAACCATGACCTTGAATCCCAGGGGAAAAAAAGCCTTAATTACTGAACAAACCTAAATAATATGTGTATCTTCCCTGTGGCTGGGAGATGATGCTGGATTAGAATGAAGCTGCAGATTTTATCTAGTTGAGACTTCAACGCATAGCATTGATCTCTTCCAGTGACACACATTTGCTGACTATTTTACATTGATACACATTGCTTTGTCACATTTCCCTATATCAGGGTAAAGTTGGTTTTGCGACACGCTGTGGCTTTAGATTAAAGAGCTTGCTGGAGGAGCTTGCGAGCAATATATCATCAAGATTAGAGAAACAAAGAATTGCAGATGAAGGACACAACCTGCTGGAGTAACTCAGCGGGGGCAGCATTCCTGGAGAACATGGATGGGTGATGTTTCGGGTTCCTTTTCAGACTGATCGATGTATGATGTTTTGGGTCAGGACCCTTAACACTGAAGAAGAGTCCCGACCCAAAACATCATCTCTCGATCAGTCTGCAAAGGAACCCGAAAAGGCACCCATCCATGTTCTCCAGGAATGCTGCCTGACCTACTGAGTTACTCCAGTATTTTGTGTATTGTGTTTTAGCCATTCATCCTGCACCATTTTGTGGGTCTACGTTAGAGAGCAGAGGTGGTCACAGCATGTCCCTGGAACCTTGATATACCCCAAATCAGTTCCAAGAGTGTTTTATTGTCATATGTCCCAAACTGAACAATTAAATTCTTACTTGCAGCAGCACAACAGAATATGCGAACATGGTACTCTGTAAACAATATAATCAAAAAAAAGAAATGTTCTGAATATACATATACACACAAATACACATAATCCCATATGTATATTCTGAACGCTTCTTTTCTCACACACACACACACACACACACACCATAAACAACATAAACAATGGCATTTGCATTCTGCAGACAGGCTCTTTATTGAAGAAACACTTTCTGTGGACTGACTTATGTTTGATGGATAACATTGTAACATCTTTCAGTTTTATTTTTTCGATGATTAAAACCATTGCTCCATTGATGTCACATGCCCCTGATCTTTGGGAAAGAACACATATGATCTTGTCGATCCTGACTACGGGTGTTGTCTGTATGGGCTTTGTACGTTCTCCCCGTGACCATGTGGGTTTTTCCTGGGTGCTATGTTTTTCTCCCGTTTTTTTCCGAAGATGTGTAGGTTAATTGACTTCGGTAAAAATTGTAAATTTTCCCTAGTGTATAAGATAGTGCTAGTGTACGGGGATCACTGGTCATAGAATCATAGAATGATACATTGTGGAAACAGGCCCTTTGGCCCAACTTGCCCACACCGCCTACACTAGTCCCACCTGCCTACGCTTGGTCCATATCCCTCCAAACGTGTCCTATCCATGTACCTGTCTAACTGTTTCTTAACCGTCGGCGCGGACTCGGTGGGCCGAAGGGCATGATTCCATGCTGCATCTAAACTAACTAATCTCTGGCATTGGTCTGCTTCAGATCAATGTAGTGTGTATTAGACCGGGTGATTTTTAACATGTGTCATTGGAGACCATGATTATGGGGGTTATAATGTTGCCAAGAAGAGTATTAAGACTGACTAAATTGATTGGAAGGTTTTTTTTAGAACCAGCAGTGGCTGATTAAGAATTTATAACAAGTCCAAAGATCATTCTCTCTCATGTTCTGTATAGAAATAATAAAATAATATGCTTCCACAACTATATAAAATGGAAAAAAAATAAATGTGTGTCCCTTAATGATGAAGCCAGGAGGCATTATAATGGGAAACAAGAACGGTGAAGCATTAAATAAATTGGCGTATGATTTAATTGCAAATGATACAATGATCAAAAATAGCACAGAACCAAGGGTCCAATGAGACTGATGGGCTACAACAATATTAGTCAAAAGAGAATCCCAGGGAAAAGAAGTGGTACTAAAAGTTGTGGTGTCTCCTGGATTTGATGGACTATACACCAGCATTCTCAATGATGTTGCTACAGAGATGATGAATGCAAAGAGTCATAGAGTCATACAGCGTGGAAACAGGCCCTTCAACCAAACTTGCCCACACCAGCCAACATGTCCCATCTACACTAGTCCCACTTGCCTGCATTTGGCTCATATCCCTCCAAACCTGTCCTTAACCATTTCTTAAACATTGTGATAGTCCCTGCCTCAACTACCTCCTCCGGCAGCTCGTTTCATACACCCACCGCCCTTTGTGTGAAAACGTTACCCTTCAGATTCCTATTACATATTTTCCCCTTTACCTTAAACCAATGTTCTCTGGTTATCGTTCCCCTTCTCTAGGCAAAAGACAGTGCGTCTACCTGACCTATTCCTCTCATGGTTTTATACACCTCTATAAGATCACCCCATCATCCTCCTGCTCTCCAAGGAATAGAGTCCCAGCCTACTCAACCTCTCCCTACAGCTCAGACCCTCGTGTCCTGGCAACATCCTCGTAAATCCCCTCTGCACCCTTTCCAACTTGACAGCATCATTCCTATAACATGATACCCAGAACTGAATACTCTAAATGCATCCTCACCAACGTTTTATATGACTGCAACATGACCTTCCACCTTCTATACTCAAGAGACACAAAAAGCTGGAGTAACTCAGTGGGATGGGCAGCATCTCTGGAGAGAAGGAATGGATGACGTTTTGCGTCGAGACCCTTCTTCAGACTCTATACTTAATACTCTATCCGATAAAGGCCAATGTGCCAAAACCCTTTTTGACCACCCCATCTATCTGTGATGCCACCTTCAAGGAACTATGTACCTTCACTCCTAGATCTTTCTGCTCTACAACACTTCCCAGAGCCCTACCATTCACTGTGTAGGTCCTGCCCATGTTAGACAATAGCTACTGGTAGATCATTGGTGGATCATGACTGATGCTAGTGATCTGAGTAAAACCAACATAACAAATGTAATATAGTAATTTAAGGAACTATTTATGTTAAATTGATGACAAGAAAATGCTGGCATCTATTATTAAGAGCATAGCAATGATGTACACAGTAAATTATAAAATAATATGGCAAAGTCTGTTGGAAGGGAAATCATGTTCAACAAATCTAATAGAATCCTTGTGGATGGAACAAGGACCAGACGAGAACGAAGACCCAGCTGCCTACATGGTATGGTATGGTGCTTTCTTGTCACATGTACCGAGGTACAGCGAAATTCATTTTTGTATACAGTTCAATGCAAGTATCACTATACGTAAGCACTTAGATACTGTCATTGACAATTCTAAGTCACATGAAGGATCGTCATGCAAGTCTATCATCTCACTGAGGGTCATAAGGGATAGGAGTAGAATTAGGCCATTTGGCCTATCAAGTCTATCCCACCATTCAGTCATGGCTGATCTATCTCTCGCTCCTAACCCCATTCTCCTGCCTTCTCCCCATAACTACTGACACCTGTACGAATTACGAATCTATCTATCAACAGCAGGTTCCCTGTTGCAGACCCAGGTACCCATGGCTCAATGTGTCAGCTGCATTTCAATGGTTCCTGCCTCACCATCACAAGGTCGCATATTCAACTCCACGAAGGGCGGCACGGTTTCGCAGCAGTGGAGCTGCTCCCTCACAGCGCCAGAAAACCGGGGAAGCTCGGAGAGCCCCAACGACAGGAGAGTTGAGGAGCGAGCCGTGAGCAGCGCATGAGGAGAAGGACGTGGGGTCACGGGCCTGCAGCAGCCTGGGCTTACCTGGATCGGGGGTGCTCCAGTACTTCCAGCGTGTGGACTTGGATTCGGACTTTGAACTTTCTCTTTATGAACGGCGACAAAATATGACGACTGTGCACCGGTGGGTTATGCAAAATAAAGTGACTGCTGTGCATAAGTAACGATAAAGAACCATGCAATAATAACAAGGAGTTACTGTATTGTTTAGCCAACCTTATTAGAACATGTTACCCCACACTTTACAGATAACATGTTTTCTTAATAATGGTCAAAAAAGTATTCATTAGCCAGGATAAAGGGAAGAATAAATGCTTTGAAGAGTATTGTGGGTGTCTTCTACATCTAATAAGCAAATAGTGTCTTGTTTTCCTTGCTTGTGTCAAAGGGTTTTTGTGTCGCATTTGGTGCTCCTGTCTCCAATTAATAACCAATTAATTCAGAGCTGAGAGAGGTGTCAATAGGAGCACTACCAGCACTGACCAAAGCAGCCATTGCATAAATGAAATGAATCACAGGATTCATCAAACAATGCTGGCCGTTGATGCGATAAAATGGACATAATTGGCTCTCAGAGCGAGCAATAGTAAGCTTTTGTTAACAAAGTGTTTCTTCCCTTTATATGAGGAGGATCCTTTTTGACCTTCTCTCGGCTTCCCCACCTTCCAGACCTGTGACTGGGGTCTGGCGCGTACAACCCTTTAATACTGTGGCCACACAAGAGGTCAGACAATGGGTGGCAGCTGGCTGTTCCACTGGATTGCAGACACAAAATGTTGAAGGTTTCTGTTTCCACAGATGCTTTCTGACCTGCTGGTTTTTTCCAGCACTTTCTATATTTGTTTCATATTTCCAGCACCTGGCGCTTGATTGATTTTCATCGGCTGTTCCTCGCTGACTGGTATAACATGTCAAACCAGGTCCATACACATGCAGAGTGGCGCAGCGAGGGAGTTGCTGCCTTACAGCACCAGAGACCCAGGTTCAATCTTGACTACGGGTTCTGCCTGTACAGAGTTTGAACGTTCTCCCCGTGACCACATGGGCTTACTCCAGGTGCTCTGGTTTCATCTCACACTCCAAAGACGTACAGGTTTGTAAGTTGATTGGCTTCATTAAAAATTGTAAATTGTCCCTAGTGTGTAGGATAGTGCTGGTGTAGAAGGTGATTGTTGGTTGGCATGGGCTCGGTGGGCTGTGTCTGTAAAGTCTAAAATCTTCATCCGGACATTGCATTTCCCAGCAATGATCAGAACTTGGGCCTTGTTGATTCTCCTCCCTTCACCTCAACCTACACATTCTTTCGGTGAGCGCAGGAAATCAAGCAATTTGATGATAACCATGACCTGCTCCCACTCTTGGTCTGGATCCAGTTCCAATCTGCTGTTGATTGGCACATTTTGTGTTGATTTCAGATCTTCCTAGTTACACTTGGGTTGACTGGAGGAAGGGATACTAAAACCTGGAACCGGAACCATGCTGCTGCCCTCTGGGGATCCGCCCAGCCACTGCTGCTCACATTAGGGTAGGTTCTAGCTTCTGCCAGTAGCGTTATCCTGAGCTGATACCAATCCCTGAGCAACAGTGGGTAGGCAGCACTCAATCCAAACCACAGTCTCCATGGACAAGAAAGATCACAGCATTCACACAAAGGGTGGTGGGTGCATGGAACAAGCTGCCAGAGGAGGTAGTTAAGGCAGATAGTATCGCAACATTTAAAAAACATTTAGACAGGTACATGGAACGGACAGGTTTAGAGGGATAAAGGCCAAACGAAGACAGGTAGGACTAGTGTAGATGGGACATGCTGGCTGGTGTGGGCAAGTTGGGCCGAAGGGCCTGTTTCCACGCTGTATCGCTCTATGACTCGAAGCAGCCCCAAGAACTTGCAGACAAGCACCTTAGTCCGACGAGGCTGGCAGGAGAGGATTGTGGCTCCAAATAAGGTTAGAGAAATAGAGACAAGAATGTCCATGAAAGGAATTGGACAAATAGGTAAGAATTTTAATGTGTAGGAAGGAACTGCAGGTTTAAACCGAAGTTAGACACAAAATAATGGAGTAACTCAGCGGGTCAGACAGTATCTCTGGAGAAAAGGAGTAGGTGACATTTCGGGTCGATACTCTAAAACGTCACCTATTCTTTTACTCTGGAGATACTGTCTGACCCGCTGAGTTACTCCAGCATTTTGTGTCTATCTTCGGTAAGAATTTTAAATTACATCTTTAGAGGTTTTATCCGCAAAGTATAGAGGATCAGCAATGATGGTGTTGAATTATGGAACAAGAGTCAAAGGGCCGAATTGCCTGTTGCTGTTCCTATTTTTCTGTTTCCTTGCATGACAGTGAGCTTTCTTGTTTATTTTTCTCAAATGCTTCCATTTCTAAGTTAAAGTTCTAAAAAATCAATCAATGGGTGGAAAAGGCTTTTGACTGGGCAGAAACAATTGAAAAGTGGGATAACATCACAAGCGAGCACATCTTCCTACATTTGTTTGCTTTCTTAAAATATATAGCCTCATATTTGTCAGGATTAAACTCCGTTTATCATTGCTCCGCTCAACTGTAGAGCTGACCCATATCATGCTTCAGCCTTGAACAACCTTCTTCCATTTTCACACATCACCAAATTTCATATAATCTGCAAATTTTTGAATTATCTGCAATTATGTTTTGTCATCTGCTGCAGTCACACATTTTCTTGGCAGGGATATTTGTGAATGCACTATTTGCCATGTTGTGCTAAAATGGATCACTACTGGTCATCAGGAAGGTTGGCTCCATCCTGGGGGCGGAGTTGGATTCATGGGAGGTGGTCTTGGAGGGGAGGATGCTCAAACTGCAAAGCATCTTGGACAATACAGCTCACCCCACACTGGCCAACCTGAGGAGTACTTTCAGCAACAGACTGGTTCCACCAAGATGCAGTGCAGAACGCCACAGGAAATCCTTTCCCCCTCCTCCAGAATCTTTGCACATCCCCAATCCTTGCCGCTCGTTTACTTTAATTTCATATTTCATGTATCTTAGGCTTGCCTCCTGGGATAAATAAAGTTCTATCATATCGTATTGTATCGTTATCTTGGTTGCAGATCACAACATGGGCATGCTAAAGCAATACAGGAACTGATATGCTCCTGCAGCCAACACATTGCCTGCTCCTGATATCAGCTCCAAAGGTTTGGGTGAAATTAGGACTTGTGTAAAATTCTCCAACATTTCCCTCAACTCCTGTTTCCCTCCCCAGCTTCTGTCACTCACCTGGGGCAATTTACACTGGCCAATTAACCCACCAACCTGCATATCTTTGGGATGTCAGAGGCAACCAAAGCACCCTGAGGAAACCCATGCAGCTACCCGAGCAAATGTGTAAACTTCAAACAGACAGCACCTGAGGTCATGATTGAACCTATGAACTACCCTCCGATCCTAAACCTGCTGCATCTTAACATGCTCTTGCATGTGCGTTATGTGTAAAACTGGAGTCATGTGGAGAGGATGTTTCCACTAGTGGGAGAGTCTAGGATCAGAGGCCACAGCCTCAGAATAAAAGGACGTACCTTTAGAAAAGAGATGTGGAGGAATATATTTAGTCAGAGGGTGGTGAATTTGTGGAATTCATTGACACAGAAGGCTGTGGAGGCCAAGTCAATGGATATTTTTAAGGCGGAGATTGATAGATTGTTGATTAGTACGGGTGTCAGGGGTCATGGGGAGCAATGGGATAATAACCAGATATTTTGTTTTTGGGTGATGTTACCTAAAGTTAAAATTATTGGCCAGGGCTCCTACCAGAACCCCTGTTCTTCCTCAGCAGAGTGCTGAAGGATTTGTTTTTTGTCATCCATTTCCAAGGACTGCTGTACCTGGATCTAAGACCCCATCTGAGATATTCTCTTGCGTACTGCATTGACATGCCACCCTAGATTCTTTGCTGTGGTATCTACAGTGGAATTCAGGCAGGCTCACGTATGTACAGTTGTATTTGGAGTGTAGTTACATTAAGAGACAAGTTTGTTATTATTAATCCATGGTTGAAGCATGTTGAGACTACTGGTAGAATTAGACAGAAGAATTCAACATTGGATTTACAGTGTGTCGCTTGAACTGTTAGGTAGTTTACCATCTTTTAGCCAATGGATATTAATCTGGTCAACCATTGTTATAGGCTGCCAAAACACAAGTTATGCACAGGGGGGAAAAATCTGCAGATGTTGAGAAAAGACCAAGAGAAATGGAATTAATTGGCAAGGCCTTCAAAATACCATAATTGACACGATGACTTGGATGGCTTCCTTCTATCACAGCCACCTGTGTATTGGAGCTTACCGGAGATGAATGGATGACTCACCTGGTTACTTAAAAGAACAAGGTCAGTACTTCAAGATGAACTTATTTTGTCAAGCACTTTTGTTAAATGTTGATGTGATAAATGTGGCCAGCATAGTGGCGCAATGGTAGAGTCTCTGCCTTACAGCGCCAGAGACCCGGGTTCAATCCTGACTACCGGTGCTGTCTATAAGGATATTATATGTTCTCCCTGTGATCGCAGTATTACACACACAGAGGTCACTGACTGAATAACCCCCTTCCATCTGTCTTCTATGAGTTAGCTAGTTCTGAATCCAAATGACCAAGTCTCCATGGATTCCATGCATCTTAATCTTCTGGTTTAGCCTACCCTGAGAGACTTTATCAAAAACCTTACTGAAATCCATGAAGACAGGGAAAAGAAAATCCATCAGTGTATTTACTTTCTTAGGCATCTGTGAAGATTTGACATGTCCAGGAGGATTATTTCAAATTTCTACAGATACACTTTAGAAAGTAATATGACCTGATGTATCTCAGCCTTGTACTACTCTGCTCTTGACCATCTGAAACTTGAGAGAGTACTGAACACAGTCCAGTCCATCAGAGGCTCATCATTTCCTCCTATCCAGTCCATCTTCACAGTGTGCTGCCTCAGGAATGCTGGAAGTATTTGTTAAGGGTGCCTGCCACCTATCCATTCCCTTTTCTATCGACCTTCTGAGAGAAGATGCAGGTGCTTGAAAGCTCAGACATACAGACATAAGAACAACTTCATCTCCACTGCTATCCTATTCCTGAATCAAGCATCTCTTTCAAACCACATTCCTGGAGATACTGCCTTGTACTCTAACTCTTAACTCTACTTCATTTGATTATTCTGTTATTGGATTTTAATATCCTTTTGCACTACAAGCTTGCACCATTCTGCTGTTTTGCACGTCATTATATTTATCATTACTGTATATATAATGTTTACTCTGTGAGCTTCATGTGAAACAGGAATTTCAATGCATCGTGGTGTAAATGACAATAAACTCATCTCAACAAATCATCAACCTTTGTGCTCAACCCTTTCTTTAAAAGCTGGGCCAGGTCTTGGGTGGCACGGTGGTGCAGCAGCCGAGTTGCTGCCTCACAGCGCCCGAGTTGCTGCCTCACAGCGCCAGAGACCCAGGTTCGATCCTGACTACGGGAGCTTGTCTGTACGGAGTTTGTACGTTCTTCTCGTGACCTGCGTGGGTTTTCTTCTGGTGGTCCGGTTTCCTCCCACACTCCAAAGACGTACAGGTTTGTAGGTTAATTGGCTTGGTAAAATTGTAAATTGTCCCTAGTGTGTGTGGAATTGTGATAATATGTGGGATCGCCGGTCAGCGTGGACTTGGTGGGGCAAAGGGCCTGTTTCCGTTCTGTATCTCTAAACAAAACTAAACCACAGTACTGTATTTTACAAATACAAGAATCTGTGGGGTACAGTATCTATTGAACAACAGCTAGTGGGTGATAATTAACTTTAAAGATGTAAGTCTATAGCAAGGTTTTATAAGAATAGAATGGAGAGGGAGACACTCTGACTGTAATCATTCTTATCCTTATCCAAGACTGGTGTCAGAGAGCTGGAAGACTACAAATGTCATATCCCTGTGCAGAAAAAGGAAACAAGGATAAACATTGTAGGTAAGGGCCAAACAATCGAGCACAATTGTGGAAAACAATAAGCAATCAAGGCCAAAGCCAATTTCACTTGGAGGATTACGAAGGCAGATTATATTTGACTAACGTGAATTCTTCTATATAGTTACAGATTGAAAATTCTGAAAAGCAACAGGTGATAATACAGATTGATAATTCTTAAAAGCAATAGATAATTCTGCAAAGCAGTATGTGTTGTACGCATACATTTCCAAAAAGTATTTGTTAATATACAAGAACATGTTATTTTAAGTGTACTGTGGTTACTTGGAGGTAGAATTGGTTGTGGGGTTTGAGGTTGTGGGAATGGTGAACATTTGTTTTTCTGCCTGGAAAGAAGAATGTAGAAAACAATATCATGGCATTTCTTGTTAAAATTAAATGATCTGATAATATGCAGGAAACATTTTAAAGCTTGAGGACAAAGCAATTAGTTTTATTTTAAAGTTTGAGGTCAAATCAAGTTACTTTCTTTCATTGCCTACAGTGAATTGGGTAACGTGAGGCAGACAGATTAGATCTATGTATTGTACATGCAATTTAACATATATAAGTTTGATGTGAAGCCTTTATGGAGAAATAGGGTGAGACAAAATAATCTATGCGTATGTTTTTGATCAACTGCAAGAAAGGGAGACACAGTCACACTGAATGTTAGGAATACTTTGGTACTTATATACATAATATATTGGAGAACCCCATAAAGAAGGAACAAGCTGGGATTAAATTAAATGTTTCATTGGTCAATGACATTGACTGGAACGGAGAGATTAAGTTTGGACATATGCCCTGCCACGTTGAAAGGCAAGAATGCCAAGATAGTTTACATACAGACTTGTGCACAAGGATTTCCAAAAAGCTTTTTCGACAAAGTACCACACAGATATAAGCAAAATTAAGAAGATTTGAGGGACAGAGGAAGTTTGCCAATGAATTGGAAACGGGGATTGGTAATGAATAGTTATTTTTACAGAGAAGCGGGGAATATCCTCTGATGTGCACCAAGTGTTGGCATTTGGATCTATCCACCTGAGGACATCCTCTGCCAAGTTGTGCAGCGACATAATAGTACAAAATGGGATGGACTCAGAACAGATCTGAATGCTCAAATCTGGGTGCCCATGGGGAGTTTTGGATCATCTACAGAAGGAGCAGAAATGCTTACCGTGACTATCTGTAATGTTATGACCTGGCATTTTGGGCGGCACGGTGGTGCAGTGGTAGAACTGCCGCCTTATAGCGCCAGAGACCCAGGTTCGATCCTGTCTACGGAGTTTGTACATTCTCCCCGTGACCGGCTTGGGTTTTCTCCGGGATCTCTGGTCTCCTCCCACACTCCAAAGACGTGCAGATTTGTAGGTTATTTGGCTTGGAATAATTGTAAATTGTCCCTAGTGCGTGTCGGATAGCGTTAGTGTGTGGGGATCGCTGATCGGCATGGACTCGGTGGACCGCACTGTATCTCTAAACTAAAACTAAACTAAACAGATCTGAGTACTCAAAACTGGGTGTCCACGGGGAGCTCTGGACCATCTGCAGGAGGAGCAGAAATGCTTACCATGACAATCTGTAATGTTATGACCTTGTATTTGTCACTCTACCATTGCTATCAAGCTAGAGGATCTACAGACATATCATGGGCAGTGCAGAAAATACTAGGAGCAGCACCAGGTATATATAAAAATGAGGGACCTACTTACTACATTTGTGCTATGCAGCATGCAAAAGACAGAAGCTAATTAATCTCACAGCCAAGTAATTAAATCGAAGCTCTACAGACCTGTTACATCTGGTCGTGATTGCTGATGGATTATTCAACAGTTTACAGGTGGAGGAGACTACAAGGAGTACTCAGTTGATAATCCCGTTGGTCATCTTCTTGAGATACCCAACATTACGGCTGTTGGTTGTAAAGGATTCATAATGAGGCGTCGTTACTTTACTATCTTTATTCATACTGGAGCATTACACATAGCACCAGCTGTACGTGGTCTGTCACAGGAACTAGAGCGCGATCTGTGGGTGGGGAGGTTGTAGATATACTTGTGATATGGGGAGTGGTTAGTAGGTATGAGGTCACTATGTTAAAGGCACATGCATATCTCATCTACATCTTTCCTCTTCGAAACGACAGGCAAATACAATGGTGAAATGGCGACCACGGCTCATGCGCTAGGATAGTTAAACAAAATCGCCATAGCGGTCAGGCGGTTTGACAAGACGTCCCGCCCGGGTTCGCGTCTCGCCATCCACCCTTGCTGCAGGAGGAAGAGGCACCGGCGGGGAAAGACGAACCTGAAAGGGAGAAACGGGAGGAGACGGAAGAGACCGCGGCACCGAACCCGGAGGGGATGCGAGGTCGGGACCGGGAAGAGCGCGGGCAGGCGAGCGAGGACTAGTAGGAGTGGGATGGAACGGAAGGGGCGGAGGAGGAGCAGAACGTTGCATGTCAGGACGGACGGGCAGAGCAACGCCCTGACGCGAAACAGGCAGTGGGGGAGCAAAGGGATCCGCGGCAGGAGGACGCGGCTCGTTGACGAGCCGAAGGTGCTGGCGGGACCGTCGGTAAATGGCTCCAGCGTGGTCGACGAAATAGGACCTGGGCGACCCCGCAGAGCCGACGACAGTAGCGAGCTTGGAGTGACCGTGAGCGGTCTGCATACGGACAACTTGACCGGGGAAGAGGCGCGGCAGCGGGTGGCAGGACCTGTCATGGGAACGCTTTTGGACGTCGTGCCTGAAGGCAATGCGTTTCTGAACCGCCGCAGGTGGGAGGATGGAGGGTATGAGGGAGCGCTGGGCCACAGGGAGCGGGAGTCTGGTAGCGCGAGACATGAGCCGCTGAGCAGGTGAACCCATGGCAGAGTCGCGGGAAATGTTCCGAAGGTTGAGGAGGGCCAGATGGAAGTCGGAGTTAATGCCACCACACTGTTCCAACAGGTGCTTCGCGCTGCGGACTGCGCGCTCGGCCAAACCGTTGCTTTGCTGGTGAAATGGCGGAAGTTCCATCTGGAAGCGAACGCTTTAAACTCGGAGCTCGTGAACTGGCTGCCATTGTCCGACTGCAGGCTTGCCGGGGGGCCAAAAGTGCCAAAATGAGGGTACAACCTGTCGATGACGGCCGAAGAGGTCATGGAATGCAGCCGGTCGACCACAAACCAGCTGGAGTAGGAGTCAACGAGCACCAGGAAATGTTTGCCCCGCCACTCGAAAATGTCAGTGGCAAGCGCCATCCAGGGCAGTTCGGGTGCGGGCTGCTGTAGAAGCGGCTGACGCTGCTGATGGGGGGCGAGGCTGTTACAGGCGGAACACGAGGAGACCCTCTCCCGGATCCCACTTCTGACACCATGTAAAGGATTCATAATGAGGCGTCGTTACTTTACTATCTTTATTCATACTGGAGCATTACACATAGCACTAGCTGTACGTGGTCTGTCACAGGAACTAGAGCGCGATCTGTGGGTGGGGAGGTTGTAGATATACTTGTGATATGGGGAGTGGTTAGTAGGTATGAGGTCACTATGTTAAAGGCACATGCATATCTCATCTACATTGGTTTTTAGCCAATTCCACTAATTCCACAAGATATCATGGAGCGGCTGATATTGTGTAGAATACAGCAAAGAATATGGGAACAGATAGCTTCCCACCTGTGGTAATGAAAACATTACTTCAGAACTAGCCACACTGCCGGTCAAACTGCCAGCAAGTCTAAATAATATTTAGTTTGGACCGGTTAATGGTGGGCTATATTCATGCCACACATGTGTCAGGCAATGACTATATCGAACAGAGTCCTCGAATCTCCATGACGAACAATTACATGACCTTCTTTTAAATACCCCTGCCATCATTACCCCAGGAAGTTATCATTGATCAGAAGCATAAAATGACCAGACAGATAAATATTGGACGAGGTACTGCATAATCTGCAATGTGTGACTCGCCTTTGAATTTCATGAAGCCTTTTTACCAACAAATAGTTATTTCAGGAGTGAGATGGAATACTCTTCAACAGTATTTTTTTTTAATAGCGCAGAATAAAGGCCTTCGGCCCACCAAGTCGGCACCGACCAGCGATCCCCGCACATTAACACTACCCTACACACACACACTAGGGACAGTTTTACATTTATACCAAGCCAATTAACATCTTTGGAAACATAGAAAATAGGTACAGGAATGGGCCATTCAGCCCTTCGAGCCACTCAATATGGTTATGGCTGATCATCCAAAATCAGTAGCTCGTTCCGGCATTTTCCCCATATCCCTTGAGCTAAATCTAACTCTCTCCCTCTCTTGTGGGAGGAAACCAAAGATCTCTGAGAAACCCCACGCAGGTCACGGGGAGAACTTTTAACTCCGTGCAGACAGCACCCATGTTCAGGATCGAACCCGGGTCTCTGGCGCTGAGAGGCAGCAGCTATACCGCTGCTCCACCGCACCGCCCTATGAATCAGTGTAGCTGTGACAACAATTAAGCAAATTGACTGTACTCAGGATAATATTGCATGCTCAATCTGCACCCCACCAACCATCTTAAGCATTCCAGCATTTTATCATTAGCATTTCATGGTTTCAACTGGGTCAAGGGCAACAGGAGCATGAGACTGCCCGTGTTACACACCATTCTGACATCAAAGATAGACACAAAATGCTGGAGTAACTCAGCAGGTCAGGCAGCATCTACACAGAAAAGGAATAGGTGATGTTCGGGTCGGAACCCTTCTTTAGACTGAGAGATAGAGGTGGGGGCGGGGTGAACTGGTGGCGAGAACCAATCAGGGCCGACAACAGATGACCTCAGGAAGGGTGCAGTCCATAATGGCCCATTGTTGGCTGGGAAAGGTATGCTGGTGAGAGAGACACAAGGATGCGAACAGTAAGATGACTAGGGTGGGGGAGAAGGGGGGGGGGGGGGGCGGGGAAGGAGGGAGGGAAAGCAGGAGTTACTTGAAATTAGAAAAATCAACGTTCATTCCGCTTGGTAGTAAGCTGCCCAAGTGAAATATGAGGTGCTGCTCCTCCAATTTGTGTGTGACACTCACGTTGACAGTTGAGGAGGCCCATGACAGAAAAGTCAGTGTGGGAATGGGAAGTTAAAATGTTTGGCGACCGGGAGATCGTGTAGGCCAAGGCGGACTGAGTGTAAGTGTTCAGTGAAATGATCACCAAATCTACGCTTGGTCTCGCTGATTGATATATAGCAGCCACATCGGGAGCACCGGATACAGTAGATGAGGTTAGAGGAGGTGCAAGTGAACACCTGCCTCACCTGAAAGTACAATCGGGGTCCCTGGATGAAGTTGAGGGAGGAGATATAAGGACAATATACCTGCTCGAAAATATATATACTTTTGGCAGAGTCAGCCCACCAAAATCCTGGACCTCTCTATCCAACAGTGCCCTCACCTTCACTAAGGAGGTTTGAGAGGGTAGCTCCTCACAACCTCCTCAAGGACATTTAAGGATTGGCCATAACTGAAGGGTTTACCAGTGATGTCCTTGGGCTGTAGATGTATACAAAAGTGAAGGACATCTCAGTTGTAGATATGATGATTGACAAACTTTCACTCCAAATCCGTTAAAAAATGTATGCCTCAGCCTGTCATTTTGATTTAGGAGGAATCCTATAACAGGTCCTGTGTTTAGCCTTGCAGTGACATTCATATCCTGTGAGTGAATGAAAAAATGAGGACACAGCTTCTGCAAAGAACATTAGAATCTTCTGATGTGACAATTTTTACTAATAATAAGAGGCTAGAGTCGGTTGAAAGTCGGTTGAAGAACCAGAGTAGTTAGAAATGTGAAGCATCTAGATATCAAGGGAATAGACACAAAGTGCTGGAGTAACATCACCCATTTCTTTTCTCCAGAGATGCTGCCTGACCCGCTGAGTTACTCCACTATTTTGTGTCTATCTTCGGTATAAACCAGCATCTGCAGTTCCTTTTTACACTCGATATCAAGGGGAGTCACTCTCATTTTACCACTGGATGTCACCCCCTCGCTCCTTGTTTGGATCGAAGTTGTGACATTGAGAGCCAAACGGTCCTGCTGAAACCCCTAACCCCAACAGGTTATTGTCAATGAGTGTTGCTTCATAACGATGTTGACAAGACCTTCTATCGTTTTACCGTGATAGAGAATAAGGAGATTGTTGGTAATTAGCTCAATTGGATTTATCCAACGTTATTGCAGCCAGGATATAGCTGAGCAATTTTCCTTACTGTGCTCTTCCAATGGTCAGGGCCGGATTTACGTATAAGCTAGACAAGCTTAAGCTTAGGGCCTCGAGATCTAGGGGGGCCTCGGCCCATTCCACCAAGGTGTATAAAACTTTTGACATAGGGTCGTTGTTACAAACCCTAGAAATCGGTGGCGCTGTGCTTGCGATTCCAGAGGCTTTTGTGGTGTTGGGGGGGGGGGGGAGAGGCGGGATTAAAATGCAGGTGAGATTTATATTCGTTGTGGAGAGGACCTTCTACTCTTTGCCCGCTGACCCTGGCCACTCCAGCAGCCCGCAGCCGTCGCCTTACCTGCAGCCTGGACTCAGCACCGGGCCTGAAGTTTTCTCGCTGCAGACTCCAACTCCCCTGGGTTTGACTGCGCTGGGTCCTAGTGCTAGTCCCCCTAACCCAGGTAACCTCAGTGGCTGTTCCACTGGGTCTTCCCCATCCCCCTCAAACCATGTGACCCCAGCACTTCCCCACCCACACTACAGTCTTCATACCCCCCTACCCCCTGACCACCCACCACCCCCCCACAAGACATGGCCTCAGTCCACTCACCTGCCTTCCTCCGGCCCCAACCCCCATCCCTGCCGTGTGTTCACCATCCGCCCTGACCTCCCCATCTCAGATACCGAATGGTCTGTCCGCAGCAGAGGCCTCACCTTTGTCCCCCTCAGTCCCACCTCAATGAGTTCCGTGCCCGCCGCGATTTGGAGATCTTCTTCCGTCGCCTCCGCCTCACACCCGTTCTTCCATGGGAAGGAGTCCTCGCCCCCATTGATGATCCCTTTTCCCGTCTCCAACGGACCCCTCCTCTTGGACCCCCATCATGGCCATTGGTACAATGAAATTTGGGGGTCGCCATCCGACGTCGGAACGGGAGAACATTCTCAGCGGCTTGGACTTCCGAATCGGCCACTTCCTACCGGAGACCGCGGCTCCCGAAGTCCACAGGCTGAGCTGGGCGGAGATTCACGCTGGCGGACCTCGGCAAAGGGATCCCAGGGCTCTGCAATGTTTAAATCAGTGCAGCCCGAGGCTGGGAGCTCCGCAAACCACAGCTCCATGATGTTGAAGCAGCAGGCCCAACACTCCAGAGCTTCAAACGGCGATCCAGGTAAGGCATCCCCCGCTCCGCGATGAATCCAATATGTATTTTAAAACCAACTGTTTAATGACAACATACAGTAGGATCTAAAAGTGTCACACTGTTACAGTCGGGTAGTCATGGTCCTCAGATAGAGTCACAGATGGAGCAGCAGGACACCAGATGCCTGTGGCAGGGGCTACGGACTAACCAACTACTGGAGCAGCCCCCCCCTCAACCGGAAGTGCCGGCACCTCCCTAGCTGATGACCTGAACTCCTTCTACGCTCGTTTTGAGTCGGGCAACATCACCCCAGGTTTGCCGGCTAACGACAACACCGCCAGCGTGCTGTATAGCGAGGCTGAAGGGAGGTCCATCGCTGGGGATGTGCACACATTCTCGTTGTCCGCGCACGACGTGAGGAGGGCTCTGACACGGATGAACACGAGGGAAGCTGTAGGCCCAGATGGCATCTCGCGGCGAGTACTTAAGTCTTGTGCTACGAAGCTAGCTCCAGTGCTCACTACAATATTCAACCTCTCCCTGGCCAAGTCCGCAGTCCCTGCCAGCTGCTGGAATTGGGGCTCAACACCCCCCGTGTGCCTGGGTCCTGGACTTTCTCACCGCCAGGCTGCAGGTGGTCAAGATGGGAGGAAATACATCAAAGTCCCTCATCCTTAGCACCAGATCCCCCCAGGGTTGCGTCCTCAGCCCCCTACTGTACTCCCTGTACACACATGACTGTGTGTCTAGGTTCAGCTCCAACTCTATAATCAAGTTTGCTGATGACACTGTGGTGGTGGGCCTGATCTCCGATAACGATGAGAAGGCCTACCGGGAGGAGGTGGCTTACCTGGCATTCTGGTGTCAGGACAACAGCCTCCTCTTGAATGTCAAAAAACGAAGGAGCTGATCGTGGACTTTAGGAGGGCTCAACATCCGAGGACGTACACACCATTGAAGATAAATGGGGCTACTGTGGATAGGGTGAGCTGCTTTAAATACCCAGGAGTCCACGTCTCAGAGGATCTGACATGGACATCACACACTGCAGCACTGGTGAGTAAGGCAAGGCAGCACCTTTACCACCTCAGGCAATTGAGGAAATTCAGAGTGTCTCTGAGGATCCTCCAGTGCTTCTACTCAGCAGCTGTAGAAAGCATCTTGTCTGGAAACATCACAATTTGGTTTGGGAAGTGCTCTGCCCAGGACAAGAAGGCTCTGCAGAGAGTAGTGTGTTCGGCTGAACGCACTATGGGAACTACACTCGCCCCCCTGCAGGAACTATACATCAGAAGGTGCAAATCCAGGGCCAACAAGATCATGGGGGACCCCTTCCACCCCAGCAACAGACTGTTCCTGCTGCTACGGTCAGGCAAACGCCTCCGTTGCCATGCTGTGAAAACGGAGCGGATGAGAAGGAGTTTCTTCCCACACGCCATTAGGACTATAAACTCCTATCTCACCAGGGACTCACTTTACTGAACCAATTTACTGTTGTGTGACGTCTTTTTTAAATTGCTGTTTCTTTCTCTTTTTTCCTCCCACAAATATGTAATATGTGAATATGTGATTCTGTTCCATTCTGTTTTGTAGGTGTTTTCTGCATAATCCGCAAGCATTGCCACTTTTCATTTCACTGCACATCTCGTCTGCGTACGTGACGAATAAACTTGACGACTTGACTTGACTAGTCGTGGGGGTGGGGGATTGGGAGGGGGGGAGGCTTCACAAGTGAAATAGCTTAGGGCCTCTCTTCATCTAAATCCGGCCCTGCCAATGGTACTCCCTCCTGTTTTGTTCACTAAATCCTCAATATCATCACGGGATAGGAGGATGGATCCCCATTGATAATTAGAAACTGAATCCTCCATGAATATAACAATTTTATATAAGGACCGCAGACCTTAACACCAGCCCACCTTCTGGATCCTGGCTCCGACCACATACATGGCTCCCACTTCAGAGACTGGCTCTGGCCCCCAAATCTGGTCCACATTCTGGACTGATCTCATTAAACATAGAAACATAGAAAATAGGTGCAGGAGTAGGCCATTCGGCCCTTTGAGCCTGCACCGCCATTCAATATGATCATGGCTGATCATCCAACTCAGTATCCTGTACCTGCCTTCTCTCCATACCCCCTGATCCCTTTAGCCACAAGGGCCACATCTAACTCCCTCTTAAATATAGCCAATGAACTGTCCTCAACTACTTTCTGTGGCAGAGAGTTCCAGAGATTCACCACTCTCTGTGTGAAAAATGTTTTTCTCATCTCGGTCCTAAAGGATTTCCCTTTTATCCTTAATCTGTGACCCCTTGTCCTGGACTTCCCCAACATCGGGAACAATCTTCCTGCATCTAGCCTGTCCAACCCCTTAAGAATCTTGTAAGTTTCTATAAGATCCCCCCTCAATCTTCTAAATTCTAGCGAGTACAAGCCGAGTCTATCCAGTCCTTCTTCATATGAAAGTCCTGACATCCCAGGAATCAGTCTGGTGAACCTTCTCTGTACTCCCTCAATGGCAAGAATGTCTTTCCTCAGGTTTGGAGACCAAAACTGTACGCAGTTTGGAGACCATTTCTGTTCTCCTGGTGCCTCTAGACAAATTTGAGGTGGTGCCTGGACTTCATTCAGAAATGATGATAAGAAGAATCCCTCGACACAATCATCTGTCTAAAGTGGGAGATCTGGCCCACAGACGACTCAAGCAATGTCAAAGGACAACTTCATGGGTACCTGGATCTGTGGATAGTGAGTCGGTGCACGATGACAACATGATGCATGTCACTAAAGCTACCCAGTCTAATGGGTCTGACCTGCCAATGAGACAAGATGTACCCAGGGATTGTGAATAAGCTGTCCTAGCAGATTACTAGAGTAGCCACATTAAATTACCACAAGTTTGTAGATGTATGATAAGAGGGAAGACACAAAATGCTGGAGTAATTCAGCGGGACAGGCAGCATCACTGGAGAGAAGGAATGGGTGACGTTTTGGGTCGAGACCCTCCTTCAGACCCTTGATAAGAGGGGAGGTTGATGGGAATGTAGGGGGAATAAAATGCGATTACTGGAGCTGGTATCTTACAGCTCTTGTGATCCGGGTTAGATCCTGACCTCTGGTGCTGTCTGTGTGGAGTTTGCACTTTTTCCATGTGTCCTAATGGGTTTCCTCCAGATGCTTTTGTTTCCTCCCACAATGATGTACAGGATGACAGGTTAATTGGCCACTGTAAGAGTGTTAGTGTGTAAGAGTGATAGAATCTGGGGAGAGATGATAGGAATGTGGGAGAATAAATGGGTGGTCGATGGGTTGAGGGTCTGTTTTTGTGCTGTATGATTCTATGACTGATTTAATATGCATATTAAATATATTGTAAATATATATTGTCGCCAGTTCAATGGCATTGTAAATACATTTATATACATATCAATGACATTGTAAATTTAAGATAGACACAAATAGCTGGAATAACTCAGCAGGACAGGCAGCATCTCTGGAGAGAAAGAATGGGTGACGTTTTGGGTCGAGACCCTTCTTTATTGTAAATTTATATTGCTTTAGCCATTTCGATTAGTTTGTGAATACTAATTTTTGCAGGTATATTATGTAGCAAATATACATTATGATTGACATTTCAATTATATTTTTATATGCATAATGGTCACATTGCTAATAAAAATTTGAATATTAAATAACATTGTAGATATTTATAGCATACTCACAAGTA
This sequence comes from Malacoraja senta, assembly GCA_038087875.1. NCBI lineage: Eukaryota > Metazoa > Chordata > Chondrichthyes > Rajiformes > Rajidae > Malacoraja > Malacoraja senta. The sequence continues at coordinate 79,178,844 of CM075979.1, forward strand.
TATTTACAATGTCATTCAAATTTCTATTACATATTAGCAATATAACTACAATGCTTATCAGAATTGCCAGAGTAATATTTGGTAAGAAAAGTAATACGCATAAAATTATTATTTGTAATGTAATTGAAATGCCTTTAGTAATTTTTGTAACATAATTAGCATGCACATAGAACTATAAATTTGTAAATATATTTTCCAAGGTAGACAAAAATGCTGGAGAAACTCAGCGGGTGAGGCAGCATCAATGGAGCGTAGGAATTTCGAGACCCGAAACGTCACCAAGTCCTTCGCTCCATAGATGCTGCCTCACCCGCTGAGTTCCTCCAGCATTTTTGTCTACCTTCGATTTTTCCAGCACCTGCAGTTCTTTATTAAATATATTTGCTATATACATATGTCCGTAGTAATGTTCTGCAATGCAATTAATGCAGACAAAATGAATATTTACAATTTAATTAAAATTCCTTTTGTAATGTTTGCAACTAAATTAATATGCAGATAGAAATCACATTGAAATGTGCATTTAGAAACCACACCGTGATTGCATTTTCTTCATGAATATTAATTGCATTGTAAATATTTAATCTGTAAATTAATACTACACTGAAAAATATTACTATAGGCATTTAGATTACGTTATCTCTCGGCAAGTAAATACGCACCAGGTAGACATTGCCTGGTACAAACGTACATTGTAATTATAATTGAAAAGATTAACGTTATTTGCACACACACAAAAACTAGTAGTGGGTATTTTGCGCGAACGGGGAGAAAAAAGGATGTGTGTGTGTGAGTGTGTGTGTGTGTGTGTGTGCGTGGTCATATTGGTTTGATTGGGACGCCGGGGCACGCAGTGGAACGTGGTGTCGGCCAAATTGATGGTATTCGGTGAGATAAAAGCAGCGGCGAGCGGAGGGGGAGCCGCAGTGCCTGGGACGGTAGCAGCAACCAGCGGTGCTGGGCAGCTGCAACAACAACACGCCCTCCGTCTACGGCGCTGTCGCCGCTTCGGTTTTTTTCTCCTCTCTTGTGTGTACAGCTATTTTGTCCGCATTTCCCCCGGTGCAAGGAGCAGCAGCGATGAAGATGTACAGCTATTTTGTCCGCATTTCCCCCGGTGCAAGGAGCAGCAGCGATGAAGATGAAGGCCGAGAAGAGGTCCCCTTCCAGCGGCAGCGTCGGAGGAGGAGGAGGAGTAGGAGGAGGAGGCACTGCCGCCGGGTCCCAAGGTCCGGCTCCGTTTATTCAAGCTTTGGCGGCGGCGAGTAGCCAATATCAGGCTTACGAGACGTACTTGGAAAATGGCATGATCTGCCTCAAGCATAAAATCAGAAACATAGAGAAGAGGAAGGTAATGTCCAGTAGCCATGCGTCCCTTTGTATGCTGCTCTGTATCTGATGCCATCATGCCTGTATTCTGCAGTGTCAGAGTCTGCATTCCAGCTGCAACGCGTTCATTTACACAGGGACACCATCGGTGCAAAGATTAAACTTCTGAACTTGTACATTTTGTAAATGTATCCCCCTCCACCTGTATTATTGACTTTGCAGGAATCCCCCTATAAATTCTGTGCAGCGTTAACCTAAGTTTGAAACCTATATTTCTAGCCAAGTTTTAAATGTCTGTTTTGCCTTCAATTTATCGCGCTGTCCAACTGGGCAAAGCCCAAATTGCGCATTCGTTTACTCTCCGTTATCCCCCTTCCTCAACAATAAACGTGCAATGCCCGAAGGTTGAAGACAGTGACAAGCCGAATGGTACGCTGGTCCAAGACTTTAAAACATGAGAAACGCATAATTATTTCTATTCGTTACCCTAGTTATCTAGGTGAAAAATTAATTTGGGTTTTGTAGAGAGAACGTCAACAATTGCAATTGAGTGGTTTTGATTTGATTTCTGGACATTTAATTTCTCTGTACTCCCCCGCCCCCATGCTTTGTCATCCTTGGACTGCCGAATTGTTTAAAAGATGTAAGACGCGACAGTATTTGCGGTGGTAGGGGTGGGGGTTGGGCAGGAATTAACTAGACATCATTCTGGGGAGTGGGGAGATTGTCAATTTTGAACTATCACAATATGAAATGTATTCCTCTAAGCTGATTAATATGTAAATGATGCTTGCGATTAGGCCTTTGTCCTGTTACATGTCACACAGGAATTTATCTTTCCTGTTGAAGATATACTTTAAAAGTAAATCCCAAACAAAGTTAAAGGCAAAACCTGTGCTGTTTTAGCCAACACATCCATGGAAAATATTAAAGTAGAAGGGGCATAGCAATGTTATTAATAAACACTCTTGACTTGACTCTTGAATATGTGACTGGATTGACTGGGTCTTTTTTTAAGGCAAAATTGGATGACTATAAAGAACGCTTAAAACAGGGAGAACTTAATCAAGACCAGTTGGTGAGTATTTTGGCATTGCTTAATTCTTTGTGGTTTGTGCTGTGTAGTTTTCCATAATGTTTTCTAATTGTAAGCCTGAAGAGGCCAATCTGATACTAATTCTCTCAACTTTTTCTAGTCTAGTTTGCATCATGTACTCCCTGTACTTAGATTTTATTTTTCTTCAGGCTTACTTTGGATGTTTTGTCAGCCTGAGCCATTAAAGTGAAATAAGCATGTGAAGGTCGCTCGATAACACAGTTCCTGTGTTGTAACAATACCAGCTGTTTGGGCCCACTGCTTCAGAGGTAGTAGAGATGCCATCCTGATGGTCTCTCTCTCCCTGTTCATTCCCAAAGTCCTGAATTACAGTGCCCTCCGTAATGTTTGGGACAAAGACCAATCATTTATTTATTTGCCTCTGTATTCCACAATTTGAGATTTGTAATAGAAAAAATCACATATGGTTAAAGTGCACATTGTCAGATTGTATTAAAGGGTATTTTATATACATTTTGGTTTCACCATGTAGAAATTCCAGCTGTGTTTATACATAGTTTCCACCCCCCCCCCCCCCCCCTCCTATTTCAGGGCACCATTATGTTTGGGACATATGGCTTCAACAAGTGTTTTCTAATTGCTCAGTGTGTTTAAATGCCTCCATAATGCACTTTACCTGAGAGCTTGGCAGCACCTAGTCTTTCCATCACCTTTGGAAACTTTTATTGCTGTTTATCAACATGAGTACCATAGTTGTGCCAGTAAAAGGCAAAGAAGCCATTATTGAGACTAAGAAACAAGAATAAAACTGTTAGAGACATCAGCCAAACCTTGAGCTTACCAAAATCAACTGTTTGGAACATCATTAGAGAAAGAGCACTGGTGGGCTTACTAATCGCAGAGGGACTGGCAGGCCAAGGAAGACCTCCACAGCTGATGACAGAAGAATTCTCTCTATTATAAATAAAACAAATCCCCGAACACCTGTCTGACAGATTAGAAACACTCTTCAGGAGTCGGTGTGGATTTGTCAATGACCACTGTCCGCAGAAGACTTCATGAACAGAAATACAGAGGCTACACTGCAAGATGCAAACCACTGGTTAGCTGCAAAAATAGGATGGCCAGGTTACAGTTTGCTAAGAAGTACTTAAAAGAGGAACCATAGGTTCTGGAAAAAGGTCTTGTGGACAGATGAGACGAAGATTAACTTGTATCAGAGTGATGGCAAGAGCAAAGTATAGAGGAGAGAAGGGAACTGCCCAAGATCCAAAGCATACCACCTCATCTGTGAAACATGGTGGTGGGGATGTTATGGCCTGGGCATGTATGGCTGCTGAAGGTTCTGGCTCGCTTATCGTCATTGATGATACAACTGCTGAAGATAGTAGCATAATTGAATTCTGAAGTGTATTGACACATCCTATCTGCTCAAGTTCAAACAAATGCTCTAAAACATTGGCTGGTGGTTCATTCTACAGCAAGACAATGATCCCAAACATACTGCTGAAGCAACAAAGGAATTGTTCAAAGCTAAAATTTGATCAATTCTTGAGTGACCAAGTCAATCACCTGATCTGAACCCAATTGAGCATGCCTTTTATATGCTGAAGAGAACTGCAGGGGACTAGCCCCCAAAACAAGCATAAGCTGAAGATTGGCTGCAATACAGGCCTGGCAGAGCATCACCAGAGAAGACACCCGGCAACTGGTGATGTCCATGAATCGCAGACTTCATGCAGTCATTGCCTGCAAAGTATATGCAACAAAATACTAAACATGACTACTTTCATTTACATGACATTGCTGTGTCCCAAACATTATAGTGCGCTGAAATGGGGGGACTATTTATGAACACTGCTGTAATTTCTACATGGTGAAACCAAAATGTATAAAAATGGCCTTTATTAAAATCTGACAATGTGAACTTTAACCACATGTGATTTTTTTTCTATTACAAATCTCAAATTGTGGAGTACCGAGGCAAATAAACAAATGATGGGTGTTTGTCCCAAACATTAGAGAGGGCACTGTAATAATGAATTGATGATAATAATAATTCCTGCTTTTGATCACTTGAATGCAAACTGCGGGTGCTATCACTGGCTATGAATTTGCTGTGAAATGGTGCAGGATTGTCTTAGACATGTAAATTAGTCAAGTGTCCAGCGATTATTCTATTACCTCATGACTGGGTGGATTTCTCCTTTCCACCTGCCAGAAACCTATTGAAGATTCAGTTTCCCATTCTAATAACTCATTAATTAGCTTTTTAATAAATATATAGTGAAGTCCCAAGAATTTTATTCAAAGCTTAATTTAATGTTTGATGTTAAACCACACACTGGGTCAGCGGCTGCAGGAGATTAAATATAAAAGGCATTTTGGAAACTCGCAAAATAAGAATTCAAGTTGGCATGCTGTTGTAATGTACATTTTAAAAATGGTTAGACTGGTACATGGATAGGAAGGTTGGAGGGATATGGGCCAAATGCTGACAGATGGGATTAGTGTGGCTGGGACATGTTAGCTGGTGAGGGCAAGTTGGGCCAAAGGGCCTTTTTCCACTGTGTCACTCTATAACTCTATCAAGGGGTGGGGGGGGGGGGGGATTGGCTATGAAACACTGAACTTTGAGTAACCCACTGAATAAGTGTTGGAAAACAGAAACTAGAAATGGTATAAACCCTTATAATTGAGTCAAATGGTATGCTGTCTGTGGAATTGTTGCTTTTTAAAACTAACCCTAATCTTGTGCATTCTGCTAATCTCAAACCATCTGGTTGCACTGAACTCTATAATCAGTGACCCAAAATACTTAGTGTAGAAACGAAGAACTGCAGATGCTGGTTTATACCAACGATATAAAAGGGTGGGTGACGTTTCAAATCAGGACCCTTCTTCAGACTTAAAATACTTAATGGATCTTGTGTTGTGAATGTCTAATCTTCCATGTTCTTCACCTTGCATTGTATGATGTAGGAGGGGGTGATAATGGGAATGTGAGTGGAGAACCTAGCAGATGAATTGCATTGCACTAATGATGTGGTGCTACACTTTATTATATGGTGTGACTTCTGGAATGGGCTAACGGTAATAATA
>CM075979.1:79184531-79395993 GCA_038087875.1 Malacoraja senta
GCTAGCAGTTCAAATAATTTTAAAAAGTAATCTGAAATATGTATAACAATGTCCACCAACTTTCTTTGAACATTGAACAACTAGTCTTGATAATGAGATGTTGAAATCTGGAAACTCAATACCATTCTTGAACTGGATAGTCTGCCTCACAGTAACCCTCTTGAGTGGTGAGATCTCATGGCTCTAGATTAATCAAGTCCTGAGCTGATAAACAAAATTGGACCATGAGCACATTTGTACCCTCTTGAATGTAATTGAGCATTTGTGAACTGCACAGGACTAATGTATTCCCCTTAGTTTTTGAATAGGCAGTACATGAACAAAACTGACTACTCTGCAAAACAGCAGCCCGAAAAGCCAAGGAACTGGGAAGGAGAGTTTGTTGGTAGGAAGAAAGAGGCAGTCCCCAATAAATGGGATGGCGATTACATCAGTAGGAACGTGAAGATGCTTCTCTAAAATGTGGGATGAGGAATACATTAATAAAAAACAACAAGAAAAAGAACCTGTGAAGAAGTGGGATGCAGAATATATCACCAGGAAGCGGGAGGAGCAGCCGAAGAAATGGGATAGCCAATACTCTGATATTCCAGAGACAAGGTGGGATCCAAGTTCAGTCTCAAAGGAGACCAATGAACCAAAGAAAACTGTGCCTGAACCCAAAGAGGTAAGGATACTAATTGCTTTTGTGGCCCAAAAATATTTTACAAGTCCAACTAATTGGTTTTTCCTGCTCCGTTCAGAAACAAGATCGTGGTTCACACCCAGAACGTGAAGCAAAACGAGTAGGTCAAATATTTCTAGCTTTGGACCACACGGTGTAATGTGGCACAATAGTGTGGGTATCTGGTGTAGAAGTTTTATTTTATTTCCTCTTGGGATCTGGGTGTTGCCAGTAACATCAGCGTGTAATGCACATCCCACTTATACTCTTGAAGGTTGCAAGTTACCTTGACATGAGGCAGTTCTTGAGCTGAAGGGGCTCTCCTTAATCTTACTGGAGAAGTAGCGTGGGATCCCATGAACAGGAAGGATGTGATATTTCCAAGTTGAGTTATGTGCAATAAAAAGAAGAAAATGTGTTTATATAATAATTATTAAAAAAAAATCAAAAATCAAAAAAAAATCCTTGCCCTTGTTGGTGATAAAAGATGTAAGTTGGGAGGCTGCCTAGAGATATAACAGTGCTGAATATTTACAGTGCCCTCCATAACGTTTGGGATGTTTATTTATTTGCCTCTATACTCCACAATTTGAGATTTGTAATAGAAAAAATCACATGTTGTTAAAGTGCACATTGTCAGATTTTAATGAAGGCCATTTTTCTACATTTTGGATTCACCATGTAGAGATTACAGCAGTGTTTATACGTAGTTTCCCCCCCCCCCCCCATTTCAGGGCACCATAATGTTTGGGACACAGCAATGTCATGTAAATGAAAGTAGTCGTGTTTAGTATTTTGTTCCATATCCTTTGCATGCAATGGCTGCTTGAAGTCTGCGTTTCATGGACATCACCAGTTGCTGGGTGTCTTCTCTGGTGATGCTCTGCAGGCCTGTATTGCAGCCATCTTTAGCTTGTGCTTGTTTTGGGGGCTAGTCCCTTCAGTTTTCTCTTCAGCATATAAAAAGCATACTCGATTGGGTTCAGATCGGGTGAATGACTTGGCCACTCAAGAATTGACCATTTTTTAGCTTTGAAAAACACTTTTGTTGCTTTAGCAGTAAGTTTGGGATCATTGTCTTGCTGTAGAATGAACCATCAGCCAATGAATTTGAGGCATTTGTTTGAACTTGAGCAGATAGGATGTGTCTATACACTTCAGAATTCATTATGCAACTACCATCAGCAGTTGTATCATCAGTGAAGATAGAGTGAGCCAGTACCTTCAGTAGCCATACATGTCCAGGCCATAACACCCCCACCACTGTTTCACAGATGAGGTGGTTTGCTTTGGATCTTGGGCAGCTCCTTCTCTCCTCCATACTTTGCTTTTGCCATCACTCTGATATGTTAATCTTCATCTCATCTGTCCACAAGACCTTTTTCCAGAACTGTGGTTGCTCTTTTAAGTGTTTCTTGGCAAACTGTAACCTGGCCATCCTATTTTTGTGGCTAACCAGTAGTTTGCATCTTGCAGTGTAGCCTCTGTATTTCTGTTCATGAAGTCTTCTGCGGACATTGGTCATTGACAAATCCACACCTGACTCCTGAAGAGTGTGTCTGATCTGTCAGACAGGTGTTTGGGGATTTTTCTTTATTATAGTGAGAATTCTTCTGTCATCAGCAGTGGAGGGGGGTTTTCCTTGACCTGCCAGTCCCTTTGCGATTAGTAAGCTCACCAGTGCTCTCTTTCTTTTTAATGATGTTCCAAACAGTTGATGTTGGTAAGACTAAGGTTTGCCTGATGTCTCTAACAGTTTTATTCTTGTTTCCCAGTCTCATAATGGCTTCTTTGACTTTCATTGGCACAACTTTGGTCCTCATGTTGATAGTAATAAAAGTTTCCAAAGGTGATGGAAAGACTGGAGATAAGACTAGGTGCTGAGAACTCTCATACGTGCATTAAGGAGGCAATTAAACACCTGAGCAATTACAAGTGAAGCCATGTGTCCCAAACATTATGGTGCCCTGAAATGTGGGTGGGGGGGGGAACTATGTATAAACACAGCTGTAATTTCTACAAGGTGAAACAAATGTATAAAAATTGCCTTTAATGAAACATGACAATGTGCACTTTAACCACATGTGATATATATTTTTTCTCTCCATTACAAATCTCAAGTTGTGGAACACAGAGGCAAATAAAGAAATGATGGGTCTCAAACATTATAGAGGGCACTGTAGGTGGCACACACTGCTGCCACTGTTTTGGGTGAAGGGACTAAAGGTTTCATGTGGCAAATGGTCCTCTGGTCGAAATGGATTGTCTTGTCTGGGATGATGTTGAACTTCCTGTGGAGTTTCACGTGCTGACTTATTCAGGCAGGCAGAATATCCCATCATGCTCATGATTCTGATTGAGATGCTGGAGGTGCTTTGGGGTATCAATAGGTGTCTGCTGCAAGATGCCAGTCTCTACAGCAGGCACGCTGTTGTGGGTAGAAGGCCCAAACAGAACCGTTTCACATTCCACTAAAAGATGGGTATAAATTAGCAGTTCCTTTCTACACGTGTGGTGGTGTTGGATTTGAGTCTAGTTTAGTAATCCTCAAGTGATCATTAAAATCCTATAAATGGAGGATACACAATTCAATGTGGTTGAACCTTTTGAAATGACCGAATCGCTGTTGGTGGTCAAATACAGCCAGGTATATCTCAACATGTCTCTGGGGAAGCTAGGGATACAGACAGTGCAAGAATGTGGGAGTGAGGTAAAAGATCAGCTATGATCTTAACGAATGGGGAAGCGGGCATAAGGGGTTCAAACGTCCTTTTATATGTGTAATTAAGCCAAAGACATGGTTGTATTCGAGTTCTATTAAGTGCAAAATTGAAGGGACGGGTGCCTATTGCCATTTTTGCAATGCACGACATGGGTCTCTGCCAGTGTAGAAATTGTGCCTTCAGACTAAGTTCTTGGTATCAAAATACACTAGTTACAATTTACTTTATCTCGTAATGCTGGAGTGTCATTGTAACTTGTGCAGCATTCGAATTATTCCAGAATACTAATCCTGTGTATTTACGCAGCAAATATCTTGTGAGAAAACTGATCTTGAGTGACCATTTGACTCCCCAGGTGTCCCAAAGTAGTGCAGCAGGTAGCTGCAGAGTTCTGCTCGACATCCACCCTACCAAATGACCCAGAACTCAGGAGGCAGAAACTTCAAGACCTAATGTCCCAAATGCAAGGCACATGTCACTTCATTCAGGTAGGTGGGACCTTTCTGGATTCGTGTCGGTATCTGTGACATTAATTTCATTCTGAAGTATCCTTTTTGAGTGTATGGATATTCATGGGACCAATACAATGGGGTTTTTTTTGGGGGGGGGGGGGAATTAAGCTTATGGAATTACAAGAACAGTGGTAGTGTCACATAGCTTTGATCATTTCTGGCAAACTTGCTTTCCTTAACGGCTGTAGACTTCAGGAGGGATCCTCCAACTTTGCAGGTAGTGTTACAGAATGTTACCCTGCAATGGGCGCTGCTGTATGCAGGTATCTCGTAGAATGATTGGCCAGCAGCTACTGATCCTATGGCTGCGAGCAACACCAGGCTCTAATGAAATATGGGGAAAACTGGTTCCTGATGCCTTCCTCAATCCCTGCAATGCCCTCTACTGCATCTTGGATCCCTCTCTTTGTATCAGCCAGTGGACTATTGCCAGTGATCCAGGCAGTGGACACGAGTCGGGGATTCTGGGCCACTGAATTGACATCTCTTGGCCTTCAGTCTTAGGTTGGCTAGAGCTTGTATTATAGGCTTCATCCTGGATGTTTTGAAATTAGCTACAAATATTGCTTGCAATTTCACTTGCTTTGATACCACTGTGTGGGGATGCTTATGTTATAGACTATCGTGTGGGTTTTTTTATTCGTATGGCTGTATGGTGAAAAGCATTTTGTTTTCTCTGCTTGTATTCTGCACAATGACAGTAAAGTTGAATCAAATCAATGAGATCGCCTTTCTTTTCAAAGAATGCAATTGGGTTACATGGGTAAAGGTATTGCATGAGCAATGAGCTTGAATTATCAAAGATAGATACGAAAAGCAGGAGTAACTCAGCGGTACAGGCAGCATCTCTGGAGAGAAGGAATGGGTGACGTTTCGGGTCGAGACCCTTCAGACAATTATCAAAGGCTTTTTTTTTTTCAGAGGGACTGTTTGTTTTCAGACATACAGCATGGAAACTGGCCCTTTGGCCCACCGGGCCCATGCCGACCATTGATCACCTGTTCACACTAGTTCTGTTATCCCGATTTCCTCGTCCACTTCCGACACTTGGGGCAATTTTAGAGGCCTACAATTAACCTACAAACCCTGCAATCTTTGGGATGTGGGAGGAAACTAGAAGAAATCTATAGGGTCACAGAGAACATGCAAACTCCACACAGACTGCACCCAAGATCGAGATCAAACCAGGTCTCTGGCACTGAGACAGCAGTACCAACTGTGCCTCGCTTGTGCTTGCTGTCCTTTTGTCCCAGGTTAAAAAAAACAAAGCTTAGGTGCTGCTGTACACTTCGCAAACGTGTACACTGCGCAGGATGGAAGGAAAGGCATAAATATCTCTGTGGATAGAGTTTGGGACAAGCGTTCTGATTTTTATGATCAGGTATTTCAAAACTTTGCTAGTCCAAATTAAATGTTTTGCATACTAGGGAAGGTGGCTGAAAGCTAGTAATGGGAATGGGTGGATGGCATGAACACTCTTTCTAGCGAGCTATTCTTGAATAAGATCCACGAATAGAGGTCTGGGGCTATATGTACAAATCCTCAGCAGTCCTACAGATTGAAAGCACAGTTTCGGTTTTGTTATCCAGGATGTTAAAACGTGCATCGAAGCAGGTGCAGGCCCAATGACAATTGGACGGTGTGCCATTCATTAATCCTGGCTGATCTTTAGCATTGATTCTACTTTCCCGTTTAGTTTCCACATTATCAACACTTTTCAACTGTAATGTACTCGGGCAAGGAAAGTTGATCCAATGGTAATGAATGCAAATAACTGTAGAAAAAGTTCAGTGTTGCTGGAAGATGAGACTAGACTAATTGGAGTCTAGTTGGCCAAATCATGCCTTTTTAATCTTCCTGTGTCCATGCTTGAACACACAGCCTTGTTATGTATTTTTCCAGTGTCTAAATTCATTTTGGTCTACCTTTATTTCCTTGACTGCAGTACAGAGCATTCTTTGCCACACGTGATCACTCCTTGTTTTATTTTAAACTATCTATCAATGTGTACACTGTTCTGAGATCAAAATAGTCTTGGCAGCTGGTCATTTAAACAACTTGCTTGAATTACTGGTTGTACTTTGAAGTGTTTTTGCATGACTTCACTTTTAAAGCTAAGTGACCAAAACGTGTTATAAACCTGTCTGTACTACCAGAAGGTGTAATTTGTGCGTAGACTTGAGTTGTTAGAAATGGAAGTCAAATAAGTTCTCAACCTTGTTCTGCTGAACTGAAATTTGATCCAATTTTTTAACTCTAGGATTCATTATTGGATTCTGATGCCCCCTCACAAAGTGCTATTGGAACACAGAAGCGTGCCCTGTTATCACTCAACACTGCAGGTAGGACACTTGTTATCCTCTCCCTGCCAAGACTCTAATACAGCATAGTTATACAATATTAACTTGCAATGCATGTTAAAATGTACTGGTAGATAACCAGCCGGTGCCCATTCTAATCGAATACACAATTAAACTGATCTTGTTGGTCGTACAGTTGCTATAGTTTTGGTAAAGTTTTGAGTTGACAATTTCTAGTGCTAGCTCTCCAGCAGATTTAATGTCAGGAGTAGAGTAACAGCACCAGTATATTGCATGTGACAATTACTGTAGTAATTCTATTGCAATACCAATTATGGCGTCTAGTTTTCTTGCTGCCATCTTGACCTGATTAGATTGCATTTTCTCCCCCATTATATTTGGGGAAACTATTTAGTTGGAAACGAGCAAGAAAAAATGACTCCCGCACTTCTGTTGGAAGGTACATTGGAGAGTGAAATGAGCATATTGTATGACCATCTATTGATTTTCCACAGAAATTTATCGTGCTGTCGAACACTGATTATTTCTTGAATATTTGGTAGCCAGAATGTAATATTTTGTCTCTTGCAGAAAGAGCTGATATTTTGAAGTATTGTCCTTTAAATATATAAGGCAAGCTTTGGGTTGAAAATCCATAATGGCCTATATAAATTCCATGCTTATCTTGTGTTTTTTTTTCCCTTTGAATTTTTCTCACACAATTCACCAGTATCTTTGTTTTGTTTCAAACAGCTGCATGACCAACCTCTCCACTGAACTCTCCATTCTCTTTAACATTTAGTGACTTTTTGTTTTTTGCACTGGTCTGATCTCCTGTTGCCTTAATACACCTTTTTGCACCCGATTGCTTTTTGAAACCATCTTGGAATGCATTGTTTGTTTGACTTTCCTTTTCCTGCCTGTCATACTTCCCCTTTTTTTACTTGATGCATTGCTATCCCCTCTCCTCAATACCCTGTAATTCTCAACTATCTTGTTAGTTTTAACATGGATAGGTGATGTTTTGGGTCGGGACCCTTCAGAACAAAGAAGTGTCCTGATCCAAAATGTCACCTATCCATGAACTCTGGCGATGCTGCCTGACACGCTGAGTCGTCTCTGCATTTTGTCTTTCCTTGGTAAACCAGCATCTGCAGTTCCTTGATTCTACTTTTATTTTAACACTTTAAAAAAAAAAATCCTTGTAGTTGGGCATTCAAAAGGTGGTACTCAAATTGATTGATGTATGGTTCTTGTGCTGGTGTGAAGCAACTTTGGTATAGTTGTATATTTAACCTTTAGAATTGCATTATTTGTTAGTATAAAATGAATCGAGTGCTTGGGCTAAATGACTCGCCTGATCATTAGTAAATGAGTTGAGTAAACTTTTATTTATTGGATTCTGATACTATTTTAAATTGATTGTTGCAGTTCAATAGACTAGTCTGTCTCAATGATACTCGTGCAATTTGATGAACTTGGGTACATGCAGATGAGGCCAAATTTTCCTAAACTTGTGGTGTTAGATATTGTTTGCATTTTGTGCAGTATATTTTAAAAGTTCCTAAATATCACTCGAAGGGAGTGGAGAACCAATGTTTTTATTGTTATGTCCACAAATTTTGTCATGCTATATTGTCATGTCTAGCATGTGTTATCCAGCATGCAAATGCATTATTATAGAGGAGAAATATGGCACTTGTGTATTGTACCTTTTGTCCAATGTTTGAAGAACACTCTTGTTGGCCAGCTTGCTTGTAGCAATAAGTGGAAAAGAGGTAATGAACCAATTACTATTCGGTGGTTGAAGGGCTAATGTTTGGCAGGACAAGGTCTCTTGCTGCTGTTATACATTTTTCTTCATGAGTAACAATGTCTAGAGAATTATTTAAATGATCTGTTCTGTCAGTTGTAACATTTTATTTTCTTGGTTTAGCTTTAAAAGAACCAAAACAAAAGACAGAAATTGTTCCATCACCATCCAAGGTAAGACTGGTTCTATCCTTAAACTAAAGTTGCTGGAATTGGAGGCTACAGTGACGTGTGTGGGGGGGGGGGGGGGGGGGGGGTGTTTAACATGCTGTACATCACACTGTACATGTGGCAAATGTACATGTAGATTTGACTTGCAAGTTAAACACCAACAAATGATTCCACTGGTAGTTAAGGGGCTGTCCCACTTGGGCGACCTAATCCGCGAGTTTGCCCTCAACTCATGCTCGCAGCATGGTCGACACGAGGTCATAAGAGGTCTTTGTAACTCTCCTTCATGCTCGAGAGTAGTCCCAGTATACCCGGGGCCTCAGCTAGGTCGCGGCGTGTTTTCAACATGTTGAAAAATGCCCGCGAGTAAAAAAAGGTCGCCATGGAACCAATCGATACTTTTTTACTCGTATGTTTAGTTGTAGTAGGTCGGCATGTTAATCGAGGGTAGTCTAAGGTAGTTGTAGATAGTCTTCATCATAGTCGAAGGGAGATCAAAGGAGGTCGTCTTCACTCTCCACTATTCGGTGTCCAATTTCCCGAAGTTAGTCTAAGCTAGTCTTCAACATAGTCAAAGGAGGTCTTCAACATGACATTTTTTTTCAAACTCTACTAAACTCTCCAATTAGGTCGCCCAAGTGGGACAGCCCCTTTAATGGACACCTGAGCTGAGATTTTGCCTAGCCTGTGAAAGATGTTGGTTTTTGCTATTTCTGCAATTTCTTTGCTTCTGACTGTCACTGGAGCCCTGCAAGTGCAAAAGACCATGGAGTAAAAATCTGTTTCTTTCTCAGCCTGCAACAGAATTAAGTGTCCTTGCCAATACTGGAGGTAGTTCTGGTTCTGATGACCAGTCTTCATTATCTGATTTTGCATCTCCACAGGTAAGCTAATTTTGATAATTATACATGGAATATATTCAGTGCTTGGTTTGAACAGCATCTATTTAAGTACACCTAGAAAGGAAGTGATGTCTGTGGGATGGTGGGCGGAGGAGATTAAATGACAAATGTTGCATCACAGATGATCGAAATAGAAACATAGAAAATAGGTGCAGGGGTAGGCCATTTGGCCCTTTGAGCCAGCACCACCATTCAATATGATCATGGTTGATCATCCAACATCAGTACCCCGTTCCGGCTTTTTCCCCCATATCCCTTGATTGTATGTTTAAATGGTGGCTTTGGTGAGGGTGATGATGGGAATAGTTATACAACATGGAAATGGACATCTTGATCCATCTTGCCCAGGCTGACCAAGTTGCCTACCTAAGCTAGACCCACTTACCTGCATTTGGACCCTATTCCTCTAAACCTATTCTATCCATGTACGTCCAAAACTTGTAAGTGTACCTGCCTCAACTAGTTCCTCTGATAACTCATTCAATACACCCACATGACAATTTCTAATCTGATAAAATAGATTCTGCCCAACATTACTATCAAACTTGGTAATCGTTTGCATTCAGTCATTAGCAAACTGATCTAAAGTTCTGAAAACGCTAGTTGCCCTTTGCTTGAATATAGTGTAGTATTTGATCCTACTTGCTATGTTTAAAACGCAAAAGCTGATACATCAGGAGGCTTCGGGTTTAAATCATGCTAAATCAAAAATTCCAAAATGCCATGTACTTCTGATATGTACCCTCTTTCCTCGCCCTAGTTATCTGCAGAGCTCGGCACCACTGCTTCAATCTTGACCTTTGGTCCCCTGTATTTGTTAACTGGATTGAAGTTCCTCACTTGTACTTGTTTTCTGAGTTTATAAATTTGTCCACACAAGTTGGCTCTTGTGGGGAAAAATAACTCTTTAGTCACTTCATGTTCTCAACTGGCTGTTTTAAGATGAGAACTTCATGGAGGTACATGGCCCCAAGGGTGAAGTTGAAGTCACTAAACAAGTACACTTAAGATATCTTAAGTGGTCAATGTGTATGAACTACTTTTTTTTGCCAGGTTTCAAGTGCACAGAATTCAGAAAATGAAGTGTTCACTACTCCACCCCAAGTATACCAAACCAGTACACCCATTACTGAATCTTTAGCACACTTGTCACTGGAATCAAATCAGGTGAGGCTTTTGTTTTTTTCCATCTGAAAATTGGAATTGTTGAATTTATTTAAACTACATTTGTACAACTGTATAGTTAAAGCTGACAGAAACAGCTGTACACATGTAGTTTAAATAAATTCAACCATACATTAATTGTTCATAATGCAAAATGTTCGAGTAAATGTGTAGTTCTGAAATAATCATAGGGAAAATCTATTTTAATCATGATCAATTTTGATATTAATGGAAAACTGTGCACCATGATGTTTTTTCCAGCTCGGATGGGATAAGATAACTTGAATGTGAAATGAACCAAAATAACAAAAGGATAATACAGGAGATAATATGCTTAACTTGTACAGTGAGAAAATTGTTGGAAGAATTCAGCAGTCAAACTCCATCCATGGAAGGAAACCAATATTTCAGTCAGTGACATTTCATTATAGCCCTACTGAGCTTCGCTGGCTGAGTTCTAGCATTGTTTTTATTGCAGTGCGTGGAACTAACGGGAGTATTTTGACTACAATCTGATCATGTTTTGTGTATTGATTGTGCAATTAATAAATATTGCCACTTCAACTTTCTATTTCAATCTGCTTATTGCAAATATCAGACTTATTGCAAACTGCTTTAAAAACCAGCCGGGCATTAAATTTGCTGGTGGTATGTTTATGGTCAGTATGGACTAACTTCCTGCATGTTGACAGTTAATTGCTTTGATTATCTGGATTGGAAACTAATTTACTGCTGTCTATTGGATTCACTATTCCTTGTCTTATCAATTCCACCAGATGACCTCTTTGACCAATGACCAGACTGCCTCAAGCACAGCAATAACGCCAGCATCCCAAGGACCGGTGCTTCAGACTCCAGGGAGCACTTCTCCAATTAGTACGAAGACCACACCTTTTCAGTCTATGCACACTGTAAGTGACTTGAGACTGATTTAATCTTTGACATGGTTGACCTCTTGTTGCCTATCTATATATTTTTACCTTTAGTCTTTGGAGATACAGCACGGAAACAGGCTTTCGGCCCACCGAGTCCGCATCGACCAGCGATCCCTGTACCCTAACACTATCCTATACACCAGAGACAATTTACAATTTTACCAAAACCAATTAACTTACAAACCTGCACATCTTTGGAGTGTGGGACGAAACTGGAGCACCTGGAGAAAGCCCACGCGGTCGCAGGGAGAACATACAAACTCTGTACAGACAACACCTGTCGTCAGAATTGAACCAGAGTCTGGCGCTGTAAGGCAGCAACTCTACCACTGTGCTGCCCTGGGCCATTTATGTATGGTGGCTGGCATCTCCATATTTACATACTTCCTAGAGGGAGGAATTAGAAGAAGGGCATTGATTTAGGATCACCATGTAAAGCAAAATACTTGGTTGAGTTGGGATTGGCACTCCCTACTAGCTTGCCAGGACAGGAAGAGAAATTGTACCATAACATATGCTGGTTTAAAAGGAAAGTTATAGTCATTTTGCAAGTTACTTTTTTTAATAAAGGTAAATTAGGCCCAGTTTTGCCACGCTTTTTATCAGACTCCTGAAGGATTGAGTTTGTTATTATGCAATTTCACAGAGGATGCTGAGTGGAATGTGGGATTGTTAATTATATTTGGCATGATCCTTTAAAGGAAATTGGTGAACATCCAAAAATGGAACAAGGATGAATAAAAGCATTGGTTTGAGTCGATACATTTGCTTTAATGAAAAAATGGGCAAGATTTGAATGTGAATTAGATGTCCATGTAATTTAAAAAGATGAATAGAGGTTGACATTTACTTGGTGTAAGAAGGAACTGCAGATGCTGGTTTAAACCAAAGAGACACAAAGCTGGAGTAACTCAGCGGGTCAGACAGCATCTTTGGAGAAAAGGAATAGATGACGTTTCTGGTTGAGACCCTTTTTCAGATTGAGAGTCTGAAGAAGGGTCTTGACCCGAAAAGTCACCTATTCCTTTTCTCCAAAGATGCAGTCTGACCCGCTGAGTTACTCCAGCTTTTTGTGTCTCTTTGACATTTGCTTGGTCAGGAGGCACTTCTGCAGCCTCGGCAGTAGAGGGAGCATGCTTTGAGATGCTTAATGTATTTTTCCAGGCATTATTATTTGGGCAGATTTTCCACAATAGCATTCCAGACTACTGTTAAAGAGCAACTAATATTCTTTTCCATTGTGTCTGGATTAGGTGTTTTTAACAAGAAAACCACTTTGATTATTAGAATTGTACTGTAAGCCTTTTATAACCTGTTATTACAGTATTACCAGTGTAGCTGTTTGCCTTTATTGCATGTTTCATGCTGCAAATGTAAGTTTTAATGAATGTAAACCTCCAACCACTGTAACCAAAAGTAATGATATTCTTTCTACAGGTATTTAATGGTCCCGTGTGTTTCAAACCATTCTATTCTTATTGTAAACAAGACTTCTGTTTAATTTTATCTGGGTCCTTGATTCAAAATATCTAAAGATGTGTTGTCCAGAATAGAGCTGGTGTCTTGGCAATTTACTGATGTGGATTTTTTTTGTTTCATGCCAGTTATTTTATTTGAACTTTATTGCTAACATTTGCAATATTAAATATTGAATTCATTCCCAATGTTCTTTTTCTGAGATTGAATCTGAGCAATTAACAAATTGTACATCAACTGTTGTGTTATGGACAATTTTGAAGAGGGATTATAGGAAAGAGGTGGGCTTCAATCACTATTGTATCAGCAAGGTTTTGGAAAAGCTTCCAATGTTTGAAGTGGTTTTCTAATGTGTCTAGTCAGGGGAGAGGGAAACTAGAGATATGGAGGGATAAGGTGTGTAAATGACATATCAAAGCAGACTATGTTCAAGGAAATGTAGAATGGTTCATTGTTGGCTGAGGGGAAGGTTATAATGGAGGCAAAAAAAACCTCATGAATTGTTCTTAACAGACGAGCTGAAATCAAACTGAATCCAAATATTCCATCACATTTTGAATTGTAGGGTGGGAAGGAAATTCTGAGGATTAAAGGCATCAGGGATCCTGCTAAAAATGTTCAGAGTTTTAAGTCTAACTTTTAAAAGTTTTAAGTCTAACTTAAAAAAAAAAAAAAAAATGATTTGTGGTGAAGTGTCGTTAACTTAATGTGTTATCTTGCAGGTGTTCAAAGTTAATGCACCCCTGCCTCCACGTATTGAGCAGCAGGAAGTGAAATCTGAACACTCATATTCTCCTGTCTACAACCAAATTTTGATAACTGCTAGTACTCAGACACCACCTCAGTCCACCTCTCTGCAGTCTTCACATCTAGTGGAGCAAAATGCACTGACACAAGATTCTTTAACAGGTAATAAAATTGCACAACTGAAGCTTGCTATTGGAAGTGTACGTGAACATCTTGACAATCTTTGGGCGTCACGGTGGCGCAGCAGTAGAGTTGCTGCTTTACAGTGCCAGAGACTCGGGTTTGATCCTGACTACAGTTGCTATCTGTATAGATTTTGTACGTTCTCCCCGTGACCCGCGCGTGTTATCTCCAGTTTCCTTCCACACTCCAAAAATGTACAGGTTTACAGGTTAATTGGCTTGGTATAATTGTAAATTGTCCCTAATGTGTACATGATACCGTTGGTGTGTGCGGATCCTGGTCGGTGGGCCTGTTTCTGCGTTGTATCTCTAAACTAAACATTTTGAGTCCACTTTTCTTCTGTCAAGTAATACCAATATTTCCAGGTTTAAAGTGGTTGATTATATCTAATTGATGCCTTGTGATCATCTTTGTCGTTGTAAACTAAAGATGTTGTAGTAATATATTGTTTTTTCAAATCAGAAGAAACGACATCTGTTGCCAATGGAACTCCGATCTTTTTAACCCACAATCAGCAAAGTACTTTACCAAGACCAAACCAAGCCTACTTTGGGAGTAGAAATGCTGGACGGGGAACTGCACGAGGTGGAAGAGGAATTGGTAATGTTTACCGTGGCTCTAACAATGGATACAAAGGTGTACAAATAGGTAAGGTTAAAAATATAAATTGAGTTTGACTGGGGGGAAAAAAGGCTTTTCTCAGGGAAATTAGGCTAGAGTTAGTTGGGGTTTAATTGAACCACATCCTCTAGAATTCCAATTTTCCTATACAGGTGACTCCATTATACCTTTGGATAATTTTCTCCTTCACAGAATTCACCAATCGCTACCAAAAAAAAATTTGAGGTACAAAATAAAAATTGTGCTCGGAACTTTTTGGAAAACATTTAACCTGTTTCTTAATGTGAGGTGCTTGATGCAGGAATTCGCAATATTAAAAACATTTCCTAGGAAGGCACGCCTTCACCCCCAGCCACTGTAGCCCAGCGGTGGTTGTTATTGTTTTTGGCTAAAAGAAAAATCACTTTCTACTTCTGCCACTTGTCAATTTAACACAATCAGATTGCCCTGAATACTTGCATCCGCGTCATTAATGCATAAGTGCATAACAGAACTGTACCAGTTAAAACAGTGATTCCGATTTTGGGAGGAAGTCTAACGGCATGAGATGGTTGAATTGTTACTGATCTCAATGGTATGGATAAATGTTTCAGCGGCAGATGAGGGGAGGGTTCAGACTTGTGGTTGATGTAGGTAGATAGTGGACAGTATTCAAATGCAGATTGGTTAGAAGCTAGCATTGAGCGAAACCAATATCATGAGTAGTATGATTTGGCCTTGGATAGTTTACAAAGGAAAAGATAACTTTGGTGGCCTTGAGATTTCTTGCAGATAATTAGATCAGCTGCTGCTGCTGCCTTCACTGCAGTCTTTGGAACTCTCTCCTTTTCTGAAGTTAGTATTTGCCTTGAGTTAATCTTGCTATAAATTTTTTGGCTGTATTGCAGTTTTTGTGTTTGCTGTTCTTCCGTTTAAGGTGAAACAAATGGTGGAATCTGTTCATATCGGGAGTAGCCAAGGCTTTCTGAGGAAAGGTCCTGACCCAAAACGGCATCTGTCAATTTTCTCAACAAATGTTGCCTCGCCTATTGAGTTTTTCTGGCACTTTTGCTTAAGATTCCAGCAGCTGCAGATTTTTTTTTTGTTGTTGCTACATTTGTACCAATGACAGGAAGTACTGAGCAGGACAAATTGGAGAAAAAATGGTCGCTGTTGGTGTGTTGAAGCTGTGAATGGCTGATTTGGTCTCGGTCAGCTTGCAGAGAAGAGGGGTGAAGTTGGTGGCTGTGATGCCTGCAGCTAACTGTCCAGAAACAATGAACGTTTTAGTTTAACCTGTTGCCAGATCCAAGAATTTGGATGCCAGATTCTCGTCACTGAGCTGCTTAATCAGCTGAGTATTTCTGGCATTTTATTTTTCCTTTTTATTGCCCGACTTCTGTGATTTGAATTCAAATCAGTCCAAAACATCAATTTAAAATGTTTTGCCACAAAATGAAACGGACATTGCATAAACATACAGTTTTTTGAGCCCATCAAGAATTCTAATAGACTAGGTTTTAAAGTGACAGTATGAACATTGTTCCATAAATTTGCTGGTGAATATATGTCGGCCATGATCAAAAGGCAGAACAGACTCTGGGCTGAATGGCCTAATTCTGCTCCTACGCCTTGTGATCTAATACTCGTATAATAAATGTGGTCACCATTATCTTTAAAGATGTGGATGCAAAGAAACATTTGACTGACTTGGGAGCCCTTCAGAAACGTCTGAAAAACCTCCATATTTTTCATCCTTGATGCTTATTGGCCTGTCCCACTTACACGACTTTTCTGGCGACTGCTGGCACCTGTCATAGGTCGTTACAGGTCGCCGAAAATTTTCAACACGTTGAGAATCCAGCAACGACCAGAACAAAGTACGACTCTTTGGGCGACTACTCACGATCATACAGGCTTCACCCTGCAACATGTTGCCGGGGTGTCGCCTGCATGGTCGTGAGTAGTCTCCTCAGTCGCCCAAAGAGTCGTAGCGTTGAAAATGTTGAAAATTTTCGGCAACCTGCAACGACCTATGACTGATGGTCGCTGAAAAAGTCGAGTAAGTGGGACAGGCCCATTACTGTGTTCTTCTTGGAACTTGAGTTCTTGTTTTCTTTCACTAGGATATGATGGATACAGAGGAATTCCCATTCCTGCCAATGGAACTTATGGACCTTACCCAAATAGAGAATATGCAGCGATGCCATACACACCAAGGGTAAGAAATGCAGTGAAATTATGAAATTTGCACACTTTTACATATGCTAACTGATTTGACCAGCTTCATTCGATTTTACTTCAAGAGGAACCAATTTTTAAAAAGTTTTTAAAGGATTTCTGGCCCTTGAGATTTGGAATTGTTGGTAACTTCAGTTAGAAAATTCTAAGGGACTTTCGTGAATTTGTTCTCGATGGAACGTCCAATCAAAATTTATTTTTTGGCCATTGTCATTTGAATAATTATTACTAATTAAGGTGAAGTCCAAAGACTTACGCTCTGCTCTATTGCTTTTTTATAATCACTTCTAATATTGATCCAATCACCAATACTTGGACAACATCAGAATTTTGGAAGGCGAGGACATTTTATTCAGGTGATCACCATCCTCTTAAAGTTGGAAGTCAGTGATACAATGTAATTCTAATCAATTTACGACCAGGGAATAGTTACGAAGGAAAATGATCTAATGGTAGATCCAGACCTGATGTCATGAAAGATCCTAGTGTTGGAGAACTTTAGGAAGATAGTTTTTAAAGTTAACCAATTCCTGCAGATGTGCATTTGAACTGGAATTACTTTAGTTTTTAAAGTACAAAGCACACAATTGGCATTCAGATAGGAATTTTAATAGTCCCTTCCAGTAATCTCCATGTGTCCAGGCCACGTGAGCAACTTGACTTTGACATTTTTTTTGCTCTCCTGTACCCTGTAATTCTATTTTAAATAAGTTCTGTGTTGTGAAACATGTGAATATGCTCTAAATTGCTTAGTATGGAATCTTTGACTGCACTTTTGGAAGTTACTCATTATTTCCAAATATATTTACATATTTACTTGTAGCTGCAATTTGCATTTCTTGCACTTCTGACACCATAAAATTAGTTTGTGTATTCAACGTATGATCTAGCGACCTAGATCAACAAACACGAGCTTCATCAAACCACATATTCTGCTGGTAACCTAAGCTTTTACAAGGGATGCTTGTTTTTTCTGTTGGGTCTTGTTTTGTGCATAAAGGGCCTGTCCCACTGTACGAGGTAATTCAAGAGTTCTCCCGAGTTTTCCCCGGAGATTGTCTGTAGCGGGTCCGTGGGAGTTCGTGGATGTCTCGTAGCGGCTCGTACGAGTAAAAAGTTTTAAAAAAATTTACTCATGGACATTTTTCACAGTGTTGAAAAAAACGTCACGAGATTACCGGATTTCCCGAGTACCTACCGTTACTCGTACGAGCCGCTACGGACATTCTCCGAGTTCGAATCAGGGGGAAACTCGGGAGAACTCTTGATTTACCTCGTACAGTGGGACAGGCCCTTTAATTATTCTAACTGATCAAAGGCAACCAAACTGTTAATATTACTGAATATTAAAGACTGCCTGACTGATCAGTATTTGGGGATTTGGTGTTTCTAAAAACAGTTATGTAATATGAATAATAAACTTTGTGGAAATGCAAAGCTACAGATACTGGAATCTTAAGCTGAACAATGTTGGAATAACTCGCAGCATTTGTGGAGGGAATGGACAGTCACTTTCAGTCTGGATCTTTCAGACTAATGGACAGACAATTAGGATCTGAAACCCTTCAGAACGAAGAATTCTCCACCACAGATGCTGCCTGGTGCATTGAGTTCCTTGAGCATTGTCTTTTTCTATATAATGTAAACTTGCTTTTTTAATCCAGTAATATCTCCCAGTAGCTAATGATCAGAGCTTGGTAGCATCCAAATGCTCTTGGTACTATACCAGACAATATAAATACAAATTAGCTGCTAAAGTTAAATTAGTTGCGGTGTAAAATTTGGATGAATGCAAATGGAAAATACTTCTACTGTGCTGTCTTGCTCAATCTGCATAATACATGGATGCACTTTATTTAACAAGTGTAATGTCTATGCTTTGCAGGAATCTGGTTACCAGCAGAACTACAAACGTGGTGCAGGAGTTGGGCCTCGTGGGACGATGAGAGGAGGTAATTATCTAATGACATCTTTATCTGGGACCACTTAATTCAGAACCACATTTTTAGTACCTTATTGATGTCCGAGATTAACAAATTTGATGTACAGGACTTGGAGTTATTGACTTATTCCGTTTTTAAATTTAACACATCCTCATCTCCTTCCTCCATTGTTTTTGTTGGTTAGATGTAGTGCAATTAATCGTAAGCAAGTGGATACAATATCAAGCATATTGTGCAATGCAAATTACTTGTGGTTCTATGATCTACATTGCATCAGAGTTGAGGTGCATTCTTTTAGAACTGGCAGAGCAAGCCGTTTGGTCCAAAGATGAAATGGTCCCTCAACACCTCTTAATCCAGAACCAGGGGTCACAGTATAAGAATAAGTGGTAGGCCATTTAGGACTGAGATGAGGAAAATCTTTTTTACCCAGAGAGTTATGAATCTGTGGAATTCTCTGCCACAGAAGGCAGTGGAGGCCAGTTCACTGGATGTCTTCAAGAGCGAGTTAGATCTAGCTCTCGGGGCTAAAGAAATCAAGGGATATGGGGGAAACAGCAGGAACCAGGTACAGAATTTAGATCAGCCATGATCATATTGAATGGTGGTGCTGGCTTGAAGGGCTGAATATTGCATGCAGAAAATATTATATCTTTTCATCTATAGTAAGGGATTTCACATGGAATAAATGTGCTTTAGTTTCCTGATATTAAAGTAGAAATGTTCAGTTTATAAGTTCCCATTATTAAATCATAACGTGGGTCACGCTAGTGAGGTTTTAGTTTGGTAGGTTGATGTGAAATCAATAAGATTTTAATCTTAACGAGGTTGCATCTGCAGAAATATGATCCATGTGTTTATTTTGGATTGCTGTGGAGATAAAAATGTCAAGGTTTGTTGAAAAATAAGTTGGATTTCTAGGCATAGCATTGGATGTTTACTGTTTAAAGTTTGAGAATGAGGAGTGATCTTATTGAACTGCAAAGTCCTAAGAGGGAATGATGGGGTAGATGCAAGTGGGAGATTTGCAAGCATTGGGCCATAAATGACTGGTCCCTTAATACCAAGGAATGTAGAAACTTCTTGATGGTGAATCTCTGGAATTCACTGGCAGAGTAGTAAGGTAGAACCTTGCATATTTAAAGCATCAGTATATTTTGAGTGAGGGCCATGATGATCTGGCATGCATAAATTAAGGTTGGAGTACATAATCTGTGATGCTGATTGCCAGGTAGACCTGGGCCAGGCAGCCTACTCCTGCTCCTATTTGTATATTGGATTGATGTTTTAATTTTCATGAAGGGCTTTATAATGAAGCAATATTGGAATGCTTTCAGTCTTGGGCATATCAACTTGCTGTGATGTGACTACCAATACACTGGGTTAGTAGTTTTTGAGTGGTGGAATTACAATGTTGTGTCTATCATTTGGAGTACATTCTGCAACTTGAGGTCCTACTCCCAATTCTTTTTTGTGACATTTATCTTCTCCCCCAAACACAACCCACAAGCCCTTGTCCTACTTGCGTGTCCTTGGCACGCTAATTACGCGACCTCGTGGTCGCGTTGAGGCGCGATGGTCCCGCGAAGGTCGCGCGTGACTTAATGCGTCCGCACAGCTGCCTGAAGCGTGTGACGTCATTTGAAGATGGACACAAAATTCAGTAAAACTCAGCGGGACCGGCAGCATCTCTGGAGAGAAGCAATGGGTGATGTTTCGGGTCAAGACCCTTCAGTCTGAAAGAAGGGTCTTGACCCGAAACGTCATCTATTCCTTCTCACCAGAGATGCTGCCGGTCACGCTGAGTTACTCGGGCATTTTGTGTGTATCTTCAATTTTCTTGGCCCCGCTCTGGGAGTAGAAGTGGGGGCGGATCCGGACAACAACGGCCGTGAGCCCCAGGCTGAGTTCGGCTATCGTTTGCCTGCTTCTGCTGCTGTTGGAGGTGAGACGTTGCATCGCGCTGCGCCAGGGTCTTGGGCCTGTCCCACTTTAGCCGTCAGTTACGCGACAGGCTGGTGGCACGCAAAGATTCCGTTCGCTACAAAAGTTCTGAGTGCCGCGCGATACCGCGCACAACTACATACCCCTCCGCGCTTCTCAGTGGGACCGGCCCCGTGCGGCCACACGATGCCCGTGCGCCTCAACGCGACGATGAGGTCGTGTAATTTGCATGCCAGGGACACGTAAGTGGGACAGGGCCTTTACTCATTACTGCATTTGTTTACGTTGCTATAAATGTCAGCTGCTAACTTTCATTCTGCATTACAAGACACTTTACCAGCAGCTTGCTAACCTCTATCATCCTTTCACAATCAGATTCCAAATGCAGGACTAATTGCATTACTAGCACCGTGGGATGAGTTTCTCTTCAGGGCCATATCGCTGGAATTGAGCAAGTCAAATGCTTGAATGATTTCTGCCCCTGCTGCTGCTTCGTAAATTAGTTAAGGTTGACTGCTCTAGTTTTGGGGGAAAGATAGTTCATTCAACATGGGGTAGGTGTTGCACACCAGCTGCCACATGGACTTGACGGGCTTTAGTCTAATGGCAACGGCACTCGGTCATGGAGTGGCACAATACAAAAACAGGCCCACAGAATCCACGTTGTCACCACCCAATTTGCATTAATCCTACATAAAATCCAAATTTTCTGCAACTTGCTGCGGATTCTGCCACATGATTGCTTGTCTTTGGGATGTGGGATGCAGTCACAATGAGAATGTGTGGACTCCACACGGGCAGCACTTGAGTTTGGAATTGAATTTGAGTCTCTGGCATTGAAGCAATGGCATTACCAATTGTGCCTCTGGGCTTTCTGAGGAATTCTTCATTTTTCTCTTGTAACTTGCAGTGTTCATGAATGACAGAATAGAGGATAATACTGTAACTTTCTAGATTATTGCAAATATCCATCTTCCATTACAAAAAAAAAATCCTCTTTTTAATTTTGCAAACCATGGGTCCATATGATAGTGTTGGGATGTAAACGGTACTTGCAAATTTTCATTCACTTCCTATCAATACTTGGTGCTGAAGTTTCTGCATCTCCTCTTTTTGCTTCCCACCCTGATCCCCAGATCAAATGCAAAACATAACTTGTACTTGGGATTTGGCAATTCAATCGCGTTTGAATCTACAGTTGAAAAATAATGCCTCTTCAGTAAACACGAGTAAGTGGTAGATGGAATTTTGTTTGCAACAGTTGATTATAACTTGATCTGGTGGCTAGAGTTTCTGCAAACATGAGTTGTGTTGAACACTTTAAAATCTCTTCCTTTCATCAGACTGCACCTTCCTTGAACTTAAAAGTTAAAGTACATTTGCATTACAATACCAAAACATTAAAGTTTTGTATTAAAGTGCTTGTTAGTTAGATATGAGCTTTCTTTGCAGGATGGAGGTATTCAAGATTTGGATGGAATACTCCTTGCAACACTGATCATAGTCCACTGTTTAAAATATATTTTTATTCTTGTGCTTCACATTCAATCTACTTCAATGAGCAACCAACTTCCCTTGCCATGTTTCCAAACCATTGATTTCTCCTGTCAAGTTGAGTTTATAATGTATCATGAGAATCTTGCAGCAGCACCACAGGCACAGACTCTGACAACACAGAACATTAAATTATTTTGCATAAAAGTCTGCAAAGTAAAAAAAAGATAAGGATGGAGGAAAAAAGACATTGGGGCAAAAGAACAACTGGAAAAGTCCATGGTAATGCAAGAGATGGTTTGTAATGTTTCGTTGTTGAGGTTGGATTGAGTTGATTTGGTAGTTGTAAGAAAGTAGCTGGTAATTCCTACCGGAGTGTATCAACAAGAGGGCGTAGCCTGAATGTTGGTGATAATTGATAAATGCTAGCTTTTTGAGGCAATATCTCGCATAGATACCATGTTTTCTCAACAAAGGGATGGGTGCAGAATTATTAAAATCTCTCATGGGGATGCACACCTTAATCTAATGTGCTCAGTTAATCGATGAAGATTGCTTCAGAGAATTGCATTATATGCGTGAGTACTAGTGAGATGTAATCTATTGATTAAACTCCTCCATGTTCAAAGGGACTGGATTGGAAGAAACTAATTTTGATTATCAAACAATGGTTAATGATACCAGGGAGTGTCTCAACATTTTCCAGAAACACTATGAGCAGCTTGATCATGGTTTGTTAAAGTTCATACTTGTGCCTTCTTGGTACAGTTTCCTCCTTGGAAAGAAATTCGATCTTAATCTCATTGTTCCAGATATTAAATTTCCTTGACTTGGAAGAAGTGTCCCTTTGCTAGCACTTCATTCAACAGTACATTATCTATCCTGAACATTTAGCGGTAGGCTACATTATGTCAATCCAAATAATGCATATCTTTCAACTTTGTGGACTACTATGAATGAGACCATGGGAGAATGTTTGCTGATGTCTATAAACTGTGTGAAATAGTCTATTACTTTGGTTATAGTTGAAGTGCTTTTGTGCTTCAAGCATAGGTTATGGTTCTCTCAAACTGAAGGATATACTGGGTTACAAGTTGTGTTTTTTTTTCAATCTGGGATGTTCACTTCATGGGTCCTTGGGGCACAGTATCTTCTAACAAAATAAAGTAATGGTTTGTAACGTCTGATTTCGATTCTAATGCCACTTTAATTATACAGATTGATCACATTTCCATTTTGTTTCGTGTCAGCACATCCTTTTTATCCCATGTAACAAATCATAAGTTTAAATTAAAGTGGCTGGTGCATTTTATTTATGTAAACTGAGTGCTAATCCTCCACCCATAATGCAGATACTTTCTAATTGATGCAATTTTAAATCACGTTTGTAGAATTAAGTGGTGAACAGGAATGAGCTATGAAGAACTTAAAACTATGTACTAGAGCTGTTTAATCATTTGTTTCTAAAGCCCACTTATTGTGTAGTTAAGACATTTATGTTAATTGTTTATATCAGAAAATGTGATAACTCTATAAGCAGAGTGGAAGGTTTCTCAACCCAAACAGGTCTTAATTACGTGACAGCTGGTTGGAGCGATTCATCTCAGCTGAGCAGTCCAGAGCGAGACAATGAGCATTTCCACAGTGTGGATTCTGGCCAAGGAGACTCTCGAAGCCTTACTCCAGTGGATATGTCAGTGACCAGCCAAGCTACCACCCTCTTGCCAGTGCACATTTATCCTCTCCCTCAGCAGATGCGAGTGGCCTTCTCTACAGCAAGGACCTCTAACTTTGCCCCTGGATCACTGGACCAGCCTATTATCTTTGATCTACTGCTCAATAACCTCGGAGAAACATTTGACTTCCAGTTGGGGCGATTTACTTGTCCTGTGAATGGCACTTATGTCTTCATCTTTCACATGTTGAAGTTGGCTGTGAATGTGCCTCTCTATGTAAATTTGATGAAGAATGACGAAGTCCTATGCTCTGCTTATGCCAATGATGGTGCCCCAGATCATGAGACTGCCAGCAACCATGCTGTTCTGCAGCTTATGCATAGAGATCAAGTCTGGCTGCGATTGCATAGAGGTGCCATCTATGGAAGCAGCTGGAAATATTCTACCTTCTCTGGATACCTCTTGTATCAGGACTGAAATGTGCTCCAATAGCTAAAATGCTTTGCACTCTGATCACTGTAACTTAAGGTCACAATTTGAAGTGATTTGCCAGGGATGACTTGTTAAAATGTCACGGTGGTTTTCTGGGGTTTTGGTTTGCACTGACTGGGCACTTTAACCTGTGATGCCTTGCTAGTAGAGCTGCAAATATATTTTGTTACAGAACGTGTCTCGCACTTGTTGGTCAATGACAACTTATGTGATGTCAAAATGATAAATTTACTTTGCAAGAGATCCTGCTATTTACAATGCCTTATGGTGCCTCAATAAAGATATATTCTGCACTGTTGGTTGGTGTTTTTGAATGGACAGTATTGTTGCTGCACTTTAGGTATAAAGGATTGCAAAATTAAGTTCTGCATAGCTTTCCAAAAATTAGAGCATCACTAAGGTCTGGAGGCAGTTCACATTTTGTTTCAAAGATGTGAACTGCCTTCACTATTTGCCCTTTAGCACATGTATTTTAATTTTGCCAATGAGCCCATAGAGACAATAATCTCTCCCCCCTCACTAGTAAGAGGATTTCTGTCCAAATACAGTGGGTTTGTTCTTCATTTAAAAAAAAAAACCCTGCAAACTCCGATGCTGGAATTTATTTTAAATTGACCAAAGTGCCTTAAATGGACATTTTTCCTGTAAAATTAGTTTTACTGGCATAAATCCAGTTGGGAACATTTAGTTTTCAGTAGTTGAGATTTAAATTTGCATTTTTAACATCTCCCCCAGCTCCTGCACCTATCTTGACGACACATTTATTAATTTTCAGCTAACATTAGTCATAATAATAATAATAACAATAATAGATTTTATTTATGGGCGCCTATACAAAAGTCTCAAGGACACCTTACAAAATTTAACAAAGAAACATATAATCAGAGTAAAATAAGTTATAAAGACATCACCAATACACAAATTAAAGACAGAAATTCGATCCAAAAAAGACAACAACAAAATTCAGAAACACAATGTGAAGAGAGAGCAGCGGCAGCCAAACCGCACCAGCGTCCACTCTCCCTTCCGACCGCCATCTTGGACATAGACTAACATAGACACTACACACTACACACAAAATCATCCCCCCACAATGGTTACCACTGTGGGGGAAGGCACAATATCCAGTCCCCAACCCCAGTTCTCCCCAAAGTCAGGCCTATTGAGGCCTCCACAGTCATACAAATAGAACACCTCAGAGTATGGGTGAGAAAGTTGAATACTAAATGCAAAATCCAACTGAATGTGCATATCCTTTTTTTACAGAATACATCAGAGAAATTTTGAAACAAAATTATCAAACTAATTTCCCCTAACATGAGCAATAAGGATCATGGGCAAGTGTCATTGGAAGCATTCTAAATTTGAAACACTGTTATTTGCCTTGACATGCAGCTGAAGTCATTTTAATGTGCTGCCCATGTTGATAATCCTAAACTTCTGACCAAGTAAACTTATTTTTCTTGAAGGAACAGATGTTTGTTTTAATCACTTGCTCATTGTCTTAGGAATTGGCCTCCTGTGTAAAGCACCAATGGAAATGTCTAATGCATTTAAGGACATGGAATTCTTCTACAAAATGTCTGGGAATATTTTCCTTACTGACATTGAGGCACCTTCCCTTTTCAATGATCCCCCTACAGATATATAGCTCTACTGTGGAGGGGTTCCTTGTTGCACACCCCACCCACCCTTATCCTGTCCTCCCTGGAGGTAATTTAATCTAAACTAAATGAAGCCTTGTATGTAGTCCTCCTATGGTAGCAATCCAATTTCCACTTTTTAAATTGATCCCAGACTTGAACATATTTTCCTGCAATTGTTAAAATGTACTGAATAAAAATAATCTGCTCTTGAATGCTGAAATAAAGAACCTGGGTTGTCTTTTCTAGCAAGATGGTTCGGCTCTAACATACGGTATAACATCCATTCCATCTGTAAATAACTTGGTGATACAGTCAACACTGCAAACTGTGAATATGGAAATGGTCACTTTTTTCTATGTTTACTTGCATACATGGAAATGCAGAGAAATAAACTGTTCCTGAAAATTATTGTTCACGTTTACCATGATATTTGACGTTAAGATTTTCATACCTTGAGAGGAAACTTATTCATCTTTGCCTTCAAAGAAGCTTAGCTTGCATTTGCACAAAATAGATTATGATGCCAAACCTGTCACATGTATAAACAGGAAAACACACAGTGCTGGAGTAACTCAGCAGGTCAGGCAGCATTTCTGGATAACATGGATAGATCATGTTTCAGTTTGGGACTCATCACGTATCATTTCATATTTTCTGAAATAATCTTCCACCTACCCCAGCCCCCATTACATATGGTTCCAAAAGTAACACTATGGTGCACAGGGTTAAAGATGGTATTGCATACTGATCAAGTGTGTGAAGATATTCCAAATAATTTCAAGATAAACACATCCAAAAAATTAATGTTTCAAAGACTGATTTCTGCAGATGACCTTTTTTTACAGATGGAGGAAATATGAATGAGCGCTGCCATTAATTATAGTCTTTTCTCAATTTTTTAATATCCTTGCCAATCACTGGCGATCAGTATCTCACACTTAAACTTCTCTTCCCCATGGAACATGCATTCAGTGAGACCATTGCCCCATCCCTTCCAGTTCAGCTACTTCCTCAGAGTTTGAATTCCCATGATGATGATTTCTATTTAATCATTTACAAAATATGGCATGAAATGAGCAGCTTTAATTAACCAGCACTCTCAGAGCTGTTGTGGACTTCTCTGCTTCAGTTGTGGAAGAATGCCACTCGTTCATGAAGTAGCCTCGTACTGATCAGGTGGAGGCTGCTCTCTGGGATTCTCTTCAAGATATCAAATAATGTAGAGGATAAATCCAAAATTTGAACATTAATCTGATTTGCAAAGTTCATTTTTATGTTTTCAAGTTATCAGTAGAATTAAAAATATTCCCACAATTTATTTCAAATATTTTAATGTAACATCAAGTGGGAATCCAGACTGACTCTAGTTATAGGGTATATACTATCTCACACACGCACGCACCCCCCCACACACACACACACACACACACACACACACACACACACACACACACACACCCCCCGCCCGAGGCCTAATGCAGCTATATTATTTTAATGCATCAAGTACTTAAGCTAAGTGGTGTTATTGGAGCAAAGTACTCATCACCTTGCCTATGGTTTAAAGCATGCAGAATTACTACCTATGTCAGATTAGTTGTCATTAACTGACTCATTCGTCCTTGTTTAACTACACAAAGCTCCCTTTAAGCCTTGTTTCAGTCCCAATAATCTTCTCTATGGATTAACCTTGGTTAGATTTAGGTATAATTTGGTGTTGGCGGCTCTTTTGTACTGTTTTCGAGAAGAGGTCACACGTCTCTGGGTTCATTTCTTCAATTTGAGCCTGTGAAATATTGCTGTAGATTGATGATATGATATGAGTGTTCTTAAAGGCAGAGTGCCTCTGCTGATTTGGTCTGCTGGAAATGATGGCTATTGCTGCTGCTGTATCAATGTCAGGGCTGCCAACTCTCACGCTTTCAGCATGAGAATCACGCCTTGGAGCAAATTCTCACGCCCTCACGCTCATGACCGAGTTCTCACGCTGAGTTCAGTCCCTGCACAGTTTGTCTCTTTGCGCCGCGTGCCAGGGATCTGCACGGTCTGGCGAAGCGCGCCGGTTGACGGCTGTGAGTGATGTCGCGTCTCTTCTCTCTTGGTTGGATGTGCAGCCGCCGGGTGTCAGCAGCTGTGCCGGCTGTGAGCGCTGCGCTGCCGGCCGCCGCTGCAGCCTCGCTCCCTCCCTCCCTCCCTCCTGCCCTTCAACTCACACGGCAGCGCCAGCGCCCCCAATCCACGCTGCACCGTGCCCGCCAGACTCTGCATTGGGCGGCCGGAGAGAGAGAGGGAGGGGGGGGAAAGAGAGAGAGAGAGAGAGAGGGAGGGAAATAAAAAAAAGGGAGGGATGGAGGCAAAGAGAGACAGGGGAGGGAATGTAGAAAGGGGATGAAGGAAGGGAAGGAGAAAGTGGAGTAAGAGGGAGGGGGAGGAAAGAGGGAAGGATGGGGGCAGAAGGGAGGAAGGGGAGGATGGAGGGAGGGGGAAGGAAAGGTGTGTGTGTGTGTGCTTGTGTGTCTGTCTCCCTGTGTGTGTCTCCTTGTGTGTGTATGTGTGCCTCCCTATGTGTGTCTCCTTGTGTGTGTATGTGTGCCTCCCTGTGTGTGTGTCACCCTGTGTGTGTGTGTCTCCCTGTGTGTGTGTGCCTCCCTGTGTGTGTGTGTCTCCCTGTGTGTGTGTGTCTCCCTGTGTGTGTGTCTCCCTGTGTGTGTGTGTCTCCCAGTGTGTGTGTGTCTCCCTGTGTGTGTGTGTGTGTCTCCCTGTGTGTGTGTCTGTGTGTGTGTGTCTCCCTGTGTGTGTGTGCGTGTCCGTGTGTCTCCCTGTGTGTGTCTCCCTGTGTGTGTGTCTCCCCGTGTTTGTTGTTTATCTCCCTGTGTGTGTGTGCGTGTCTGTGTGTCTCCCTGTGTGTATGTGTGTCTGTGTGTGTGTGTGTGTGTGTGTGTGTGTGTGTCTTCCTTTGTGTATGTGTCTCCCTGTGTGTCTGTTGTCACATCCTGGCCTTAGACAGGGCTGCCAACTCTCACGCTTTGAGCGTGAGAGTCATGCATTTCAGCCAATGCTCACGCTGATGACAGAATTCTCACGCTGTCTTCAGTCCCAGCACAGTTTGTCTCTTCTGCGCCACATTACAGCGATCTGCGCAGTCTGGGGAAGCGCGTCAGTTGGCGGCTGTGAGTGACGTCGCATCTCTTCTCTTCTCTTCTTTCTTGGTTGGATGTGGAGCCGCCGACAACATGAAGCAGCCGGAGATAGAACTAACCAGGTGAATTGGTTGTAAAACATGGGGGGGACCACAATGAGGCCAATCATCCAGGACAAGGTTCAGCAACCTACGGTACACGGGCCGAATCCGGCCCGTAACCCGAAAAACCGCGTGTTTTTTTTCAATTAGTTTTCACTGGGTCGGGGCATGCGAGCCGACCTGAGAACTGCAGCCAGTCCCTGGGACGCGAGCTGATCTGGGAACGGCATCCAGCCCCTGGGCACGCAGAATGGCAACTTGATCATTATGGACAAATTGGGCCAGCCATGTACATGTTGTATAACTCTGACTCTATGCAGATCTGAATGGGCTTAGAATGACCATTTAAGCAAAATTGCCCTCACTTTCCCCATTTTGATTCTTGAGATTAATATCCCTTTGCTCTGTTAACAGCGTTAAAGTACTTATGAGGTAGAGTCAGGAAAGGGAACATGTTATTTTTTTTAGTTTGCTTTAATTTGTTAGTTGATTTTTTGTTGACTGCCATAATTTCTGAAATGGTCTTAATGTAACTTAACTGTTATAAAGCACTATTAAGTGATTTTTGTCTAATCAATTGTAACTTGCATAAAATGTTTGCATTATTAGCAGGGCTGCCAACTCTCACGCATTGAGCGTGAGACTCACGCATTTCACAAAACTCTCATGCTCTCACGCTGATCACAAAATTATATAATGAGAATAGGACCTGTTTTGCTTAACAAATAGTGTAGGAAGGAATTGCAGATGCTGGTTTAAACTGAAGATAGACACTAAAAACTAGACAAACTCAGCAGGACAGGCAGCATCTCTGGAGAGAAAGAATGGGTGATGTTTCGAGTCGAGACCTTCAGCCTGAAGAGGTTGAAAACCAGCCATAAAACGCAATGACTGGACATGTGTGTTATCCAACTAAAGGCAGAAATCAGAATCATGTGTTCATCTTTATTCACGTGACACCATAATAAATATATTACAGAAAAAACAATTTAATGGGGTGGCACGGTGGCGCAATGGTAGAGTTGCTGCCTTACTACCACATGGGTTTTCTCTGGATATTCCGGTTTCTCCCATATCCGAAAGAAGTGCAGGTTTGTAGGTTAATTGGCTTCTGTAAATTGTCCCTGGCGTGATGGATGGAATTGGCGTATGATAGATTGCTGGTCGGTGTGGACTTTGTGGGCGGAAGGGCCTGTTTCCGTATATATTTTTACATATATATCTTAATTTCATTGAACCATATATGATTGAATATGTAGCAAGATTTTCGTCTTGTTTCTATGTTCAAAGGGTAAGGTTGAAACCGTCTGAAGAAGGGTTTCGGCCCGAAACGTTGCCTATTTCCTTCGCTACATAGATGCTGCCGCACCCGCTGAGTTTCTCCAGCAATTTTGTCTACCTTCGATTCTCCAGCATCTGTAGTTCCTTCTTGAACAAGGTTGATTGATTTATTTGTGCAGAACAGTGATGGAAGTCCGACTTTTGCTTTGTTTCTCTGAGTTTTTATATATATATATATATAACAGCATGAATATAATCTGATTTCCATATATGAATACAGTCATTCATGTGCTGCACCTGTTGATCAGAACCTGGCTCTATTGTGGAAAGTAATTATGAATGTAATTTAGCCTAACCTTATTCATACCTAATCCAATTTAAAGCATAAATGTTGCATTCAAATGCAAGTTAAAAGACTCGCTACAGTATGCACCAGATTGCACAATTTCAAGCTGAAAAGTGCAAAAGCTCCCTACCGTGGGAGGGGGAACACCCCCCTCCCACACCACCCTCCCCCCCCCCCCCCCCGGTCGCTATGCTCCCTCGCAATTTCTCGCTCTCAACTCTCACCCAATGTTGGCAGCCCTGCAATGTTCAATAGCTTAACTTTTTTGGCTATCTGCTCTTCGTGGATTTTAGCCTTTGACAGAATGTGGATGTTGAACTTTCAATCCAATTTATCATCCCTGACCACTAAATGTTACCAAATTTATATGCTTTCTTCCAAAGGATATACACGTATATATAACTGCTTATAAATCACTGAACTTGCAATGTAGTTCTTGTATAATTTTGATGTTTACACATTCAGTTGCTTGTTCCAATTCTCTGGATTCCCCCACCCCCATGCTATTGTACTCCACTTCCTTTTAAAAAACTTTAGAAAACCTACCTCTTTGAAGCTTGTTTGATCCTAACTTTTGAAATGCCTTGGAAGATTTTACTTTGTTAAAAACGTTATATCAATTGTAGATTTTTGTGAATCTTGCTGAAGCTATCCACCTTTAGTCCGAAAATATTTCAAATTAATTTTGCTGATCTAAAAAACATTTGGGAATGAACGAAAACCATTCCAATCTCTCAAACAATTCGAGTTTTTGCTGGTGGAAGACAATTACACAGTTGAGTGTAAAATGGAAGCTTGCTTCTCATGGCTCAGTCGTGAGGTTTGTACTGGTTGCCAACAAGATTAAGTTTCATATTAGCTCTCATTAACTTGAGATGAACCGTTGCCATCGCGAAGTGTGTTTGAAATGAATATTTACATTTGATAGCCAATGAGTTGGAGAGGGGGGTGAGTCATACTTTAGAGAGCAGATTCCAAATGAGTGAAAATACAGCAATGTTCTCCATGTAGACCAGGTTTATTTATCAAGTAAAATGAAATCTAGTTGCATAAAGCAAATGGGTAAATTGCCCACAACCAGTGGTCCTACAGTCCAGGGAATGTGTCCATATCCTCAGTTTAGTGACATCCAGGTGTGTCTTGTCACACATTAGGGGATATTTGTTAAAATCCAGGTTTGCAGTTATTTGAATATATGAACCTGGTGGTATTAACATTGAACCCCTGAAGGGATTATCTTGTTTTGGAACTAAAACACAGAAAATGCTGGAAACACAATGCAGATTAGTCAATTTATGTTGAAAGTGAAATGATTAACTTTTTGGGTTGGAGACCATTCATCAGTTCTGATAAAGAGTCTTCGACCTGAATCAACAACCCTTCTTTCGCTTTCCACAGATGCTGCCAAACCTGCTGAGATTTCCAGCATCTGCATGCTTTTACATTTTAATTACAATTTTAATTATGCTGGGTCTATTTAACATATCCCAAGGTCTCAGATTCAAACTGGCTGAAGCATAAAATAAGCAATGTAAATTTTGTTTTAGCTTGGCATCTGAGGTTGGATTGTTCAGTTGATATATTATTGAACAATTGGAGGTCTAAAAATGTTTAAAGGGAAAGGAGTAAGATTAAACATCCCATTTATTCCATCCCATTCACCGAGTGTGACTGAGGAGTGAATGAATAATGCGATGTAAAGCGCCTTGGGTATTAGAAAGGCGCTATATAAATCCAATCCATTATTATCATTATTATTATTATTTATTACTTGTGCAGTAATAAAGGCAGTCAATAATTTATCAGATAAGAGGAATAGAACTTTAGTTGTGGCTTTGAGTGTTGGGCAAAGGTAAAGACTTTTTACATGTACTAATTTGTGTCATTAATCCAATGTTTCTGCATCCACACTGGATCTCAGTTTCTGTTTTTTATAATGCTAAATTTGAACCCCAAAATCACAACTGCTTTCTGAAAAACTGAAACAAACCACCACAGAAAACAGATACCACATTCAGAGAAATGGGTAGGGTGAACTGACTGATAAAAGACCACTTCAGATGCTGCTGGACTTACTGACTTCAGTACTATTTAATTTATTATTCACAATATGCAGTTGTGCTAATCTTTCATAAAGCTCTTTGGTTTTGGGGCATGGTGCTGCATTTCATTTTGTTATCCAGACTGAACTTCAGATATTTAGTAGACAATTTTGTGTTGATATTTAATTGATGCAGTAGGCACAAGAGGCACTTTAACTGAGTTTTTGTAGTAAGAGATCTTGCATTTAAAGTTACCACAAAAATCTGATTTCAATGAAGAATCATCTTCAACATTTGGGAATTGACGGCAGGTCATGAACAGTCTGTTTCCCTGGCAGGGACAATTAGTTCATTAATAAGCTTCACAATTTCCACTGGAGTCTGAGAGTTACCAAAGTCTATAAATCGTTCTGATGACTTAAATCAGTTAACTAAATTGTAATGCCGAGTGCTGTGAAACTAGGGTAAAAATTCACAAAGTTGTGATTTATTTATGCAAACACATTTCCAGTTTACTGGTTTTTGCAGGGCTGGCAATAGTGTTAAATCCACTGTTTTACTTCTAAAGCAAAATACTGCAGGTGTTAAGAATGAAGAAATAAAAACAGAAAATGATGAAGGTGCATGTTGAATATTTCCGCCGTTTCCTGTTTTTATTCCATGGTTTTACTTGACCTTTTTTCCTCTACTCACACTAGAAAAAAACACAGCTACAGATTTGTAGTGCTGATGTGAAGAATTTGAATGTATGTAGCTTCATCTCTACTGTAGCTCAGTATATAGTATCAATACATAGTAATGGTTAAAGTTTAGATTTACCCACCTACTGAATTTTACATTTAAATTATTTTGTACAAATGGGCACAAGTATTTCTGCACATTTTCTGCACATGGTTATTCTTTCATTCCATTTATTCCATCTCATCCAATGACATATCCTTTTCCCCTTATACATCTGCTGTATGTTGTTTGCCTCGACTACTGCCCACATCTATTGAACAAGCGATGTGTGTGCTGCAACCAGGGCCTTGTGACATAAACAAAATGCTGGAGTAACTCAGCGGGACAGGCAGCATCTCTGGAGACTCCAGCATTTTGTGTCTATCTCCGGTGTAAACCAGCAACTGCAGTTCCTTCCTAGACTTGTGATAGACTGCTGTTTCCCCATGGTTTCAGGTGTTGAAGGTCTTTGGTAACCAACCCAAGGTTTCCTTTATTAATTTTGCATTTACTTTCTATGTTAATCTATTGTACTGATTGCAATCAACACTTTTGAAACTAAGTAAATATATAAACTAAGTGCGGTTCATTTCTGTATCTATGCATAATATTGAGTCATATCTTCTGGTGACCAGCGAGCTCGTGGCCCTTATTATTTGGTCCAGCATGGTTCTGGGTCTGACAGAAGGCTGTCTCCGAATTGATCAGCGTGACCCTGATCTACATGGGGTCTTCCTGATGCTGTTGCTCCACCCTTAAATGGCCTTAACAGATGGGGGAGACTGCCTTGGGGATCACTAAGTGTTAGGTTCTTGAAAAATAATGTGGAAAATAAATTCTATGTTTCCACTCGGATATTACTATTTTAGTTTAGTTTATTGTCACGTGTACCGAGGTAAAGTGAAAAGATTTTATTGCGTGCTAACCAGTCAGTGGAAAGACAATACATGATTACTATTGAGCCATGTACCAGTGTACAGATACATGATAAAGGGAGTAACATTTAGTGCAAGATAAAGTCCAGTAAATTCCAATTAAAGATGGTCCGTGAGTCTCCTATTAGGTGGATAGTAGCTCAGGACTGCTCTCCAGTTATTGGTAGGTGGTTCCTTGCCTGATAACAGTTGGGAAGAAACTGTCCCTGAATCTGTCGGTGTGCGTTTTCACACTTCTATACCTCTTGCCTGATTGGAGAAGGGAGAAGAATTTCATAAATCTTTTAAGTTCTACTGTCTTTTGAAAATTTTCCATAATTGACCACGAAGTATTAAATAGCTAAGACCCAAATTAAAAAACATCACTGATAAGTTTCTGAATTACTAGCTGAGGTGTAAGCAAATTAGTAAAATCGGTTAGATTAGACTAACCAGATTTGTAAATGTGGCTCAAAGATTGGTGTGGGTTAAATGAGTTTCAATTTTTTGAGGTTTTGGGCAGTAATACTAGGAAATAAGAAAGGTGTTCCTTTGTGATGATAGGGAGGAAATGACTAACTCATACTTTGAATAATAGTGTGGAGTGAATATAGGTGAGGAGAATACGGAAAGTTAAAAAAAGATATGGTGATAATAAAGGGGAGCATAAGAAAGGAACAGCCTCCCAATTATATTCAGAGTTGGGGGAAACAGTTTAAAAACTTACATGGATGCACAAAGCATTAAATACAAAATGATTAAATGTAGCACATTTATTTCTCTATTTGGATGAATCAATAGTCATTGTAGAAGATTGGGAATTAAATATTCTATGATTTACAGAAAGGCAAAATAGAAAGGGAGATGATTCTGGTGAAATTAATATTAGAGATGTGCCCACCTTCAATTGCAGTGGGATACATTCCCGTGCAACGAGCTCCCTGTTGGTGTATTCGTTTACTGGTTAGGCAGCACTGTCTGCATTAATGTGTGTAACTGTCATGGAAAATCTGCCTTAGTATGTCAATTTGATTTGACTGGCTGTAAACCTGATTAATTGAATGGATTTGTGATCATTCTGAAAAGCTGAATTTGATTTGCAGAAAGGGCTGTGTAAATGAATCCAACTGATATTATTCCATGAAAAATATGATAAAGGGATTGAAGTGTGCATCTTTATGTTGTAGCTTTGATAGTGCAGAGACACTCTTCTGCCAACAAACTGAATTATAGGGTGAAGCAGCATTGTCTCTTTTTGTAATCTTTGGTGCTCTGAAACACTTTACAGCTAACTAAACACCTTTAAGTATAGTTGCTGTAGTAATTTAGGAAACTTGGTACTCAATATGGGTACAACACAATCTCTTCACAATGAGATAACAACTGAGGTCATCCTTTGGGTATTACTTAAGGGGAGATTATCCGCCATGACATTGGTGCAAACTATCTGTTCTTCCTTGGGGGGGAAAAATGCCCTGGAATATTTTACACATTCTTGGAATCTCACTTTGAACATCTCCATTGAAATGCTCGTACCTCTGCCAGAGCAGCATTCCCTCACTGAGTGTCATCCTAAACCCTGGAGATCGACACGAACTCACGATATTCAGTTAGATTAATTTTCAGTGTATGCTCTGCTGACGTAGCAAAGCAAGTTCAGTCAGAAACTGGGTCATTGCACTGTTGCACACAATAACTGGAGCCTCCGATTTGATGCATTGTTCAAGATACTCTGAACAGAAAAGTCAAACTTGCTGACTTGGGCTCATTTCTTTTTGCAGGTCATGGCATCTCACCACAAATGAGGCTGACGCATGAATAAATTACTACCACAATCAAGTTTGCACAGTTTTAACAGTTTACAATACACACTTCTCACAGTCTGTTACAATAGACAAACAAAAATCATTTTGGCGGCATTAATCATGCCCTCTCCCGTTTCATCAAAGACTGTATACAGGCACGTTCTTAATCTGGTTCCCTTTGCGATTCAGACTTAAGGGAAATTGAACTTTTAGCTAATTGAACTGCTGAAACTGTTTTTAAACGATGAAAACATGGTGTCTTGAGGGTGCATAAAAGATCATGCTAGTTGTATTAGATACAACCATTGCTCAAGTGCTCAAAATGTATATTGTGGAAAATATTTTTTTTGTGTATGACTGCTACACTGTTGATGCCTTGCTTACATTTAAACATGTACAGTATTTTTATTCAACCTATAACATGACAAAAGCAGCAATGTTATTTGTATTGTAACTCCTACTTCAGTATTTCATCTGAGGAATGAAATCACTGCCGTCATCTGTTAAACTGGATTTGAAATGCGGCATAAACTTTGCATTATGTAAGGGTATAATATTTCTCTGCTTTTAAGACATCTCAGAATTTTAAAAGAAGTAGTCAATTTGCTGTTTCCTGGATATATATGTATATTGTTTACTGCCATTAAATTGTATGTCAAAAAAGACAATAAAATATTCTCTCTAAACGTGGGTGTTGTAGATAAATGAAGTAACCACCCTCTTTTTTTTTGGCTCCATTTTCTGCTCTTGAAAGTAAATAGCCTTTTAAAATTAAAAGGTTTATCATACCAAATGAGGAACAAAAAAATCCTTCAACCAAATTTTGGAATGATGAAAGCCACTGCCTTTAGCTCCACACTCCCTGACCACCGTTTCCATCCCTATAACTGACCAACTTTGAGGCTCAGATTAATTTAGCAATCTTTTTCTTGACCATAGGATGACACTATCAAGACTGCC
Organism: Malacoraja senta; assembly: GCA_038087875.1. NCBI lineage: Eukaryota > Metazoa > Chordata > Chondrichthyes > Rajiformes > Rajidae > Malacoraja > Malacoraja senta. The sequence continues at coordinate 79,221,463 of CM075979.1, forward strand.
TCTTTCAACCTTTATATTATCATACACTGAATCTCCCTCATGGAATCTTTTTCTGAAACCCCTTGCCTATCCAATGTTGCTCCTTCCACACCATACAATTTTTCGATCTTTGAAAACTCTGCTGCCTGTGATGTCCACTGCATCGTGGTCACACATCTCCCCTGTGATGGCTGATCTTCATGACTCCACGTCTGACAGCAACACCATTTTAAAATCCTTGTTTTCAAATCTCTTCACGGCCTCACCATATCTTTAGCTTTATAACGCAACGGGATCCCTCCACTTCAAATCTGTTACCTTCAGTTTTACGTGCTCCAACATTGGTACCCAATGCATCCACTGGCCTTGTTGATGTTTTTAAATTATTTCTCTAATCATTACTATTGTTTCGCATTCTTCTAGGATGAATTTTCAAACCCAACTCTAACCAAACTTTTGATACTCCTGTAGCTTGATGTCAAATTTTAGAGTAGACTGTTTTGTTATGTGCTAAGATTAATATTATTTTTACCCTCTTCCATCTATATTGTCAAAGGCAGATTATATTTTCCAGAAGCAGGGTCCCATCCTTTGAGCCATATGTAACAATTTGAAGCATGTTGGATGGGAATAGTATGCCTCTATGTTAGCCTTGCAATACTGTCTGCTGTCTGCACCAGATATTACACAAGATATCAACTTTATATGTGGCTGATTACTTCAATACTGTAGATGGGAAAAGATGATTTCAGATTATATACTTACAGCTAAAACTACAAATACAGTTTATTTAGTTATATAGAATGAAAATGAAATTTCATAAATATTGTATCAACAATATTGTATCAGCTTCAATAATTTAAGTTGATTTACAGAACAGTATAATAACTTACAGAGACACAGTCCAAAACTTGAAAGTTGAGGCATGCTTTACTGTGTGTAAAACAGATGGGACTTTTTCGAAATATATTCCAGGAAGAAGAACCTTTGTAGCGGCCTAGACGAGGTCAGAAAAAGGCCAGACGCCAGGCGGGTTCAGTTAGTAGACTTTAATCCTTACAGCGAGAGTACACCACACACACACCTCGAGAGCACTAAATCCAGGGTCGTCTGGAAACCTCGTGGCAGACCAGTCCCCTGTCCCTCACTTGGCGAGGGGGAATCCAAGGAGTGGCCTACCTCCCAGGGACCGCCACATGACCCCCCCCCCCCCCAAGTACTCGAGACACGAAACGGACAGAGGGCGTACACGGCGGCCAGCGCGGGTACACACCATGCCCTGCCCCAGAACAGGCGACTGACCAACAGGTGCATGGGACGGAGTAACCAGAGAAGGAGGTACCCTAGACAGAGGCCGCCCTCGCTTACGGGGCCGCGCTACCAACACCGGCTGATCAATATCAATATGTGCTGGCTTCAGCCGTGCAACTGAAACAGTCTCATGCCGACCTCCCATGTCCAGGACGAAAGAGGATGAGCCATGTTCCAGGACCCGGAAGGGACCCTCGTACGGCCGCTGGAGAGGTGTCCGATGCGCATCACTGCGCAGAAAAACGAACTGGCAGTCCCCCAGGGTAGGCGGAACATGGGGTCGGAAAGACCCATGACGAGACGTTGGCACCGGCGCCAACTTGCCCACCGTCTGCCGAAGACGTTGCAGAGCGTCCGAAGGCTGCTCCACCTGTCCACGTGCCGACGGGATGAACTCCCCGGGCACCATCAACGGAGACCCATACACCAACTCGGCGGAGGAGGAGGCCAAGTCCTCTTTGGGTGCGGTGAGGATCCCCAGCAAAACCCACGGCAGAGCGTCCACCCAATCCGGATCATTGAGCCGTGCCTTCAGGGCATCCTTAAGTTGACGGTGAAACCGCTCCACCAAGCCGTTCGCCTACGGGTGGTACGCCGTCGTGTGGTGCAGACGAACACCCAGGAGATGTGCCATGGCCGACCACAGCTCCGACGTGAACTGAGGCCCCCGGTCGGAAGTTATGTCCAGTGGCACTCCGAACCTGGCGATCCAGTGCACCACCAAGGCTCGAGCGCAAGTAGTCATTGCAGAATTTGGTAGCGGAATGGCTTCAGGCCACCGCGTGAAGCGGTCCACACGGTGAATAGGTAGGTCATGCCCTGGGACGACGGCAGCGGCCCCACGATGTCCACGTGAAAGTGGTCGAAACGCTGCCTTGGAATGGGGAACTCCTGCAACGGCGCGCGCACATGTCGTTGCACCTTGGCAGTCTGGCACGGGATGCAGGTGCGCGCCCAGTGTCCAACCTCCTTCCGCAGCCTGTACCACATGAAACGGGAGGCCACCAGGTCCGTTGTCGCCCGGATGGAGGGATGCGCAAGCCCATGGAGCACCTCAAACACCCTGCGCCACCAGGCGATGGGGACAATGGGTCGCGGAACTCCAGAGGAGACATCGCACAGCAGCGTTGCACCCCCAGGACCACAGACAACGCCCTCCAACTGCAGGCCCGAAACTGCTGTACGATAAGCGGACATCTCCTCGTCGACCAACTGAGCGGCTGCTAGGGCGGAATAATTGATCCCCTCAGCGACTTGGAGAACCGCGTGGACTGCAGGTCTCGATAAGGCATCGGCCACTCTGTTGAATTTGCCCTCAACGAACTGGATGGAGGTGGTGTATTCGGACACATACGCCAACTGCCTCTGCTGCCGGGCAGACCACGGGTCTGAAACCTTGGCGAACGCGAAGGTTAGCGGCTTGTGGTCCGTAAACACAGTAAACGGCCTCCCCTCCAGGAAGTAGCGGAAATGGCGTACGGCGAGATATAGGGCAAGGAGCTCGCAGTCAAAGGCACTGTAACGGCGTTGAGCACCACTGAGATGCCTGCTGAAGAAGGCGAGTGGCCGCCAGCATCCATCAACGAGCTGCTCCTACACCGCCCCAACCGCAACCTCAGAAGCGTCTACCGTCAAGGCGGTCAGGGCATCCTCCCGTGGGTGGACGAGCATCGTGGCTTCAGCCAGTGCCTGCTTAGCCCTTTCAAAAGCCGCTGATGCTTCCGCGGACCACTCAACCTCCCTGCGATGACCAGCAATCAGGTGGAAAAGCGGACGCATGAATGCGGCCGCTGCCGGCAGGAAGCGGTGATAGAAGGTGACCATCCCCACGAATTCTTGTAGGCCCCTAACTGTGGTCGGACGGGGGAACCTGCGGATAGCGTCCACCCTGACCGGCAGAGGCACCACCCCTTGTGGAGTCACGCGGTGGCCGAGGAAGTCGATAGACGTCACCCCGAAACGGCATGGCCAAACCGAAGTCGCTGAGGCGCTGACACAGCTGACGGAGGTGGATGCAGTGCTCCTGCCGCGAGCGACTGGCCACGAGTATGTCATGTAAGTACACGAAGACGAAGTCCAGGCCGCGGCACACAGTCCATAAGCCGCTGAAAGGCCTGCGCAGCGTTCTTTAACCCAAACGGCATCCTTACAAATTCGAATAGACCAAATGGTGTAATAATGGCCGTCTTCGGAATATCATCAGGGCGAACCGGAATTTGATTGTACCCTCGTACAAGGTCCACCTTGGAGAATATGGATGCTCCGGCCAGATGGGCATTGAAGTCCTGAATGTGCGGGACTGGGTACCTGTCCGCGACGGTCGCATCATTCAGGCGACGGTAATCCCCACACGGGCGCCAGCCCCGTCTACCTTGGGGACCATGTGGAGCGGTGACGCCCATGGGCTATCGGAGGGACGCACGATGCCCATCTCCTCCATCAGGCGGAACTGCTCCCGAGCAAGACGAAGCTTGTCTGGCGCAAGACAACGCGCCCGGGCATGCACAGGTGGGCCGGTAGTAGGGATATGGTGCTCCACCCCGTGCTTGGGGGTGGAGGAGCGGAAGTGGGGTTCCAGGATGTCAGGAAAATCTGCCATGATGCGCGCGAAAGTCGCATCCACGGACGACAGGGGGCCATCAGGGCGTGATACAGGATCACCAATACGGAGGAAGACCGGCTCCAGCATGACAGAGTGCATCAGGCGCCGCCGCTTGACATCCACGAGCAATGAATGAGCTCGAAGGAAGTCGGTGCCCAGCAGCGGCTGGGAAACGTCAGCAATGACGAACTTCCATGAAAAGGAGCTGCGGCCAAAGTTGAGGGAGATTCAACGCAACGGCGTTATTCTCCATCACGACGCGTGATGGACGGCGTGGGGTCACCTAGACGAGGTCAGAAAAAGGCCAGACGCCAGGCGGGTTCAATTAGTAGACTTTAATCCTTACAGCGAGAGTACACCACACACACACCTTGAGAGCACTAAATCCAGGGTCGTCTGGAAACCCCGTGGCAGACCAGTCCCCTGTCCCTCACTCGGCGAGGGGAAATCCAAGGAGTGGCCTACCCCCCAGGGACCGCCACACCTTCAAGGAAACTTATTCTAAATGATGACAGTGCCTAGCACTGGAATGTCTAAGAGCAGAAACATGTGCAATCATATTCAACTAGAGCGATACCTGGCTGTTTTTGAGATATTTGCTATCACAGAAACCAGCTGATTAAATTCACTCCAAGAAATGGCAGGCAGTAAACAAATGAATGGGATGGTACACTCCCCAGCCGAAGTATTAAAAGACTTGCTCCAAAACAAGCAGAGTTCTAGCCAAAATGTTCCAGCGCAGTCACAACACTGGCAACCATCCAACAGTGGAAAGCTGCCCAGAAAGACCCTGTCCTCAAAAAAGCAGGACAAATGCAATTTAGCTAATTGCATTTGTCTGTTCTCACCAGCACAATGATGGAAGATTCAAGCTATATTTATTCACTATTAATCTGCTTTGTTATTTTTCAGCAGTCCCTTTCGCCTGACTATATTTCAGCCTTGATTCAGGATTAGGTGAATGAGCTGAATTCCAGAGGCAAGTTATGAGTGACTTCCCTCAAAATCAGAATGGGAAGGAATGTTTGTAAAGCTAAGCCAACAGTAATCCCAAAAATCCAGTATCTGGAGATGCACATCATTTGAAAGAGGATGGTTGTGGTGATTCGGGTCATTTAGACCAAAAACACAGCCATTCCTCAGTCGTGCCTTACGCCCAATCATTTTCAGCTGGTTCAACAATAACTTTCCTAGATCAAAAAATGAGGCAGCAACCAGCAAGATCTAGGTAACACATGGGCACCATCTGATAAGCAGAAAGGACCATCTAATCCCCTACCTGTGAGCAATGGCTATCTCTAACAGCAACCCTAGGCATTATTATGGCCGAGTCCCCGACCATCAACAATCTGGGAAATCACCATTGACCAGAAATTAAATGGAACAGCCACATATGTCTGCTGGTTACAAGAGCAGATCAAAAACTGTTGGATGTTGAGTACTTCTCCTTCTGATGCCCCAAAGCTATTCCAACACCTCAGGTGTGGCAGGAGCAGGGTGGGATATCCAATGGGCTGGATGAGTGCAGCTCCAACCACACTTAAGAAGCTCAGCACCATCAATGACAATGGCATCCCGTCTCCCATTATAAATATTAATTCTCAATTGCAAAGATAAATCCAGCATAGATATTCTGAAAATCTTGCTACTAAAAATCTTGATCTTTATAAGATTTACATACAGTGTTGTGACCCATAACATTGTTGTAACATTATTGGTATATACAAAATGTATAAGCTAGTGTGTGGATTTGTTTATTCAACAGAATTAAACCAACTGTATGAGTTAAAACTTTTTCAGTTCAGAACATGTTCACAGGATTTTGTAAATGAAAGCACATGGCTTGACAGTGATTTTAACATTCAGATAATTAAACATTTTTCTGCTTGGGTAGAACAATCTATTTACATAATGTAGCATACAGTTATTCTAGTTATAATAGTTGTTTTAAATTTGAGTACTATGTCAGTTTACATATCTGGCTGTCCAGTTAATTGCATGTTTACAGGTAATAAATAAATGCATTGATTGTTGATATTCTACCGTCTTCAGTAAAGGATTCAAATTGTCCCAGAGATAATAGAATTTTCATGTTTTTTTAATAGGACTATATTGTGCAGAAGCCTTCAATAGATAAATCCTTACACAAACAGCAAATAGCTGTATATCTGATTTTACTAAATTAGAATTCTTTTGGTGATTGAATCATATATGTTGAATCAGATCAACATATGTGAAACCGATTCCCTGGGAAGGGGGGGGAAGTTAAGTGTCTCCTCAAATTCTTCCAAGTGAAATTCAATAAGGAGTATTGCTTCGTAAGGTGAACAGGTAGTAAGTTGCGCAGAGTTGTGTGACCGTCAACTATGGTTGAGGGAAAGGTTTGTAGGTTAATTGACCTCTGTAAAATTGCCCCTAGTGTGTAGGGAGTGGATGAGAAAATGGTATAACATAGAACTGGTGTGAATGGGTGATTGATGGTCAGCGTGGACTCAGGAGGGCTGATAGGCCTGCTTTCATGCTGTATCTTAAAAAACTAAACAACATAATCATGGCAGATGTTTTCCTTTCTCCTTTACCTTCTTCGGAGAACCTTGTTCGGTGGCTTTCCCTCTACCTCATTAACATTACAGCTTCCAGCAATTTTTAAATGTAAAATTTCAGATTTGAATTGCACAGGTAGAATTTCCACTGTCGCATCACCAAACAGGACGTGTAAGAAGGAACTGCAGATGCTGGTTCAAACCAAAGATGGACACAAAAAGCTGGAGTAACTCAGCAGGTCAGGCAGCATCTCTGGAGAAAAGGAATAGGTGCCAGTTTGGGTCAAGCCCCTTCTTCAGACAGAGTCAGGGGAGAGGGAAACGAGAGATATAGATGGTGATATAATATAGAACAAATTAATTATATGCAAAAAGTAATTGATCAAGGAAAAGTGGGACCCACAATGGTCCATTGTTGGCTGTGGGCAAAGTGATAACGAATTATACAATGAAACTCACCAGGATGACAGTGAAACTAGTACAACAACTAGGATGGGGGAGAGATATATAGAGAGAAGGGATGCAAGTGTGCCTCGAAGTTAGATAAATCAATCTTCATACTGTTGGGTTGTAAGCTGCCCAAGCAAAATATGAGGTGCTGCTTCTCCCAATTTACATTTGGCCTCACTCTGACCAAATAAATAGGGGACCATTTCCATCCAAAATACAACTGGAAGTACCAACTATGGATGGGATGAGGGACTTTCCAACCCCTCATGTGGGTTATGTGCACTGGTGAAGAGGCTGAGCCATTTCCAACCCAACCTGTCAGTTTTTGCCCCGCAATGACGTAACCGCCCCATCACTCCCCTCTGCCCCGCAATGACGTCACAGCCCAACCCGCTTTTGCCCCGCAATCACGTCACTGCGGTCCAAACCGCATTTGCCCCGCAATTACGTCACAGCGGCCCGACGGAGTGGGGGGGGGGGGGCAAGATGGCGGCGCGTTGCCGGGGCGACCGGAGCCGGAGCCGGCGTCCGCTGGAGGACGCGGTCCGATGCGCGAGCTTGTGTTTCGCGCCACCTTTGAGTGACGCAGAGTGACGAGCGATTGCGGAGGGAGGAGAAAAAAAAGCGCAAAAAAACCCCACAACACCGAGTGCCCGCGCGGGGCACAGGCACAGGGGGCGGGGGAGGAGGCCGCACAAAATGGATCCCAACCGGATCATACAGGCGCTGAAAGGCACCATCGACCCCAACCTCAGGATCGCGGCGGAGACCGAGCTCAATCAGGTGAGGGCTGCATCTCCTCTGCATTTGGGTTACCGGCCGGGGCTTGCGGGATGGCTCCGCTCCTCGCCCGTGGTCGAGGCCTGGTCTGAGCTTTGGCCGCGGGTTGTGGGGAAAGCGGGTCACCGGGCCGCAGGAGGAGAGCTCCTGAAATTTAGGTTGCTCCTGAAAACCGCCGACCTTGAAGGTTTCAAGCAAACGCGTTGCATGCCGACAAACCATGGGTGGACGTTCCGTGCACGGATATAACACTACACTATAAAGGAGAGCAAACAAAATAACCTCCATTTATATAGGAAGGAACTACATATGCTGGTTATACATAGAAGATAGACACAAAAAGCTGGAGTAACACAGCAGGACAGGCAGCGTCTCTGGAGAGAAGGAATCGGTGACGTTTCGGGTCGAGACCCTTCTCTCCAGAGATGCTGCCTATCCTGCGCAGTTATAAGTGAAGCATTTTGTGTCTTATCTACATTTATATAGCCTCAGTGATTTTCCTGCCAATATAAAGTGCTGGTCACCGATGTGGGTGATTGGTGGCCACCAGGTGTTTTTATTTCCTATCCAGTCGCCCTGATTTTATATTTGACAATTCAACGTTGAGAGTCGTCCTGTTGCTTCGAGCCGCCGAGAAGGAAAGTGCATAACAGCCGAAGGTTTTCCTCTGTAATTTAATAATTGTAATAATGCAGAGACCCTTAATGTGTGCAAACAGTTCTGTTATTTTCCCTTTCTAGGATGTTTATATGGTTGTTAACATGAATTGTAAATAATTAAATGGCAAATAAATGACCCAGATTTTGTTATTAGTTAAATGTTGTTTCTACTATTAAAGTGCAAGTGTCCTGCAACGTTACTGCCGCTTAAAAAAGGAAAGTGTTGGAGATACTTGAGTCAGGCTGTTCTCTGGTGAGACACACATAGAGTTAACTCTTCAGGATCTATCGCTGGAACTTTCTGGTTAGAAACGAATCGTATTTTAAACTGCAGAGAAGGGGGAGGGATAGTGAAAACAAAGGGGACATCTGTGATAGGATGGAGATCAAGAGAGACGAAATGATGCAAATAATGACGCTACTGAAGGATTGTTAACTTTGGCTGATTTGTTTGATGTCAATAGAAGCAGATGGTTCAGAACATAGGAGCGCGGAAAAAAAAGTTATGCTGGTGCAGTGAGATACAAAATTCGAAGGGTGGTGGAAATCTAGAATAATGATGGATGCTGAAAATCTGCAGAAAGGTAGCATCTACAAAGAGGAAAATAGTTCATTTTACAGGTTGATGTCATTTTGTTAGAGGAGCATTTCTGATATGAACTAGAACTGCTAGAAGTAAGTTAAACAACAGAAAATTGCTGATGGAGGAAATCTGAAATTAAAACAGAAATACTCAGCAGATCAGATAACATGTGAAAGAGAAGTTTATGTTTTGGATCAACGACCTTTCATTAGAACCTACATCTAGAGGTTAAAGTAAATATGATACCTCACGATACATCAATTATTTACGGTTAAAGCAAACAATTTGCTTTAAATGTCTCTTTCTACATCAACACTTCCCATTCTAATACCATTTATATAGTACACTGCCTTTTTGCGTTTCTAGTTGAAATGAATAAGTTAGCATTTATCAATGTTATAACATGTATGTTTTTTTTCTCCATCTGCGCAATCTGTCAGTCGCTTTGAAACCACTTCACAAGTTACAACCCGCCCCGCTAAGTATCATTGGCAGGTTTTAAACTATTACACTCTGTTTTCTCGTCCATCATGATACATGATGGATTTATGATGAATCGTCCATCATGATTTATGATGAATAGCTGACTTTCAAGCTCTGATTCCTGTCAACCGTGGCTGCATGATACTCTGCAAAAGACCCATTTATTCCTACCTGTCAACCAATTTTGAACCATGCCAATATTTCATCCCCAATAACGTGTGCCTTAATTTTACACCATAACATTTTATGTGCACTTTATCAAATTAAAAGGTATATCACATCCACTGCTATGTTCTTACCTATTCTACCAATTACATCTCAAGGATCTCCATTCAAACATGATTTTCCTTCCAGAAATCCACTGATTTTGTCTAATCTGGGTTTGTACTTTATAACTGTATGATTAGCTCATCCTTTTTAAATGACCCCATCGCATTTTCCCAATTACTGATGTTAGACTAATCAGTCTGTAGTTTCCTTTTCTTCCTCTTCTTTTAAACATTTGCCACCTTCCAATCTGTGGAACCTAATCCACAATCTATAGAATTCTGGAAAATGATAACTGGTGCATCTGTTATTTAAACAGCAACACCTTGTTGCTGGGATGCAAATTATGAGGCTCCAGGGATTCATTGATTTATAATAATTTCTCCAGAACTATTTTGCCAGTACTAATTTCCTTTAGTAGGAAGATAAGCTGTTGTTTCTTGAGCTAACTTTGCCTTCATTGTAACAGTGTAAAATGTCAGAGAAAAACAGTCCGATTGGAAGTAGTGTAAATAATTAAAATAACATGCAACTGAAGCTCAGGGTTAACCTTGCAGGTTAAACAACATTAGGCACAGGGAACTGCAGCTGCTGGTTTCAAAAAATGACATAAAGGCTGCAGTCATTCAGTGGGTCAGGCAGTATCAGTGGAGAACATGGACTGGACAAAGATGTTTTGTGAAGAGGTACTTTTGGTTTCATCAGTGTTCGGGAGACTCTGCCATGAGCACTGATTGCAATGGAAGAAGCGTAAGTGAACAATTGCTTTACTGGAAGGATCTTCTTGATGGTGATAAGGGAGGAGAAGACGTCTAGATGTTGTGTTTCCTGCAATTGATTGGAAGGTGAAAAGGAGACAAGAAGTTGGAACTGGTGGAAGAGTTAATGACAAAGTTGCAGAGGGAAGATCACTTCTGAATGTCATAACAGGAGAGAATGGGACGATTGGTCTGGTGGTGGCATTGACATGAAGGTGGTGAAAATTATGAAGGATGATCTGTTGAATGAAGAAGGCTGGTGAAACAATAATTATCAACAGTAACCTCATCCTTATTCCGACTACTAGGAGAGAGGGTGAGAGTAGAAGTACGGAAAATGATACTGGTGCCGTTAAGAGCCTGTCAACTTTGATGGGAAATCTAGAATTAATGGAAACATCTCAGAATCATTTGTATGGAAAGTCATTATCAGTATTCATAGACAGCTCTATAGCAGAAGTGTCTACATCGCGGGTCTGGAAACTGGAAGTATCCTGAGCTAATTCTACTATCACCATCATCTATTGCAACACGTGATGGCTTCCACTGATCGTCGCCGGAAGCTTGCGTCCTTTTCAGGACGGACAATGACAGCGAGGCCAACATTTGTAACAAGATTGACACGAAAAAGAAGAAGTACTCATAAACCAGCTGGAGAAACTGGGTAATTGGAATGTGGTCCTGTAGAAACCAATCAAGATATTTGTAGGTGCCTATGGTCTAGTAATGGATGTTGGTCACTAACCTACTTGCTGAGATGATTCAAGGGAAGGGAAGAGTCATAGTTGCACCACATGGAAGTGAGAGCAAGTGGAAATCGGCAGCAATGGTGACAACATTTTTTACTTCTCCATGAGAGTTGGATGTAGTACCGAGACAGTCATTAGATTACTGGAAAAAGGCTGAGGCACATAGCCTGAATTGGTCTGATGCACTTAGTCACAAAGAAACAGGCATTGTTCGTCATATGATGGTTCTCATAGAAGAAGTGAGCATATATGTGAGAATATTCAGCCTGGCAAAAGAAGAATGCAGTGGAGATGGTTGTGCCTTGTTCAAGGAAGAACTGAAAGTTTCTCAGTAAGTTCCTGGTATGCGATGGAAGAGTTGAGGAATTGTATACCTATGGTGAAACAACTACCAATCATGCGGGTTTGATGTCAACATTTAAGTTGATCTTTGCTGAACAGTGGTATAGGTTAGTGAGAAATTGCAGTTGAAAAGTCGATGTAGAGTGTCAGAGGGATGGTGGATTAGGAATTCAGCAGAAGGGGACAGGGCCCATAGTTTGTTTGAAGAAACAGGCATGGAGGTGAATGCAGCAGAAAAAGAGCTCAACAGTATATCGGTGTCTGAATTCATTTGAGATAGGTGTGGTAGGATCAAAGGAGTAAAACCTGAAGAAATAATGAAAGCACAGCAAGGGATATGACAGTAGGGAGAGATGGGGCTAGAGAATAGCGAGGGGGAAGAAAGATCTGGAGAAGTGTTAGAATGTAAAAGGTTGTTGAAGTTTGCAATCTGCGATGCCTGAAAGATGGTGGGGAGGGGGGGGGGGGGAGGTATTTTTGTAAAAAATTCCAAATGTAGCAAGGATGAAATGTATAGCAGAACTGGGCAGCTTTGCGATAGAGCGACAGTTCTAATGTGGACCAGGAGGTCAAGAGCATGCATGTTCCACTTAATGGCCTTAAAGACGAAGTGATGGATAGAAAGAGAACGATGTACTGCAAAACAATGAACATCTTGATCATACCTGTAACCCTGGTGGATCACAAAGTGAAGGAATCCATCTGAAAATTAGTCAGTCAATCCTTCTTTTCCTTTACTCTTTTTTTGTTCCACTACTTTTGTTCTCTTCAAATCCCAGTTGTTAGCAGAACCCATTGCTTCAATTTTTCACCCAAGGTCCCAGCTGTTTTGTTTCCTTTGGTACAGACTTCCAACAGGTTATAGGGGGATAAATGTTTGATCAGAAGAGTGCTTGGGGAAAAAACACCCAGCAGAACACACTTTAAATTGCCAACATTCCAATAAATGTTGCGTTATTATCACAGTCTGGTCCATTGAAATCGATATTGATCACTTTTTTATTGCATTTAAAACACTTCACTATATTGTATTGCCATAAGAACTGAGAAATTGGAAGATAAATTTGCAAGTATCGGCTGGTATTAATTTAGCAAAAATCTTGGAAGTTTGTGACAAATTAGCAATTTCTTAAATAACAATACTGTAAAATCACAGGATAATTTGAGGTGAAATAGAAAAATAACATCCTCGTAATAATCCTCTGCATTGGAATTACGGGATTTATACCACAAAACTGAATACATTTGATTAATGCTATTTAAGGATGGCAATTAATGCCATAAATCACTGTTCCAACATAGAATGCAAATTGAACACCTAGTAAGAGAATAGAATAAGCCGTGGAATCACTTTCAAATTTCTTCAAAAAATAATTTCTAAATACAGTATATGAATAAGATTTTTGATTGTCAATAATGCATGAATGTAACCAGTTCTATATATAAAAATTGGCACTTATCCTTTTTAAAAACTCATTCACTTACAATATTTTCATATTTTCTTTGTCTCTTTTATTAATCCACTTTCTTTCTTGATTTTTTCTAAATGTATTTATGTAATTATCTGACATATTGAAAAATCTCAGAAATATTATTGCAAGGATATTAACCAGGAAAAAATGTTAGCACCAACCCATATAAAATAACATCAGTTTAAATAATTACGGTTTGGTTAAAGAGATAAGTTTACAGAGGGAACTCCAAAGCTTATACTTGGCTGCTAATATCTGTGACGTGCAAGACTAATAATGGAGAACCATGGAGATCAAGAAGACTTGCAGGAAAAGGATGGTGAGGGTGGAGTACTTGTGTTTTTAAATACCGTGAATACCAAGGATAGGTTTTTAAAATTGATATGGCTGTGGCATATGACCCAAGTAGGTCAACACACACAAGAATTGTGAGCAAGTTTAGATACGCTCAGCAGAGCTTTGGATGAACATGCCATTGATGGGCAGAAGATGGCAGATTAATCAAATCATCATTAGAATATCCATCAGCTATTCTAATAGATGAGAGCTTCAGAAACATATGAGTTAAGGCAAGGCGGAATGTGTTTCTTTACATAGGTGGAACATGCTTTCTGTGTGATAGAACGGATATGTCCTTCAGTCTGTATTAACGCACCACATTTTTGAATTCTGACTCGGTTTCAAGCAGTATCCAAGAAAAGAAGTGTTACCTGCGGAGCTCCGATGGTGATGGGGACGAGAGACAGTGGATTTGGTATTTCCAAAGGTTGTGGAAAAGACACACTCATTCATTATCAAATCTTAAGTAAATGTTTTTGTGGTCCAGAAAGGTAATGGTGAAATAGGACTGATAATCAGTTTAGGATTCTTTGGGATATGATTTACTTTCATTTGGAAGGAAATGGGCCAATTAATGACAGTCAGCATGGTTTTGTTGCACCAGGCCATGTCTCATAAACGTGATTGAGATTTTTGAGGAAGTGACAATATGATCGATGAGGGTAAGGAAGTGGATGTTGTCTACATGGATTTTAGTAAGGCATTTGATAACTACTCTCATGGTAAGCTGATCTAGAAGATTAAATGTATGGGATTCATGATGACATGATAATTTAGATTCAGAATTGTCTTAATCATAGAAAACAGAAGGAAGGATGCTATTCTGACTGGAGGTTTGTGGGAAGGATCGTGGAGTCCCAAGTCCACAACTCATTGAAAGTAGCGACACAAGTAGAGTGGGAAAGAAGGAGTATGGTATGCTTGCATTCATGGATGTGATATTGAGTATAAGAGTCAGGATGTCATGTTGCAGTTTGGTGGGCTGCATTTGGAGTAATGTATGCAGTTCTGGTTGCCCTATTATAGGACGAATGTGGAAATTTTGGAGAGTGCACAGAAGACGTTTGCCAGAATGGTGCCTGGATTATAAAGTATTAAGTATCAGGTTGGACAAATGGATTGTTTTTCTGGAGCCTCAGAGGGTAGAACTAATGGAAGTATATAAAATTATGAGAGGCATAGATAGGGTAGACAGACAGAAGATTTTTCCCAGCATGTAAAGGTAAAAAACTAGAGTGCATAGCTTTAATTTGAGAGGGGCAACGTTTAAAGTTTAAAATTTGTGAATTGGAGAGGCCTAAATTCATCAACACTGCATTTCAGCATGGTATATATGCAAATAGTCATTATGTTGCCACTTCGTCTTACTTACCCCAGAGTCTGTTTCATTACTAAACTCAATGTGAATACTCTAAATAGCAAACTAACAAAAGCTGGAGCAGGCTGGCGTCAGTGAGATTTGCATGGTCGATTGTGCGATTCATAGATAAGTTACAATAATTGGAAAATATCGGCCATTAAAAATGTAAGCGGCAAGGGCTAGCAATTCCAAATCAAAGGTACTGCAAACGCAGCATGAAAAGATCAATGCTTTTTGTGGATCCTTTCATCAAATCCATGACTTCATCTGAAAAACCTGTTAGTCTTCTGCCTTTATGTGATTTGGCATCTTTATTCCATTCATCACATGTTGCTTCTGTTCACTGGTGCATCTGCAGTGGTGATGCAGATGGAGCCTGCCCCCCTCTCTTCCAGCTGACACACTCACACACACACACACACGCACGCACGCGCGCACACACACACACTACCTATCCATGTTCTCCAATGATGCTGCCTGCTGAGTTACTCCAACGCATTGTCTTTTATTATAAACCAGCATCCGCTGTTCTTTGTTTCTGCTTCTGTAGATACTTGTCTAGTACCTGTCTCCATCTCGTTCCAGCAGTACACGTTTGTGCTAAATTTACTATGGTTTATGTTTTAACATTACGGTTTATAAATTAAAATCAGATCTATCAAAAGTACAAACATTATTTCTACCTCATTGGTAATAACTTGTGGGGCTGTAGATCCACTGTTAAAATCCTGTTTATATTTGACAGATGCTTTATTCCGACCTAACAGGATTTGATTGACTGGGTTGGACGTAATGTAATTGCTGCCAAGATACAAGAAGTTATCTTTAACTGTATATCATTTGAGTACCACAATTTATTTAATATTGTTAATGTCAGTTAATTACACATCTGGTGGCTTTTCAAGGACAAGTCTTTTTAGTATATTTTTCTTTAATTGATTAGGATAACTACAGTGTCACCGTGAATTCTTGATTAATATGGTTCAATGGCACTTAGTTCAATATCACATTATAATTAGAATTACAGCAGTTGAGTCTGCAATCTCAGTGAACATTTTTTTATTTCATAGTATTAATCATGTGCCAAAGATATTAAAGCGTTCACCTTTTTAAGGCAGTCAGTAAGGTCCTAAATTTAGTTAGTTTATTTTAAGTTAGTTGATTTCAGAAGAGCTGCTGGCATCATTGGGTTAAAACCTATGGACTATGGAGAAGAAAAGTAGCCCAATTTCCTTCTCTTTATTATTGTGCATGTATACCAGTAGAAGGTGCAGTATTGGCTGCATGCAGAATGAGACTCGCAGTGATTTCAGTGTGGCTGGTTAGTCTGTTGATACGATCAGAATCTGTACGTGAAGCAAGTTTACCAGCGAGATGCCAGTGGAACTTGCCAGCAAGAGTCAGCTGCAAATCTGAAAATCCCAGTTTCCAGAGCATGTTTATCTCATTTTTCTCCAGTGTGTTTTACAACAGAAGAGGAGTTATTTCATACTCCTCTCTAACTTAGAGCTGAATGCACCAGTAAAATCATAGTCCTAACAGAATTTATTCTGACTGACCCAAGGATGTGCATTATGTACAGTTAGACTTTGTAATCTGAAAGTGCAGGAGTGTATTCTGTGTATTCTGTTATAGTAACAGAATACACAGAATTATAGTTTACACAGTTGCACTGCATTTATAGAGTCATACAGCATAGAACCGTGCTCTTTGACCCAATTTGCCCATGCCGATCAAGATACCCCACTAGTTCCACTTAATACCGTTTGGCCCATATCCCTTTAACTCTTTCCTACCCTTGTACCTGTCCAAATGTCTTAAATGTTGTTATTGTATCTGCCTCAACTACCTCCTGGCAGCTTGTTCCATATACCCACCACCCACCTTTGCTTTTGCTGATGGTGAAATATTTTATAATATGTAATATTTTCATGCTAGGTTCTAAACTTGTCTCCCTAAGGTATTTGCTTGCATGGAGGAAGTGTAGTTGTGATTGCTGGTGTTTACAGTAGGAAAAAATGTTCTAACATAATGATTGAATAAAAAAAAAAAATGCAGGTGTTGAAAATCTTAAATAAAACAGGAAATGCTAGAAACACCGCACGAAAGGCTCAATGTTTTTGTATTACTATTGGGCAATACATATTAAGAATATAATTTACTGGTTGGATAGTTCAACTCAACAGACAGAATGGATAAAAATGGAGAAAGAGGATTGTTATCCTTGTAATATAGGAGCAATCCTCTTCTCCCCGAAAAAAATGAACAATACAATATATAAGAAAAACCCAATTATACAAGATACAATAAGAATATGGAAACAAATAAAACTATCCTTAAAATTAAGAAACCTATCATTGTTAACACCGATAGCGAATAATCCTTTATTTAAACCATCTATGATGGATAAAATATATAATCAATGGGAAAGTTTAGGAATTAAAAGGATCGGGGATATGTATGAAATGGGAGATTTATTATCATTTCAACAATTACAATTAAAATTTAAACTGAAAAACACTCATTATTTTAAATATTTTCAGATTTGTAATTTTTTGAAGACATACATACAGGGATATCAAAAAATAACTCCTGATTTACTAGAAGAAGTAATGAATATAAAAGCTGATACACAAAAATTAATAGCATATTTATATAATAGTATCTTAAATATAGATTTACCTGTGACCGAGGTAATTAGAGAAGAGTGGGAACGGGAATTATTGATAAAAATTACGAAGGCTACATGGGAAAAGTATTTGACATACATTCACAAGTGTTCGATTAACGCAAGACATAATCTAATCCAATTTAAAATTTTACATAGATTATATTACTCAAAAACAAGATTAAATAAATTTTATCCAAATATATCGCCCATTTGCGATAAATGTTTAATCCAAGAAGCAACTATAACACACTCTTTTGTTTCTTGTATAAAACTTCATGGATTTTGGAGTGATATTTTTGAAATATTTACAAAATTATTTAAGACAAAAATGGAACCCAATAATGAATTGATTATATTTGGGGTAATGGAAGACGGGAACAAATTGAGCTCATCTCAAAAGTCAATTTTTAATTATGGTTTAATAATAGCAAAAAAAATAATATTGAAATTTTGGAAAAATACACCAATACCAACGCTCAAAATGTGGATTGCAAGTATGTTGGATACCGCACATCTTGAGGAAATGCGATTCCTCCTAATAGATAAATTTGACCAATTCATAACGAGTTGGTCTCCATTTGTCGTCTTTTTGGAAACGTATGGTGCCAAACAGGTGTAAAAGCTAATCCGTGACTGCGGATGGTCAAGATTATAAATGATCTCCTTCTATTTTCTTTTCTTCTTTTCTTTTCATTTATTCTCTTTCTTCTATTTTCTATGTCTCAACTTTCTTATTTCATTCTTTATTTTTCTTTTTCACACACTATATATCTCACATTTTTCTATTTTTCATTATCTAACTTTTTTCTTTTTCTTCTTTATTTCAAAAAATTTAAAAAATAAGAAGCTGTACATAAAAGGTATTATGAAAATATGATTTTATACAATTGTACTTCTAATAAAATAAAAATATTTAAAAAAAAAATAAATATCGAAAGGCTCATGTATGAAAATAAATAAACTATTACTATGATTCTTTGATCTCGCCTTTGTTTTTACATGTATTAGCTGGTATAGAATGTTCGTCATAATGGGTAGTTGTAGGAGAGTTATGCCAGTTGGTCGTGCTGTTCTACTGAGGAAAGTATATTGCACAAATTTGTCAAAAGTGTACTTATCCTAATAAAATATATGACAAAGTACAGTACTGAGTTTAATGAAATCATAATAATATATAACTCTTATCATAGAAACTAGGTGCAGGAGGAGGCCATTTGGCCCTTCGAGCCAGCACCGCCATTCATTGTGAACATGGCTGATCGTCCCCTATCAATAACCCGTGCCTGCCTTCTCGACTCCACTAGCCCCCAGAGCTCTATCTAACTCTCTCTTAAATCCATCCAGTGACGGCCTCCACTGCCCCTCTGTGGCAGGAATTCCATAAATTCACAACTCTCTGAGTGAAAAAGTTTTTCTCACCTCAGTCTTAAATGATCTCCCCTTCTAAGACTGTGGCCCCTGGTTCTGGACTCGCCCAACATTGGGAACATTTTTCCTGCATCTAGCTTGTCCAGTCCTTTTTATAATTTTATAGTTTCTATAAGATTCCCCCTCATCCTTCTAAACTCCAGTGAATACAAGCCTAGTCTTTTCAATCTTTCCTCATATGACAGTCCCGCCATCCCAGGGATCAATCTCGTGAACCTACTCTGACTGCTTCAATCACAAGGATGTCCTTCCTCAAATTAGGAGGCCAAAACTGTACACAATACTCCAGATGTGGTCTCACCAGAGCCCTATACAACTGCAGAAGAACCTCTTTACTCCTATACTGAAATCCTCTTGTTATGAAGGCCAACATTCCATTAGCTTTCTTCACTGCCTGCTGTACCTGTAAGCCAACTTTCAGTGACTGGTGTACAAGGACGCCCAGGTCTCGCTGCACCTCCCCCTTACCAAAC
The DNA here is from genome assembly GCA_038087875.1 of Malacoraja senta. Taxonomy (NCBI): domain Eukaryota; kingdom Metazoa; phylum Chordata; class Chondrichthyes; order Rajiformes; family Rajidae; genus Malacoraja; species Malacoraja senta. Next base: position 79,240,712 of record CM075979.1, read on the forward strand.
CTAACCCCATTGAGATAATAATCTGCCCCCTTGTTTTTGCCGCCAAAGTGGATAACCACATTTATCTATATTATACTGCATCTGCCATATGTCATCCTGTCATAAATAGTATCAATACAAAATAGGTGAAATGTTTTGCACTAGTAGTCTGATGAATGCTTATTTCCCAACACAATGTTGTCAAGTGCTGTAACACTCTCTGAGAACAATCTCTTAGATTTTCTAATAACTTTAATTGTAAATTTATTATACTTGTGTTCGGAGAGATTAAATTCTCATGACAAAATTAAATTAATTGTTTATTTCGGGGGTTATGTCTAGGGGTTATTATAACTGGGAATATGAGGTGCTGCAGACGTATATGGTGGATTAGTAATCCCCAGAGTCTTGGACTAGTGATCTGAACTGCCAAATTGAGTCAAAGAATTATACAGTGTGGAAACAGGCCCTTTGTCCCACCGAGTTCAGCAACCATTCCATCAATTATTCTAATCTCATTTTATTCTCACCACATTTCCATCAATTCCCTGAGGATACTATGGTACACCTGTACACTAGGACAGTCTACAATGCCCAATTAACTTTGAGATGTAGGGTAACAATTGAGCACCTGAGGGAAACCCCATGTGGCCAAAGGGAGAACATGCAAAGTACACACAGACAGCATCAGATAGAACGGGGTTGCTGGAATTGTGAAGGATAACTTCTATAGCTCGGTCACTGTGTAGTCGGTTCAGATTTCATTGTGGCATATAGAACAGGAGCTCATGGAATGATATTGTTAACTAAATAAATCTAAAGGAACAAGTTAGTATCAATTAACAGTGAGTATGAAGTCCTTAGAGAAAATACAAAGCCATCCTTAAGGGGCTGTCCCACTTAGGCGACCTAATCTGCGAGTTTAGAAGAGTATCTTCGACCTTCAAACTCGCAGCATGGTCAACACGAGGTCCTATGAGGTCGCTGGAACTCTCCTTCATGCTCGAGGGAAGTTCCTGAATACTCGTGGCCTCAGCTAGGTTGCGAAAAAATTTCAGCATGTTGAAAAAATTTCCGAGATAAAATTTGGTCGGCATGGTTCTTTTTGACTTGTAGTGCAGTGGATTGGGGTCGCTATTTAGTTACAGGCAGTGGAGGGCAATCTCCTTCACTGACCGGGCATTTTGATTGGCTCATTGGAGTTTTCAGGACCAAGGAAAACCTACCGGTAGGTAAAATGCCCACTAAACTTTATTAAACTTCTTAAAAGTGTCTCCACTCCTTCTACCCCCTTCTCTCCCCCCCCTTCTCTCTCCCCCTCTCTCTCCCCCTCCCCCCCTTCTCTCTCCCCCCCTTCTCTCTTCCCCCCTTCTCTCTCCCCCCTTCTCTCTCCCCCCCACTTCTCTCTCCCCCCCCCCCTTCTCTCTTCCCCCCCCTTCCTCTCTCCCCCCCCTTCTCTCTCCCCCCCCTTCTCTCTCCCCCCCTTCTCTCTCCCCCCTTCTCTCTCCCCCCTTCTCTCTCCCCCCTTCTCTCTCCCCCCTTCTCTCTCCCCCCTTCTCTCTCCCCCTTCTCTCTCCCCCCTTCCTCTCTCCCCCCTTCTCTCTCCCCCCTTCTCTCTCCCCCCTTCTCTCTCCCCCCTTCTCTCTCCCCCCTTCTCTCTCCCCCCTTCTCTCTCCCCCCTTCTCTCTCCCCCCTTCTCTCTCCCCCCTTCTCTCTCCCCCCTTCTCTCGCCCCCTTCTCTCTCCCCCCTTCTCTCTCCCCCCTTCTCTACCCCCCTTCTCTCTCCCCCTTCTCCCCCCCCCTTCGCTCCCCCCCCTTGGCCTCCCCCCTTCTCTCCCCCCTTCTACTATCCCTTCTACTATCAGCACATTAGATTCCTCAGTTCTACTTTCCTTCAATTTCTAACTTTGATGTTTTCCAACAGCAACAGAGGTTCCTTTTTTTTTCTTTGAAGGAATGTAAACCCACGTAAAAGAGAGTTTTAATTTGTGTGTTTTCATAACTTTGAACAGCCTGAAGTGTTTTACTACCAACAATGTATTTTTGAGATGTAGTAATTGATCTAAAATTGAGGTGCTCTGTTCTATATGCCACTTTCTGGTAGCAGGTACACTGAGTGGCAACTTTGCAGGGAAATTGTTGAGCTGTGCAGCAGCTATAGATTAGCGATAATGAGAATCTTTTGTGATCAGTATGTTTCTCGCCCAACAAGGCTGTGTAGACTTAGTTCTTAGAATTAGTAAGTAAGTGTTAGTGAGAGAATATCTTGGAAGCAATGATCATAATATTGAAAGGTTTACCATAGCTATGGACAAGAAAATATGCTATTCTAAGGTAAAAATAGTTGTGGGAAGAGGGTCAGTTTTACTGGGATGAGAACCGATCTGATTGTGGGTAAATTGGAATCAAAGCTTGATGTCAAAGCTATGTTTGAACAATAGGAAGCTAGGCATGTTTCAGCTACAGTCCGAGACAGGATGGGGAAATTATAGCTGGAACACTCTGGGTAGCCAAAATAAACTGAAATCGAACAGGAGGAAAGAGAATGTGTGACATATGCCAAGATGTTGCACACCTGGGAAATGGGCTAATTTTCCAAAGTTTAAAAGGGAAGTGAAAAATAAATAAGAAATGTAAAGAGCGAGAGTCTGACAGCAAACCTTAGCGAGTCCAGGCATGTGAACAGGAAAGTGGTCGTAAGAGAGCAGGTGAGGCTGATTAGAGACAAAAAAGTAAATCTTGCCAAGACAGGCATGGGAGAGGTACTAAATGAGTTATTTATTAGTCCCTGCCAAGGAAGAAGATGCTGATGGGTCTTAGCATGGGAAAATGTGATTACAATTCTATATGGTTAAAAATGGGTATGGCTGATACTGGGGTATAAAAAGAGCTAGATGGAGAGCAATCGTTCAGGATGGTGGTATTCGTCAGAATTTGGTGATTTCATAGCATGGGGGGTGATTGGCAAAGGAGCCAAAAGTGACAAAAGGAATTTTACCTCCACCAAGTGATTAGGCTCTGAATTGCACTGCCATGTATGCGTGTGACCCATGCAATTTAACATTCATAAAAGCTGGATAAATATTGAAATGATAGAATTAGCAGATTATTTGATAGGCAAGGAAGTGGGACTATTTTGATTGTTCTTCCATAGTCAATATGGATTTGATAGGCCGAATATTGATAGGCCTCTTTACATACAATAACCATTTGGTGAATCTGTAAATTAAGAGTCAGTTTGAATAGAATGGTGATGAATATTGTTTGCAAGTTTTTCCAGTTGTGTAAGAGGCAAAGAGAATACCGAGTTATTGGTCTGAGGCACAGGTTATAGACTTGAGTCCTGATGATGTACTGCATAGGCTCACTGTAACTGAAACAGCAACTGTGTACTTTGCAATTTGAACTAACAATTAGTGGGACTCCTCCAAACCGCTGGCCAATGACTTTTGTTCTGAAGTATTTGTCTATTTGCACTCACATCTTGATACAAAAATACATTAATTGGATGAGTTGCTGAAGGACTCTTAATATCTGTGGAACTGCACTCCATGAAAAGTCTTGGGGTGTGGGGAGTAGACTGCAAAATGCATTGCTAAATACTTGCTTGCACTTCAGTTTTTATGTCCAACAAAATAGATTTGTTATGCTTTAGGTAAAGACTTAATAAAGTCCAGGAAATCTTTGGTGAAATTGCATGTAGCTTTATAAATGAGAGTGATTTTTGTTTTTGTAGCTGTTTAGTGGATTTAGTGCAAAATTCTGATACTTCACAAATCTTTTAAAAGGTGCACAGTATAAGGAATCTTTCATGTTGGCAAAACTATTTGTCATTTTGTCTGGGGCATGTGACATACAGGCATGAATTTACACACATCCAGCACAGGTGGATCAGATAGTGTGGAGTATAACCATGCAACTTTGCCTTTGAGACCAGTGCTTTATTCCAAGTTAACTGTCAATGAATTATACATACAGTGCCCTCCATAATGTTTGGACAAAGACCCATCATTTATTTATTTGCCTCTGTACTCCGCAATTTTGAGATTTGTAGTAGAAAAAAAAATCACATGTGGTTAAAGTGCACATTGTAAGATTTTATTAAAGGGTATTTTTATACATTTTGGTTTCACCATGTAGAAATTACAGCTGTGTTTATACATAGTCCCCCCATTTCAGGGCACCATAATGTTTGGGACACATGGCTTCACAGGTGTTTGTAATTGCTCGGGAGTGTTTAATTGCCTCCTTAATGCAGGTATAAGAGAGCTCTCAGCACCTAGTCTTTCCTCCAGTCTTGCCATCACCTTTGGAAACTTTTATTGCTGTTTATCAACATGAGGACCAAAGTTGTGCCAATGAAAGTCAAAGAAGCCATTATGAGACTGAGACATCAGCCAAAACGTAGTCTTACCAAAAACAACTGTTACGAACATCATAAGAAGAAAGGGAGCACTGGTGAGCTTACTAATCGCAAAGGGACTGGCAGGCCAAGGAAGACCTCCACAGTTGATGACAGAAGAATTCTCTCTATAATAAAGCAAAACTTGTCGAACACCTGTCCGACAGATCAGAAACACTCTCCAGGAGTTAGATGTGGATTTGTCAATGACCACTGTCCGCAGAAGATTTCATGAACAGAAATACAGAGGTTACACTGCAAGATGCCAACCACTGATTAGCTGCAAAAATAGGATGGCCAGGTTATAGTTTGTCTAGAAGTACTTAAAAGAGCAACCACAGTTCTGGAAAAAGGTCTTGTGGACAGATGAGACAAAGATTAACTTATATCAGAGTATGGAGGAGAGAAGGAACTGCCCAAGATCCAAAGCAAACCACCTCATCTGTGAAACACAGTGGTGGGGGTGTTATGGCCTGGACATGTATGGCTGCTGAAGGTACTGGCTCACTTATCTTCACTGATGATACAATTGCTGATGGTAGTAGCATAATGAATTCTGATGTGTATAGACACATCCTATCTGCTCAAGTTCAAAGAAATGCCTCAAAACTCATTGGCCGGCAGTTCATTCTACAGCAAGACATTGATACCAAACATACTGCTAAAGCAACAAAGGAGTTTTTCAAAGCTAAAAAATGGTAAATTCTTGAGTGGCCAAGTCGATCTGAACCCAATTGAGCATGCCTTTTATATGCTGAAGAGAAACTGAAGGGGACTAGCACCCAAAACAAGCATAAGCTAAAGATGGCAGCAATACAGGCCTGGCAGAGCATCACCAGAGAAGACACCCAGCAACTGGTGATATCCATGAATTGCAGACTTCAAGCAGTCATTGCATGCAAAGGATATGCAACGGAATACTAAATATGACTACTTTCATTTACATGACATTGCTGTGTCCCAAACATTATGGTGCCCTGAAATGGGGGGCTATGTATAAACACTGCTGAAATTTCGACATGGTGAAACCAAAATGTATAAAAATGGCCTTTATTAAAAGCTGACAATGTGCACTTTAACCACATGTGATTTTTTTTTTCTACTACAAATCTCAAATTGTGGAGTACAGAGGCAATAAATGATGGGTCTTTGTCCCAAACATAATATCTAGGTATCTATATCTAGGTATGAGTCTGTATCACTGGTTTAAAGTTCTCTCTTAAGAACATCACTGCTACTTTAACCACGAGTGCTCTTTGAAATTGACAAGCAATCACTTCTATTTGAAACGTGCATCTCCATATTAGATTAAACAATGTAACAGTCGTAATTTTAGTTTACAGTAGCCAAAATAACAAAAATATTGCTATTATAAAAGTCCTTTATTTTTGAAAATCCTGCCTGGAAAAATAACGTTGTTATTGCGAGTCTGAAACAATTCTCTTTCCTCCATTGACACAATGGTACTTATAATGAGATATTCTTCGGAAAGCAACTATCACTTGTCGCAGAACTACCTCTACTGCAGTCAGTGTTCACAATGTGGTCTCCTGTATATTGGGGAAACCCAATGCAGATTGGGTAATGGAGTGATTGCTTTGCCAAATTCCTCTGTTATGTTTGTCTGTTTAATTCTCCATTCCATTCCTATTCAAGTATCTGTCTTTTGCGCTGTTCTGAATAAACTTGAGGAACAGCATTTAATCTTCCAACAAGACAATTTACAGTTCTCATGACTAAATACTGAATTTGACAATTTTGGATTTGAACTGGCCATTTCTGATGAGAGATCATTAATTTGTAATGTTAGCTTAATTTCTGAACCTTCACAGATGTTGAATTACTTTCCACATAGATTTTTTAAACTGCTTTCTGTTTTATTTCCAGATTACCAGCACTGCACTGTTATATATTTTACATTCCAGCACTTTCTTCCCTTCCTCCACTTTCCTCTCCATCTTTTCAATTTGTACTTCTTCCAGGCAGAAGTACACTCTCATCTGGCCTCATTCAATCTCTCGTTGTCCATCCTTTCATAGATATTCCCTTTGCTGTTTCCACCACCCCTCCCCCATTTTCTAATTTAAAATGTGCCATTTTGAAACATCTCTCTGTTCTGAAGAAAAGTCATGAACCAAAAACATTAATTCTTTCTCACTCCAGAAAGAAGAGAAATTCCTGGTTTGTTGAACAAAATGTTCTGTTCTTTGATGGATTCCAACAGAATTTGACATTTCTACTTGTCAATCACAACACTGCCACATTCCAGGGCTTGCTAGATATTAGGAACCTTTTTGGTTTAGGGAAGGAAAAATTACAAAATGAAATATTCACTCAAAATGAATTAAATCAAAGGACGTAGTGGTAGATCTACCGTCTTACAGCGCCAGAGTCCTGGATTCGATCCTGACTATGGGTGCTGTCTCCCCGTGACCTGAGTGTGTTTTCTCTGACCTCTTCAGTTTCCTCCCACATTCCAAAGATGTTCAGGATTATAGGTTAATTGGCTTTGTGTAAATGTAAAATTGTTCCATGTGTGTGTTAGGGTAGTGTTAAATGTATAGAGATCGCTGGTCGGCGAGGACTCGGTGGGCCGAAGGGTCTTTTTCTGTGCTGTATCTCTCAACTAAATGAAAAATTAATGTCGAGGCCCATCCAGCTAAGGTTTTTTGGAAGGGGCACTTTGAATGAAACAAGTGCTAGATGAACAATCGGGAGATCATAAGATGATTTTTCCTTTTTCGCTTTTGGGGGAGCCATGAATGATGCTGGCTTCTGTTAACCCTGCCCTTCACAGGTGTCCTTGAACAGTTAAGTAATGACACCTTAGTGAGGTGCTTTCAGACATTATTTGTACTGTTTGAAATGGATTCTGTAGTTGATAGGGAATTTATATATTTCTTCATAGATGGATTATTGCCCAGTGGCAGTGATAATAAGCACATTATGTGAGGAACGGCGCGGTAGTAGCTGCATTGCCACAAGAAATGCAGCCATGAGTTCATTTCATGAATTAATTTCAGCATTTGTTGAATTCCAGGGTGATTTGTCATACACTTAGAAAAATCCTTGATTATACTTAATAATAGTTCTGTTCAAAACAGCAGTTTCCTGATCAACATGCAGATGGAGCATATCAACATGGAGTAATGTTAGCAGTGAGTTTGCTAATTGCGTCTGTTTGAGTTAAGACAATCATCTGGCTGTCAAATGAAGAAGGGACTATTACCAGGCTTCTGCTATTGATTTGACATTGAGAATATTTATACTGAAGTTACTTTATCTCCTTTTAACTTTCACATGAGTAGTTTAGTTACCAAGAAAAGCCTAAAAGTATTTACTTTCAGTTAGAATACTGCCACAGATGAAGCCTAATGGGCCTGTTCCACTTGGGCGATTTTTCAGGCGACTGCCGGTGACTGTCAAGCGGGGGACAGGGCAAGCGGGGGGAGCGCTGTCTGAGTGAAATTCACACGGTGCAAAGCCAATGTGATACAGACATACACCGCAATGAACAGGAAGGTTGGCGCTGTAATTAAGACAGTGAAAACACAGTGTAAGGGAAGGGTCACGTAAGTCCTTTAAGAGAGGGGGGAGAAGGAGGAGACGGGGTGGGGAGAAGGAGTGGAGACATCTTTTAAGAAGCCAGAGATATAAGACTGTGAACCTCGGCGGACATTAACATTACCGGTCGGTTATCCTTGGTTCTGATGTTTGACCACCCTGCACAGTTTGTTTCCAAGTCTATGTAGTATTTCAGATTTTGCAAAATGTCATTCTATCGTGAATTGTTTATTGCACAGTGGGCAAGTCTACCTACCATTCTTGTCAGCTCCTCGAGCCTGTGTTGTTATGTCAACCAATTTCAGGGAATACAATCCTTGTTAGTGCAATCTAAATTTGTAAATTAATCCCTGGAATCCAGGTGTCATACTGCAAACTCATGACGCTTTTGTGTCGAGGCCAGTGTGCCTGTTCTAAGGTGTGGTGCCCAGACCTGATTGCGTGATTAAACCAGGGCTCTGTATAGCTGCGGCATACATTCTGCCTCTTTGCATTCTGGTCTTCCAGATGTATCAAAAGGTCAGCATTGCATTCCGTTAACTAAGATTTTCTGAACATGTCTATGACATTTTTACCCAGAGAGTTGTGAATCTGTGAAATTCTCTGCCACAGAAAGCAGTGGAGGCCAATTCACTGGATACTTTCAAGAGAGAGTTTGATATAGTTCTTTGGGCTAACGGTATCAAGGGATATGGGGAGAAAGCAGGAACAGGGTACTGATTTTGGAAGATCAGCCATGATCATCTTGAATGGTGGTGCTGGCTTCAAGGGCTGAATGGCTTACTCCAGCACCTATTTTCTCTGTTTCTATTTTAATTATCTACATATATGAGTTCATCAGTCTTTTTTCAGAGCTCTGTATGACATTTAATTTGAGAATATTCTGCTCCTTTCTTTCTAGGTTCAATGTGAGATACCCTCCCTATTGCTTCACTGAATTCCATTAGGCACAACATTGTCATATTGTTAATATCTTGTAATTTTATGTTTTCACTCCTGATATCAGCGTTCCTACTCTTTGTGTCCTTAGATCACTTTGGATGATGGCCTTCTATCTCATTGTCCTAATTGTTAAAGTACAGGTTGATTTGTTTAGGGGCTATTATGGATCCATGCAGGATGTCAAGAGTCATTTTATACCCAATTGAAATACTTACAGACTCTCCCTCCTCTGTTTAGGAAGTTCAGTCACTTGCTTGTCTCAACGATAATTTGCCTTGCATTGTATTAAATTCAATTTTGACTGATTATCTGTTACAATGGACTTTAATTAGTTGTCATGTGAATTCAATTGCTCTTTGCCTCCATCGGAAACCAAACATTCTTTATTTAATATTTTGGCTATTGTACTGGTGTTTCATGGCTGCACAGATTACTCCAATCTTAAATGGTAAAAGCACGAATTATGACTGCCTTGGGAGTTAACTAACTGTTCTGAATTTGATTGCATACATTTTGTTTTGAAAAGCCTGGTTTTGATTCCAGTAATGTCTGATTTACAAAGTGCCTGTTTTTGGCGAAATGTGGTAAATTTGACTCTGCATTTGTACTGTTTCACATAATTTCTGTGCTTTTTTTTTTGCAGTCGTACAAGATCATAAACTTTGCTCCCACGTTGCTTCAGATCATTGTGTCTGATCAGGTTGAATTTCCAGTTAGACAAGCCGGTAAGTTTAGGCTGCCTTAACAGAAGAACCTATTAATAAGTAATAATAGTAAGCCATTTGGCCCTTCAAGTTTGTTCTGCCATTCATGCAGATTATAGTTGACAATTCTATCTCAGTTCCATTTTCTTGCTCTGCATCCATATCCTTTGATTCCCTTATTGTCCAGAAATCTATTGATCTTGATGTCAAAGCAACTCAGTGACAGAGCCCACATAGCCCAACAGTGAATCCTAAAGATTCACCACCCTGTCAATGAAAACAATTCTCCTCAGTCCTAAAGGGGCATCTGTGAACTATGGTTCTAAAATTCATAGCCAGGGGAAGCACCCTCCTGGCAGATTAAGCTCTAAGAAATTTGTAAATTCTACTGAGATCAACTCTTATTCTTTGAAATTCTGGTCTAGTCTATACAGATGCTTGTGGGAGGTTTGTTTGTTGCTATCATTTGGAGGGATGTGCAGTGCTGGCAATATAAAGAGTTTTCCCTTTGATCCCTTTTGATAAATGTGGTGATCTGCAGTAAAGGCAGACTTGGAGTGAAACATGCAATGCTCTTCCATTTGATAAGCTTTAGATTAATGTAGACTTTTAATGGCATGAAAGGAAATCATTTGTCACATTAAGTCCTTGCTGGAACTCTTGTTATGAGTTATGTAAGCAGCCCAACCACACCTATTTCTGCAGATGCTGGCCTCCTGCATTCTCCAAGATGGATTCTGGTACATCTGTCCTGGTCAGATAGGATAGAAGGTCACCCTACCAACTTGGCATTCAATCAAAATAAGATCTTTTTTGAGAGTGTATTAAGTCATCACTTACTGTAATAAAACTAGGACTGTCATAAGAAATGCATCCAAAAATCATGTCATCCCGAAAAGAATTTTGTAAGAAACCAGGTACTCAGAGTTGCCTAGAAAATGCGTTGAAGGAGATTGGGGATGCAATTGCAGAAGTTGGTAAAAGGCTTAATGTCATTTTTATGTGAGATATTGAGAAGTTTGAAAGAGAAAAAAATTTGATTTTAGTTGCACTGCTAATCTCTTCCCTGTTACAGAACTGATGGCAGCATATAATAACATGATCTGGCCGATGGAGGTGACTGAGTGTATTTAGTGTCTCAGTGTTGGACATGATAGCCTGGAAAAGATCTCTGGCAGAGTCATACAGCAAAGAAACAAGCCCTTCGGCCCACCATGTCCATGTTGACTTTTCTGCCCATTGACTCCTATCCCATTAACCCACATTAAGACAATATCCTTTTATGCCCTGCCCATTTAATTGTCTGAATGAGTGCCTCTTAAAAGCAGCAATGGTGTCTGTGTCTACCATCTCCTCCGGCAGTGTGTTCCAGATAGCAATCACTCTGTGTGAAGGGGAAAACACTCACTCCTCAGATTCTCTTTAAAACTCCATTCTCACCTTAATATCTTGTTTTTGATACCCCTTCCTTGGGGGAAAAATATGATATGTACCCCATCATATTCTTATGTACGTCTAGCAATGTTACAAAATTTTGAGATTTTAAAAATAACGTCTGTAATTTATCCCATCAGATAAAGCATAAAAAGAAGTTTAATTTGACACCTAATTCACTTTCATATCTTCAGTATTAAAAAAGTTATGGCCATTTTCATACTCGGAAATTAGCATTTTGTTCCCTATTGCTTTTCCATTAACTTAACACAAAAGCTGTGATCGAGGACAGTCAAAAGCCCATAACTTTCTTAAAAACTAAGAGAACTGAAATACATTTTCAGTTATTATAGATTGAAGCATTCTGAAACAAATATGAAACGATCTTACTTAGATGACATGAAATTAAAGCATATAATTAGTTAGTTACCTAATTGTAGCTAATTACAAAATTCAATTACTAGATCTAAACATCTATTAATTTCTTAAGAATAGATTAACATTTTTAAATAGCCTAAGTGTCCAAATAACATTCACACAAGAATTCACAATATAACATAATTTTTTTATCTCATTGTCATGGATTTACAGGCCAAATGGAAGGAATTGAATGTTTAATACCTGTAAATTAATGGGCATTTAAATCATCGTGCGAGTGAGGTTTTCTGGAACGCGATCATTTGGAACGTTGATTTGCGGTGAATTTAACCCCGTATCGGCATGAAAAATTCTGCCGTTCGAGGAAAAGAATCACCGTTTCACATTAGAAAATGTGAATTAAAGGCTTCTTAAGAAGCACTTTTATACAAATAAATAAACTGCTTTCGTTTACCTGTCCCGTGCGTGAAATCTGTCCCCGTTGTCAGCGTTGACGGCTTTCGAAGCTGATTTTAAAATAATTCCAGCGCTGAACTTGTCGATCGAATAAATATAAAAAATACACAAAACGCCCGTCGGAACGATTTTTCAGCAAAAGTTTGCACTCCAACGAAATATTAACCAGGACAAGGCAGGAGAAACCCGCGTTTTAACCCCGCCCCCCCCCCTCAAAGGCGCCAAAATTGCGCACACGGCCAGTGGCAGAATTGCAGCGCCGCTGAAGGTAAGTATTGTAACATACCTACTATCAGATCACCCATTGAGCTCTTTTGCTCCGGGTATGTAATCTCTCCTCATAACAAAATTCTTGCAGCCCAGGCAGCATCCTGGTGAATCTCCATTGTACTCTCTCCATAAGAATTGCATCCTTACAACACACCAGAACTGCTCACAACACTCCCAAGTGTGACCTGACCCGTGTTTTGTAAAGTTGCAACATAATGTCCCAACTCTTATATTCTGGCCCATGAAGGCAAACATTCCATGATGTTGGCTTGCTTGGGTATTTGAACAATTTTGCAGAGGCACTATTGATGTTATCTCCCTGGTTTTTCGAGGTGTTTTCTGTAGGTAATCTAGGTGGTAGGTGGGGAAATCACTAGTGCCTAACAGACCGTTAGTTTTGTGTCAAATTCTTGTCATAATTTTCAAACAGCTATTAAAACGCCCTTAAAAGCGTTGCTCACTCACTGAAAGAGTAGCGTGGTTGATGTCTTCTTTGCTGAGAAGCAACCATTAGTGTCAGAAAACACAACATTTTCAACTGGAGCTATCTTCTAAATGCCATTTCAGTATATCCTATTACTTATTTGCTTTTCAATTACTTGTAAAATAAAATTACAATTTGTGTGGCATTAGCTATGTATATTATGAAAATGGTCACAAGCAGACATCCTGACATTGCTCCATTCCCACCAACTTGGAGACAGTAATCTCAAAAGACCATCTGACATTGGCTAACTTATTTCAGGCCATGCAAATGGATCATTTTGGTCCACACTTTAGTATCAAACCATATGAATCAGATGCAAAGGTTATAGCTGGCACTAACACATTGGTTAATCTCCGATGGAGAGATGGGAGAAATTGATCAATTAAAATATTTAATCATTCTGTTTTAGAATGTTGTAAAATACTTTGGAATTTGAATTCTTATAATAACTTGAAGCAAATTTGATTTTAACTTGCGTTTGATGGCAATTGAATGCACTGAAAAATATTGTGGGGGTAGATTCATTCTTTAAATTGAATTTCCGATTTTCCTTTAAATTAATGTTTAGCTGCTATCTACATGAAGAATATGGTGACACAATACTGGCCAGACCGTGAAGCTCCTCCTGGGGAAGCGATGTTACCTTTCAACATACATGAAAATGATCGGCAGAATATTCGTGACAACATTGTGGAGGGGATCATTCATTCACCTGACCTAATCAGGTATGGAGCTCGAAATAGAGATAGCAAACATTGAAATTCATTATTTATTAGTATGAAAAACCAAGCTACATGTTAACAAAGAAGAGAATACAATATCCATTATCAATGATTGGGCTATATATGAAGACTGGGGAGATGTGAGGTAAATGCAGTGGATGACATGAATATGAACATGCAGAGCACCGCTGTGGTCTCTCAGGCAACACACAATATGGATTTTCGGCAAAGGGGCAAAGCAGATTTAAAAAAAATTCTCAAGAGAAGAATTAGAGAGAGGGAGATAGAAGACATTTCATATAGCAACTGCATATGGATAGCAATGCTTACTAGATTTTTGTCCGGTTCTTTTGGATGTGTGCATTAATGAATTGGCTTATGAGCTGGAAGGAATGGCATTCAAATTTGCAGGAAATACTGAAATAGAGGACACGATGTATAATTGAAGTGACACATTGCAGTTCTTAAAAGAAAGCCATTGTTCTTTGAAATGAAGTTTGATGATAGAGAAGAACCGGTTCACAAGACATTGAAAGCAAATCCTCAAGCCTTTCAAATGCTAACAGAATACTATGCTTCATGGCATTTCATACTGAATTAAAATTGAGAAGTGTTGTTAAATTTATATAAATCCTTGGTAAAACAACAATTGGTGTATACTGTTCAGCGTATTGGACGCCATACTAAATGAAGAATATTTAGTCAGTATGAAAAAGTAGAAGAAAAGGCCATTTGGTTCATCAAGTTTGCCCGGTATAATTATGATAAATTTTGCATCACTACAGGAGTTCACATTTCTTTCAATTTCTTGGGAGTGGCAGAATATCAATTAAATGCTGACTAATTAGGGAATCAAATTTGGAAAATTCCTCTTCTTTAATCTATCACATTTAAACCTGATTTTCATCACGTTACGTCTTACACATTTTGATCACCAACAGGAGTTTTGTTTTCTATTGAAGGCATACCGTGTTTCAGCTGTTGGTGCATGAGCCATTAGTTACAGGGGTACTAATCTCTAAAAAATAATAATCTAACTTTCAACCTAGTTCTGCCTTAATGTTATATGTATGTTTGACCCCTGATTTTACTAAGCTAATCCAATTGAAGTAATCTGATTTTTAGTAATCTATATGTCCATGTAAGGCTGCAAAATCCAGTTCCTTCATAACATTTCTTCCTTGTTAGTTCCTTCATTCCTTCCTCAGTTAGTTCATTCTGATTCACTAAGATTCTACCTAATATGGCGAAATAGGAAGTATCATTTAAAAAACCAGGACAAGGAAGAGTGGGGTGTTTTGACAATTTAAAATTGTAAAGAAATGGGTCAGAAAAGAATGATGATTTCTAGTGAGTGAGGATGTATGCAATGCGGTGACTTAATTGTAGATCCAAATCTGAGGAAAGACATTCTTGCCATAGAGGGAGTACAGAGAAGGTTCACCAGATTGATTCCTGGGATGTCAGGACTTTCATATGAAGAAAGACTGGATAGACTCGGCTTGTACTCGCTAGAATTTAGAAGATTGAGGGGGGATCTTATAGAAACTTACAAAATTCTTACGGGGTTGGACAGGCTAGATGCAGGAAGATTGTTCCCGATGTTGGGGAAGTCCAGGACAAGGGGGCATAGTTTAAGGATTAAGGGGAAATCCTTTAGGACCGAGATGAGAAAAACATTTTTCACACAGAGAGTGGTGAATCTCTGGAACTCTATGCCACAGAAGGTAGTTGAGGCCAGTTCATTGGCTATATTTAAGAGGGAGTTAGATGTGGCCCTTGGGGCTAAAGGGATCAGGGGGTATGGAGAGAAGGCAGGGATGGGATACTGAGTTGGATGATCAGCCATGATCATATTGAATGGCGGTGCAGGCTCGAAGGGCCGAATGGCCTACTCCTGCACCTATTTTCTATGTTTCTATACCTATAGAGTGAATTCTACACTTGCCACCCTTCCTCAGTTAGAATTAATGAATGTAATAGAAGTTTATTAAAGGTTATTAGACAAGAGGAATCACTCGAGAAAATCTGAATAAAGGAATATATGATTTAAAATCATGATTCATTGTCATGTGAAGGATTTAAAAAATGTCAGGTTGACCCAAATGGCTTGTTTTCATATTTCTTTGTAAATCTTTGTGGAGAGATTCTTTATTTAGTCTTGAAAAAACAATGACACTTATTAGAGTTCTGGTTCATGTTGACACTTTTTCCATATGCAAGTCATTATCATTTAGTTTTCTGCCCTCAACCTTTACAATAGCAAGCAATAGTTATGGGCAATCAAAGTCATACAAAACAACCCAGCATTTGTTATCCAGGTGGACCATGGTAATTAAATTCCTTTTTATTTCTTATGTGAGACATCTTTCTTTGTTGATGCTGCTTGGAATGGAAATAGCTATCAAAGCAGCAATTAAGTTGTTAAACTATTCTGGTGTTCTATTGTGCACTGCATATTTTTTTTCTATGAAGCTAGATCAAGAAAATTTACATGTCAAAAAAACATTGGTAATATTGGTAATCAAAAGTAGTCACAGCAGGGAATTAAGTTACTTGGCTCATTGAGTTCATAACTGGAGCAATCCAGTTAGTCCAATTTTCTCCTTCCAAAACCCTACACATTCCCCCCTTTTGGGATATTTATCCAGTTCCCTTTTGAATACTAGTCATTGATATGCAATTTTTGGCACAGTATTTCTTGCTCCAATTGTACAGCCTGATGTGCAGTACAGCACATAAAGCAGACAAACAAGTATAATTCGCCTTTAACTGTCCCATTGATCCATTTGATCTGGTCTTGCCCCATCATAGACATTTCCTTCATCCTATCCAGTCCCTCATGACGACAACTTAAAATGACCTTATTTAATAATTTTCCTAGTTCTGATCAGAAATTCAAACTATGCTTCTCTTTTTATGATGTTGTCTGATGAGTGTCTCCAACATTTTCTGCTGTAATTTATTTTGTAGCAGTCATCCCCTGTGCACTTTGTGTTGCTGTGCATCTTTTTATCTGACCTGGGATTGTAACGTCCTGCATACATGTTTTACTTTATTGTATGTTCATTTATTCAATTCTCAGGAGGCAGTCTAATCAATGCAATGTGAGATGAGGCCAAATAGTTACCAAAACAGTGGTTACTCACTCAATTCAATTAATATAATCTACCTGTACATTGAAGCATAATATGAAGGTATGCCAAAATGGCCAATGTTAGTTGATTATCATACTTTGTTTGATTTAAGTGGTTTCTAGATTTCTAGTATTTCAGACTTCTTCAATTCCGTATTACATTTCTAATTTTGAATTTAAAATATTTGTCTGTCGTTCTAGTCCAACTGTTTTAAAGAATCTTCTCCCTTTTTCTTTCATCTCAGACTGATAAGAATAATAATTTTCCCCCACTCAACCTCCTTCCCTGAATTAGTTTGAAGAATTGAGGTGAATTATTTGGACAAACTAAACTGCTAGAAAATGATACTCTCTAAAGTACTTTTTAGAGAAGTCTTCACTTGCACACTTAAGACATTCCACACCCCACTCCCCAATTAATCTGAGTTGCAAAATTTCTCATATTTTGGTATGGAAATAAACACTTCCTTAATTATAGGTTTAAAAGAAGCCAACTTTACTTTAAACAACAAATAAGTTGGCTTGAAAAAAATGTTTATTTTCAGCTCCAAAAGATTACCATTCCTTTAAGCCAACTTTATTTATGAATCTGCTCCCCATTGACCTTACACTTCTCATCAAATTCCAGTGAGTAACTAACAGCAAATGTATTTGGGTGTCCTCATGCATATATCATTATAAGCTCGAAAGACCAATGAAATATTTCCCATAAAATTATTAAATAAAAAATTGTCATGGGGGAGTTTGTAGCAGATTCATAATAAAGGGACAGATAGCCTTAAGAATTTTGAATTTAAGAGGTTGAATAGTAATCAAAAGGTAAATAAGGCAGCTACATACAGATGCTCATGTCTGTAAATGTAATTAATAAATCAAATTGGAATGTAATAGAATAGATATGGTGAAAATGTTCCTCTGGAACAAATGAACAAAATTAGAGCAAACTATTTAGGAGTGGAATTCGGAAACATTCTTCACACAAAGGGTTCTGTTAACCATGAACTCTGCCCCCGTGGCTGCTCGCCAAAATTGTTCACAATTAAGGTAAATAAGGATGTGGAATTGATGTTAAAATTAATAAAATAAAGTTTGATACTAAACTAGAGCAAATGAAATCTGTAAAATCTTGAGCAGAATCTCAAAAATTACAAAAATAAATCACCACTTACATTAGACACCTAGCAAGTGGAGACACAATCTTTCATTAATGAGGTTGTTAAATGTTTGAAGGCATGGAGCTGTTGTTTTCTGAATTAATAAAGACAATGGCTGACCCTTTTTGTGTCTATGAATTTTAATGCTGCTTCTCTGAAAGTTGATGAACTAGTCCCATGCAGCACAGCAACTACAAACTTGCAGTTACCTGAACTTTCCATGGCTCGAATGTTAATATGAGTCAATGGTGAAAGAAAAAAAATCTCTTCTGATTTCAAATCTTTCTCTGGCCCCTGTCTTCACCATTTATCCCACGTCCGCCTACAGTACCATGAGGAAGCATTAAGAATAGAAAAAGGTTCAATACCCAGCACGAACATCTTGGCCCTCACTGAACTGAGAATTGGAATGATCCATTTGAACAGTGTGGAGATTTTTGTCGTGCATTCTGTTGCTGTCTAGTTTTCACTTGGATTTGTGGTGCTTCCTTGAATACTTTAAAGTATTCAATGGTGCACAGTTAGAAACTTTCTACGCAGAAGATTGACTTACTTGCATGTAAATATCTTGTATGAAGGTCTCAGCTGGCTGTGTGTCTTCGTGCGATAATTAAATACGACTTCCCTGGACGTTGGACGGCAGTGGTAGACAAAATTGGCTTTTTCCTGCAATCTCCAAATAACGCAAGTTGGCTCGGCAGCCTGATGTGTCTATACCAGTTGGTCAGGACCTATGAGTGAGTATTCATGATGTGTGTGCTTTTGTCAGCATGCTGACTGAATCTTTGTAAAGGTAACTAAAAATAAAGGTGGACCTGAATGAATGAGCAGGCATGGAGGCTGCATTGGTAGAATCTTTAATGCAAAATCTCATTTAAAAAATAGCAATGTTAATGTCTAGAATATGGACAATCGAGCTATTTATTTTGTATGTAATAGTTCGATTTGCGAAACAATATTATTTGAAATTCAGCTTTTAATACCGAACAGCCATGTACAACAACAAATCCAAACATTTAAACAATAGGCTTAATAATTATTTTTTTTAATCCCTGACGTAATGTCAGCTGCAAGTCTCGTGCAGCAGGTTCTTGCAACATTTTCCTCGAAACAAAGTGGACTTCCCGTGGCATTGCTGATGACAAACTATATATGACACAATAATTGAAAGAAGGCAAATGCAGGCTGTATAATAAATTCAACGTGAATTATGAGGGGTTTGGAGATGATTGATATTACCTAGCTGACAAAGGTTAAATTGAGCATTGGCAATGGTCAATGAGACTAAATGAAATGGTTTGTGGTTCCTAATTCTTACTTGCTGCAGGAATCTGATCCAAAGCCCTTGCAATTTCATACAACTCAATAAATACCTTTACCTTATTCTCTCCCCCCCCCCCCACTAAAAAGGCAAAAATAAAAACCAGGTTCAACTCATTTTCTTTCATAGCTGATAATTTTCATTCTTGTAAAATCATCACAGATATCCTGTGTACCTTTCTAACAAAGACTATTCATTATGTATTGGGATAGCGAGAATCTCTGGATGTGGCCTAAGCAATGTTTAATACAGTTCCAGCACAAGCTTCAATTTCTTATTTTCTGTGCCACGGCTTGCTATTTCCCCATTTTTCTGCAAACTTGATTAATCGGCTAATTATTTTTGGCAGTGCCATTGTTTCCCTCTCTACCGAGCATGGAATAGAAACTTACAATACAGAAACGGTCCTTTTTAGCCCATCTAATCATGTAGACTCTGCAACTCCCATTTTCTAACATTAAACATGTAACGCTCAACTCGCTACCCAAATATCTATCAAATTATTTTTAAAACATGGTACAGGTCCACCACCGATTTTCAGCACCCTTGGTTCCAGAGCCTTTCTGGATTATCAGTTTTGACAGATCAACAAAGGCCAGGGCCTCCGAATGGAGTCAAACGTTCCGTCGAGGCTGCCGAGGGGTTAACATACCAGCCTACAAAGTCACCTTTGGAAGTCGGCTATGGGAATGGATCTGTTGGCTCCGGTCGGGCCAGAATTCCAGCCCCCGGCCGCAGGGGGCGAATTCGACCTGCCGCTTGGCCGCTGAAGATGGTTATGGGAACAGATCTGCTGGCTCCAAAACGAGCAAACTCCTCACAGCAATAGTCTTGCATTATTTCTGGTTCGTACAAAACTTCCCTTCCCTAGTCGTGGTTCTCCACTCCCTTCTGCACACCATTCACTATTTTCACATTACTCGCCCTACTGACAATGGATTGTATTTTTTCTCTCTGTGTCTTGCATATTTGAGAATAGGCTTAGTAAGTTGTTTCTTCTTTTAATTCTACTGTCTGTGTACTTGATGCTAAATCACAAATTTCAATGTAATTTTTCAGGTTCAAGAAGGCAGAGGAGCGAGATCCTCTGATAGCAGCGATGCAAATATTTTTACCACGAATTCAGCAGAAAATTTTTCAACTTTTGCCTGACTCAAGCCAACTTTCAGTGCTGATACAGAAACAGATCCTAAAAATCTTCTATGCACTTGTTCAGGTATGAACACATCCAGGATAGTAAAGCTAATATTTGTAAATCACTAAGATGATTCTTATGTATCTTCACTTAATCAGGTCGTTTATGTATGTTGGTCTGATTTAAAGGTCGGGAAATGGATTGTTGGTAATTTAGTAACATTATTGCTCAACTAGAAGGTCAGGAAGCAAACCCTATCATGACGGTTTCCAAACTTGAATTTCTCTGAAAGTAAACTAGTAACATTAGTAGAAGTAACCCCAACTTATGATTACCTTAAAAAGAAAATGATCCGGGAAGAAAAATAGAGTAGACTAAGACACCGATCTGTGACTCTCTAAATGCCCTTTGAACTAATCTGGTAAACTACTTAATTGCATTGAAATGTTAAGAATCAGTCCATGAATTCAACAAATTTTGGGATAACTTACCAGCAAAAGGGAAAAATATAAATTATGTTTCAAATGAATTGGCATTTCATGGAAGAACATTGACTTTCTACTTTGCCGATAATCTCCACATCTTCAAGTTTATTTTTAACTTTATTAATACCAGATTTTAATAATGAATTTAAATATTCTGATGTGGACCTCTGTGTGGCTTCATTTCCAGCTTCTGCATCAATATATGAATCATTACAAACCATTGTTATTCTGTGTCTACAGCCACGTACCCTTATCCATTCATTTTATTCTTTGCGGGTCCTTGTGTTGAAATTGGCTGTCATGTTTCCTACAACATTATAGTGATAATATTTCAAAGGAATGTGTCTGAGAAGCACTTTTTTGTCATCTTTGCACTATGAGCAACAATTCTGTTGCATTTCTTTTAAAGGCTCTGATTCTTTTTGATGTTTTGGTACTCGAACCAGTTTATCATCTTGCAGTTGATAGGTTATTTGAGTGGAAGTGCATCCTTGTCCACAGGAATGGGAATGTATTTCTCTACGCTTATTTTATTTACCCTTAATCTATTATTATGAAGCTTCAAATTATTATGAAGCTTGATAGAATTCAACTTTATCTGTGGAGCTGGGATAGGGTATAGCATTTCAAGCATGTTATGATGTAGCAATGTTAGTGCAGTTCGTGCTGCTGCCTCCACATCTCCAGCGACTTGCATGTGTGGAGTTTGCATGTTCTTCATATGACCGCATGGCTTCTCCCTTTCACCCATCCAGACGCCCATGTCCTAAAGATATGCAGCTTGTGTAATTGACCATTGGAAATTACCCTAGTTAGGTGGGTGCTGGAAAGGTTGAAACAATGTGAGGGGGAAAATGCAACAGAGAGATAAAGGGGGTAAGGGGACTGAAGTTAATGCTTATTTTAAAGTAAAATATGATATTGGGACCAACTGTACTATTGAAGTCAGTGTTTGGGAGGACCAGCTATTTGTTGAGACTGGAAAAAGTACTGCTGTAGCAGGGCATCTTTTATGTGCAATATAATGTTTTTCTGTACATTTGTGCAAGTCAAACACACAAAACCTGGTCCCACAAAAATATTTTAGTTCCAAGTCCAAGTGAAGAAGCTATGGTATGGAAATAATTTTCAATCTGTGTACAAAATTCAGTTTCAGCAGAAATATACTCCCATTTCCTTGCCATCTCTTTTTTTCTCCACAGAAGGAACTTGAAAAGTAGTTGCCCTTAAATCTTGGCAGGTTTAAAATTGGATGAGTTCAAGCAGACTGAAAATGGTGAAACTGCTAATTATGTAGAGCTGCACAGAGTTGTGCTATTTCTGTATTGCTAGCTTGATTCTACCAAGGCAGTGTTAGTCTCATGTAACTACCTGCATTCCTTCTTTCTTTCTTTTTCCCTCAAACAGCTATCTAACCTGTTATTAAAAGATGACATCCATTACTGCATCCTGCAGCTTCCTGTTCGCTGTTCAATTTCTTGCAAATAATCTAATATATCTTCCTGTGGGAAGAGATGTGGAAAATAAACCTCGTCAAACAATTTTTCCAAGGGTGTTTTCCATTCCCATTAATAAGTTACACTATTCTTTAGATCATTCATTTTGGCTCTAAGTAGTGGAAAATTATTATTGAATCTTTATCATTTTGAGTGAAACTTAATGAACCTCTTATTAAACGTAAACTAAATTAATGGAAAAGACTGCATTTGTAACTGACAATTTCTGACATTTCTCTTTTCTTTGGAGATCTTTTCTCCTAGGTTATCTCTCTTGCTTCTCCTTTCTAGTATGCACTACCACTACAACTGGTAAATAAACAAACCATGACTCAATGGATGGAGATATTTAGAACAATCATTGACCGAGACGTACCTCCTGTAAGTGTTCATTTTGTATGTTTATTTGGTTGGATTTAATGTATTTTCAGTTCATTAGATAGATTGTCGAAAAAAATAATTCTCATTCTTTCAGCCTCTCTTTTCCGCAGTTACCGTTATGTATCTGTTGCTTCTGCAGTTGAATGTGTTCATGTGTGCCTTTATGCATCTTTCATATATCCTATTCATCTTTTTGTCTCATGGCATAATCCTGGTTATTAAAGGTCTTTTGGTCTATTTGATTTGCCATGAGAAATATGAGCTCAGTATGGTTACAAAATCCCAGACATTTTCATCATACAGGAACTTCCTGTACCCATTAAATTAGCTGAGATATCTTTGAACTTTGGATACATAAGTGACGATATCAGTCGATCGCCAAAAAAAGACTTTATTCATTGCAGATTAATATTAACCATTTTGGAAACAGGATTAACCATTCGAACAATTTGGAAATAAAATTTATGATGGCCAGAAAACATTTTCTTAAAATGTAAATACACATATTATTAATATTCATAATAATATTCCGTGATTCATCTTTCAAAATTTAGCTTGGTGATCGGGAATATGCTCCTTTATTTTAATTATTTTCTCTCTCTTGGTTCTTATCTCCCCAGCTGCATTGTTTCTCAAGTTCTTCACTTTCTGTCTGCTCTTCTTTCTCTTCCTCTTTCTTTCTTTGTCTTTCTTTATTTACTCTCCTCATCTTCTTTACCCATACTTATTTTCTTCTATTGTGCCTCATGTTTATTTCTGTTTTTCATAATTCATTCTCTTATGTTGATCTATCGCCCTTACAGTAAGTATTTCATTCCTGTCTTCCTGTACTTTAGCCGTCTTACTTCATTTGTTCTTTTTCTCCATCAATCCTTGTCTACCTCGAGCAAACCATCACAAGAAAATGAGGAATGAGTTATTGAATCTATTCATCATCATTGCATGTTGCCTGTTGCTTTAATAATATTTCTGTAATGGGTATCAGGACTGCACATACTATTCAAACTATAATCATTGGAAAGCACAACCTTTCTTTGATAATTGAATATGTTCAGCTTCTTAAAAATACACTGTAGTTGAAGTATTATGAATGCACCTTTTTCTTGGCGGAATTCAGAGTAGATTTACTTGAATGAGACCTGAACTATGAAGATTAAATTAAAAGAGGTAATACAAACATAAATAAGATTCCTTGAAATGTTGAAGGTTTGCAAGTGATTTATTTCAAAGATCTTAACGGGAATGAATAAAGTAATTGGGCATAAACTTTCTGCTGGAAGAACCTGCTCTTTCAGGAATGGGGACACATCTGCATGAAAATTATAGATAGACAAAAATACTGGAGAAACTCCGCGGGTGAGGCAGCATCTATGGAGCGAAGGAAATAGGCGACGTTTCGGGTCGAGACCCTTCTTCAGACTGATGGGGGGGGGGTGGGAAGAAGAAAGGAAGAGGCGGATACAGTGGGCTGTGGGAGAGCCTGAAGTCAATGTTCATACCGCTGGGGTGTAAACTACCCAAGCGAAATATGAGGTGCTGCTCCTCCAATTTACGGTGGGCCTCACTCTGGCCATGGAGGAGGCTCAGGACAGAAAGGTCGGATTCGGAAAGGGAGGGGGAGTTGAAGGTGTTGGGCGAAGCGATCGCCAAGCCTACGCTTGGTCTCACCGATGTAGAGCAGCTGACACCTAGAGCAGCGGATGCAATAGATGAGGTTGGAGGAGGTGCAGGTGAACCTCTGCCGCACCTGGAAAGACTGCTTGGGTGGGATGGAGTCAAGGGGGGAGGTAAAGCGACAAGCGTAGCATTTCCTGCGGTTGCAAGGGAAAGAGCTAGGAGAGGGGGTGGTTTGGGTGGGAAGGGACAAATTGACCAGGGAGTTGCGGAGGGAGCGATCTCTGTGGAAAGCCGAAAGGGGAAGAGATGGGAAGATGTGGCCAGTGGTGGGATCCTGTTGGAGGTGGCGAAAATGTCAGAGGATTATTTGTTGTATGTGATGGCTGGTAGGGTGGAAGGTGAGGACAAGGGGGACTCTGCCCTTGTTACGAGTGGGGGGGGTAGGGAGTGAGAGCAGAGTTACGGGGTATAGAAGAGACCCTGGTAAGAGCCTCATCTATAGTAGAAGAGGGGAACCCCCGTTCCCTAAAGGATGAGGACATCTCCGATGCCCTGGTTTGGAACACCTCATCCTGGGTGCAGGCGGCGTAGGCGGAGGAATTGGGAGTAGGGGATGGAGTCCTTACAGGAAGCAGGGTGGGAAGAAGTGTAGTCCAGATAGCCATGGGAGTCAGTGGGTTTATAGTGGATGTCGGTCAGTGGTCTGTCACCTGCGATGGAGATAGTGATGTCTAGAAACGGTAGGGAGATGTTGGAAATGGTCCAGGTGTATTTGAGTGCCAGATGGAAGTTAGTGGTGAAATGGATGAAGTCAGTGAGTTCTGTATGGGTGCAGGAGGTAGCACCAATGCAGTCGTCGACGTAGCGGAAGTAGAGTTCGGGGATAGGGCCATGGTACGCCTCTACATACCTTACAAAGATGCAGGCATAGCTTGGGCCCATGCCCGAGCCCATAGCTACGCCTTGGATTTGGAGGAAATGGGAGGAGTCAAACGGAAAGTTGTTAAGGGTAAGGACCAGCTCCACTAGGCAGTGGAGAGTATCAGTAGACGGGGATTGTTTGGTTCTGCGGTCGAGGAAGAAACAGGGGTGTAAGATGGAGGTGTAGAGTGACTGGACATCCATGGTGAGGATGAGGGAATTGGGGCCTAGAAAACGGAAGTCGTGGAGGAGACAAAGAGTGTGTGAGGTGTCTTGAACATAGGTAGGAAGGGATTTAACCAGGGGGGGGGATAGGATGGAGTCGAGGTGTGTGGAAATAAGTTTGGTGGGGCACGAACAGGCAGAAACAATGGGTCTGCCAGGACAGTCAGGTTTGTGGATTTTGGGGAGAAGGTAAAATCGTGCCATGCGGAGCTGGGGAACGATGAGGTTGGAGGCCTGGGAGGGTAGGGAGCCGGAAATGATGAAGTCGGTGATAGTGTTAGATATAGTGGCCTGGTGCTCGTCTGTGGGGTCATGGTCCAAGAATAAGTAATATGAAGGGTTTGTAAATGCCCCCCTCAAACTAGTTGAGAAGTTCGGGAATTAATTTTTAATCTGATATCTATACCTTCAAAAGCCTATAATACATCTTTTGTGTTTTCCCCAGGGTGATTTTCACACAGTATAATGTTAAACATGTGAAACTGTCTGCATTTGCACCTAACAGTACAGATATAAATACTGTTTTCCCCAATCAGGCTTGTGCTTGCAAAATGTGTTTTGAGCTCTTCACCACTACACCACTCTGGAAACATGAGCAAGACTAGACCATTTGGATGTTTGTGCTCTTCCACCTTTCAATTCTGTTTATCCACCTTTGTCTATTTATTGAGATAAGGTCTTAATAGGAGCAGAGTTATCACAGTGTGGTTAGGAGTTGCATATTGATGTTATGAATTGCACGCATTGCATAATATTGAAGTATTTTCATCTAATTACAATTCCCTTGCAGAATTGCAGAATTACATTGCAATTGACACGTTATTTACATTATAATCCCAGAAATGTAGTGACAGTGTAATATTTAATATCAGTCAGAAATTAGAGGTGAGAATTGTCATAGCTTGAAATGGTGTATTACTTGATATGAGATTGAGTGCATTGAAAGTTTGCAGTGCCTTTCAATGTGTTCTGATTTTATGATAATATTATTGTGGCAATTAACTAAGTGCAGTGCACCAGAAGGAATTAAACAAGTAATAAGTGGTTTGTTATATTTGCAGGAAACCTTGCAAGTGGATGAAGATGACCGGCCTGAACTGGTATGGTGGAAGTGTAAGAAGTGGGCTTTGCACTTGGTTGCAAGACTTTTTGAAAGGTATTATTTCGTTCACAGAGAATTAAGAGCCAGGTTACGTGGCCCCTCAGCATCAAAAAAGTCCACTTTGACCCTAATATAATAGCCTGCTCCAGGAAAGATTTGTGTCAAGGCCTTGAAGCACAAGAACTGCCTTTGAACCTTTGTCGATTGTACCTCCGTTATATTAATTTAAGGAGATGAAAGCATTAATAATTTTATTTCATCCAAATGTATAACAAAGGAAAGTTTGCATTAGTTCCTCCACAGTATCCCCCAGCCCACCAGGGAGTAGGAAGGGATTAAATGAACAAAATACTGTTGATTGCTTTAATTTAGTTTAGAAATACAGTGCGGAAACAGGTCCTTCGGCTCACCAGTGGGGACCAGCGATCCCTGCATATTAACACTATCCTACACACACAAGGGACAATTTTTACATTTACCAAACCAATTAACCTACAAACCTGTAGGTCTTTGGAGTGTGGGAGGAAGCCGAGGTTGGAGAAAACCCACGCAGGTCACAGGGAGAACGTACAAACTCCGTCCAGACAGCACCCGTTGTCGGGATCGATCCCGGGTGTCCGACACTGCAAGCGCTGTAAGGCAGCAACTCTACCGCTGCTCCAACGTGCCTCCCGTGCTTTAAGAAAGTAATTTTGTGAAATTTCTGCCGTTCAAGGTAATAGAAGAACTCCAAGAGGTCACTGAGACCTTTCCTATAAATTTTCTCCTGTATAGCCATCGTGAATCATCAGGGGTATGGGATCATAATTTAACCTTTATAAGTGCTAACCTTATAAAATTTAAATATAGATTCAAGCTCAACCTCATGTCAGTTTGCATTGCTCAATTTAACATTGCTGCCATGGCAGCTTGCCCAATCCCTTCCAAGTAGTGTTTTATTAAAGACTTTTTGAAATTCCATGTACACAATATTGACTGAGTATTCAGTTTCCAAGATTGTTTTAGTTTCACAAAATAATTTCACTAAGTTGATGAGGTGGGACCTTTTTATTTCAAAATCATGCTGATCCCATGATAATATATCAGTGTGATACAAGAGCATTGCAAATGACTCAACTAGCCCATCACTGAAATAAAACCAGTACCTTCGATAAAAAAAGCAAAAGTTGCAAATGCTGAGTATCTGAAATGTAAGTCGAAAATGCTGGAAATATTCAGCAGGTCTCACACGTTGGCTGAAAGACAAAGAGTGTTTTAGGTTGAGGATCTTTCATCAGATCTAGAAACAGAAAACAAAGAGACTTTCAAGGGAGGAGTGGTGAGAACAAAAGTAAAGTATGTGATGGGTTGGAGACTAAAGGGCCTGTCCCACTGTGGCGACCTAATTGGCGAATTTAGAAGAGTTTAGGAGAGTTCGAAAAATTGTCATGTTGAAGACGTCCTTCGACTATGTAGAAGACCTCTTTCGACCTCCTTCGACTATGTTGAAGACTAGCTTCGACCAGCTTCGGAAAAATTGGACACCGAATAGTGGAGAGTGAAGACTATCTCCTTCGATCTCTTTCGACCTCCCTTCGACTATGTTGAAGACTATCTACAACTACCTTCGATTACCTTCGACTATCAATTACATACGAATAACATGCCGACCTACTACGACCTACTTCGACTAAACCTACGAGTAAAAAAAATATTGATTTTTTTTCCATGGCAACCTTTTTTTACTCGCGGGCATTCTTCAGTATGTTGAAAAATACGCCGCGACCTAGCTGAGGCTTCGAGTACGTGGGGACTACTCTCGAGCATGAAGGAGAGTTACAAATAACTCCTAGGATCTCGTGTCGACCATGCTGCGAGTATGAGTCGAGGGCAAACTCTTCTGAACTCGCGGATTAGATCGCTGCAGTGGAACAGCCCCTTAAGAGTGATTTAGTACAGTCTGTAGCTGTGGAAAGCACAGGATTTCCTTCCAGAAATTTTATTTGTCTCAATCACCTTGTTAAACTTAAGTGATTGTTGTTTCTGATAAGATTTTGGCTTAAACTTGTTTCCATGGCCACAAATGACAATTTAATTATCATATATTGAGAGAAAATTGAATTGGCAAAGTTAGTTTGGAGGATTAATTACATTAATATATTCAAGACCATTCTTATAATATATTGTTACAGATGGAAACTAGGGAGCAGTGTCTAAGAACTTACCTAATATAATGAGGTAAGCTTGATTAGTAATCTCGTAGTACAGGATTTTGTAGGGAAATGTGATCACAAAATTATAGAATTTGTATCCAGTTCCAGAGACACTAATCAGCTGGAAATCAATGTTTGAACTTAAATAAGGTAAATGACATAGGTATCAGGAGTCCTTTAGCTAAAGTAGATTGGGAAATTAGATTAAGAGTTTCATCAGTAAAAATTAATGAAAGATTTAATGAAATATTTGTAAATTCCCAACAGATGTAAATTCTGTCATGAAAACATGATCAAACATGTGCCTGAGACATTGAATAAAAATACTGTATTTGTCTTCAATGAAGAAGGCACAATAAATGTAGCAGAAGTGGAGAAAATCTAGGGCGTTAATGAGAGAAAAAATATATAATTATTTTTTAAAGCCTATTTGGGCTAATATCTGTTGGGAAAATACTGCAATTGACTTAGAAGATTATAATGTGATTTTTGCAAGAATCACACATTTTTGTAAAGGTAAAAAACTGTGATTAAAATAACTTACATTTTTTGAAAGACTATCTCTAAAGAATAGCCGAGGTGGAGGCAGAAGAGCAGTGGGAACAAACAAGAGGTTGTTGGATCAAATAAGAATTTGTGGAGTTGGGGGGGGGGGGGGGGGGGGGGCGAATTAATCGGACAGAATATTGGTCAAAAGGCAGAAAACAGTGCTGTTGCATGAGGTACAGAAAAAAAAATCTGCTATAGTAAGTAGCTGGGAAGGAAAATGCCTATGTTTATTTGAAAAGGGTTGACTTCCAAAAGGAAATTTTGCTGAGATTTATTGAGTTTTGGTGAACTCTCACTTTGCCGTTTTGGTCCCCGTACCTAAGGAAGGATATACTTGCTTTGGATTGAATGCAGTGTGGATTGATAACTGGGATGAGAGTGTTATCTTGTGACAAGGAATTGCATAAGATTGGACTTTACTCGCTGAAAATGTGAAGATCAATAAGCAGTCTCACAGAAGCATTCAAGATTCAGGCTGAAGAGATGAGAACTAGGATGAGGAGGAATTTATTTGCACAGAGTATAGTAAATATTTAGATTTTGTATCTTTGTGGCTTGTGGATAGATTCTTAGGTACTTAGAAGATAAATGGATTGGAATTTTGCATGCAAATGGAAGTATTTAAGAATCGATCATGATCTTGTTGAATGGCAGAACATGTTTGAGGAGGCTTATATATTATATTTCAAAGAGCAGTAGTTCTCTTGACTTTTCCCCTGATGTTTTGAGAACATTGATTTTTTTAAAATGTGATTATGCCACTTTCTAAGGCATCTTACCCAAGTGACTGTTTTTATGTGTGGTTGTTGATGTCAGTTGCAGTTGCAGGCTTTACTTTAGAGATACAGCATGGAAACAGGCCCATTGGCCCACCGAGTCCGCACCGGCCAGCGATCACCTTGTACACTAACACTATTCCACACACTAGGGACAATTTACAGAAGCCAAACCTGTATATTTTTGAAATGTGTGAGGAAACTGGAGCACCCAGAGAAAACCCATGTGGTCAGTGAGAACGTACAGACTGTACAGACAGCAGCCGTGGTCAGAATCAATCCCGGCTCTCTGGTGCTATAAGGCAACCGCTCTACCGCTGCTGGATACTCTTCTGATTTCCATATACGCAGTGGCTGTTGAAAAGTGATCCGAAATTGGATTTACCAATTGACATCTAAATGATTTTTGCATCTAACTCCTGTTGAGTTCAATTAACTGAACATAAGATGAGTCTCAGCTTGGGGTGTGTCTGGTATACACTGTGGTATACACATGGTATTCCACTGTGTAATCTCTGATTACGCTACATTTGAAGATGATTGTCTCACCAATTTTATTGATCTGGAATTACTGACTTTTAAATTGTATTTTTCTTATAACTTGACAATATAATTTTTATTGTTACTTTTTCTGCAGATATGGAAGCCCTGGAAATGTAACAAAAGAGTACATTGAGTTTTCGGAATTCTTTTTTAAAACATATGCTGTTGGCATTCAGCAGGTAAGAGCACAAATAGGGTTTTAAAAGAGATTTATGTTCCTTATCAGCATTGCAGAAACTGGTACATTGTCTATTTTTGCATTATTGAGCCTTTATATGCATTAAACAGAAACATAATTTTTGCTTCATATGAGCTCTTGTTATGCCCAAAATGTTTAAACAGTCACCCCCCCCCTAACCTCTCCATCTGCACTTAATGCTGTCTCGGGAAAACAGCTAACATAATAAGATGCTGCCTCACCCGCTGAGTTTCTCCAGCATTTTTGTCTACCTAACATAATCAAGGATCATTCCCTCTTCTCACCTCTCCCATTGGGCAGAAGATACAAAAGCTTGAAAGCCAGTTCAACCAGAATCATGAACAGCTTCTTTCTGACTGTTATTGGACAGTTAAGAGTGTAGTCCCAATCACCCCACCTTTCTCATTGTGGCCCTTGCATTTTTCTATCAGCACCATAATGTAATAACACTATATTCTGCACTCCCATACTTTTTTCTTCACACTGCTTATTGTACAGTACTTGCATAATGGCTTGATTGTATGATTTGACTGAATAACTCGCACAAAGTTTTTCACTATCTTGGTACATGTAGCAATAATTAACAAGATTATTAAGGGTTTGGACACGCTAGAGGCAGGAAACATGTTCCCGATTTTGGGTGAGTCCAGAACCAGGGGCCACAGTTTAAGAATAAGGGGTAAGCCAGTTAGAATGCAGATGAGGGAAAACTTTTTCACGCAGAGAGTTGAGAGTCTGTGGAATTCTCTGCCTCAGAGGGCGGTGGAGGCCGGTTCTCTGGATGCTTTCAAGAGAGAGCTAGACAGAGCTCTTAAAGGTAGCGGAGTCAAGGCAGGAACAGGGTATTGATTGTGGATGATCAGCCATGATCACATTGAATGGCGATGCTGGCTCGATGGGCCAAATGGCCTACTCTTGCACCTATTGTCTATTGTCAATACCAATATTTTGAATGATTTCTAGAGTGCAGTGGTTGTTGAGTTGACAAGTGTACCAGCAATTGTTAATAACCATCCTCTCTCAAACACCTATGTGATAAATGATCGTCAGTCTGTTTTAGTGGTGTTAGTTGTGAGAGGAATTGGTGATCTGTCAAAGAGACAACTCCTTGTTCTTTAATTCATAGCAAATAGCATGTTTTGCATTAAGTGGGCCAAATGGATAGGCTATCAGTTTGATGTTTTATTGGAAGGTGCACACTTGTTCATAGTACAGCATGTCCACAATATTGCCACTTTACATTGTGCCTAGAGTCTGGGCCTGCACAGTTCTGCCAGGGGCTTGCAGTTGTGTAATATTGTTTGAATCTAATGCGCCTGTAGAAAAGACATGCCACATATGCAAAGGCTGCGGCCCACAATACTTCTGAGATTCCCCACATACTTAGAGGAGACTTAACTGAGCAGCTATCTGGCACATTGAAATCTGTTTCACTTTGCTTTTTTAGTGAAATGTAACTGTCATCCCTTCCCACACACCATCAACCTGTGATGGTGAATCTGTGGAATTCTTCGCCACAGAAGGCTGTGGAGGCAAAGTCAGTGAATATATTTAAGGCAGAGATAGATAGATTCTTGATTAGTACGGGTGTCAGAGGTTATGGGGAGAAGGCAGGAGGATGGGGTTAGAAAGGATGGTAGATAGATCAGCCACGATAAAATTAAATTTTACTCCTATCACTTATGATCTTATGAACCATGATCTGTCTGCCTACTCCTCATCTTGGATCTGCTGCTTACTGGAACTCGCCAATAGTGCAGCTTGCGGCGGCACAGTGGCGCAGCTGGTAGAACTGCTTCCTCACAGCGCCAGAGACTCAGGTTCTTCGTAATGATGATATCTAGCACATTCACGTATGCTTTCCTCCCTGGCCTTATCCATAATTCTCCCATTTTTCCACATGGCAACACTGGCCTAGTCATTACATAACCCTGTAGATTTAATGATATTTTGCATCATTTATATTTACCCAACTGTAGGTGTTTTGATCTTCTGCAGCACTTTAACCCTAATCTCTTCTAATTCTGGCCTGTTAATGTTCATGGATTTTAAAGCTCCACCAGTGGGAAACATGGATTTAGCTGCCAAGGCTATGCACTCTAGAAATCCTTGTGTAGAGCTCTCTGTTAATCCTTGTCTCAATACATTCCTTTAAACCGACTGCTCTGACTGAGCAAGCTTTTGGTCATCTACATTTCTGTGCCTTGGTTTGATAACACTCTTAAGAATCATTTAGTTAATTTTACAATGCTAAAGCACTATATAAATTGACTTATTTATCCACCACGATTTGTAAATCGAATCTGATCAAAGGCACGTTGATATATTAGTAATGTATGCATCACTAATGCTCACTCATGTAAGCCTGTGCCTTGTATTTCTGACGAAGTAAATGAAGCTGAACATTGTTCCCACGGCAGGGCCTTTGCTTCCTTCACGATTGTCAAATCAAAAATCCAGAAAAGATGCTCTGAATTTTGCACCCTGCTGTTTCCGCCTCCGTTTTATTGCAGTGACCGTTGACGTGATTTATGTGCAGGGCAATGTGTTGGTTATGTATAGAAGTCTCTAACCAGTACAGGTTACACAGCTTCCTTCCTCAGTGGTCAGAGAGCTTGCAGCTATGCTACTGCAAATAAGTTGTGGAGTTTCAGCAATCTTTATGTTGCAGCAGGTGCCTTGAATGAACATTTGCTTTTGGGATCAAATGACCTTGTGATCTCTAATGTGCAGGACCTCTGTTGTTCAAGTTTTTTGCATATTGCATTGTACTGAGCAGCAGTTGGGCAGACGTGCTGGATGATGGTCTATGGGTGATGTCCCTGCCACTCTATGGATCCATTGTGTTTGGCCTTAACATAATGAATGCCTTGTCTCAGATCAGTTTGGTCCAGACTTTGTTCAAGTTTGTGAAACTCTATTCATGCACAGAAAATGCAAATATTAAACAGAAGCACCGAAGAAAGTGCTAGAAAGACTTAAAAGAACATTATTAGAAACTGAGAGAGCATATCTATGAGTAAAATACGTTTTCCTAAAAAGAAGGCCGACGGGTCACTTGATAGAACATTTTAAAATTCTGAAAGGACTTAAAAGGGTAAATACAGAGATGTTTATTGTTTTTGGGAGGACATAAGTTTGTGTTATCATATAGCAATGTTACAAAATTTTGAGATTTTAAAAATAAAGTCTGCAATTTATCCCATCAGATAAAGCATAAAAAGATGTTTAATTTGACACTTAATTCACTTTCATATCTTCAGTATTTAAAAAAGTTATGGCCATTATCATACTCAGAAATTAGCATCTAGTTCCCTATTGCTTTTCCATTGACTTAACACAAAAGCTGTGATCGAGGACAGTTAAAAGCCCATAACTTTCTTAAAAATTATGATAACTGAAAGAAATTTTCAGGTATTATAGATTGAAGCATTCTGAAACAAATATGAAACAATCTTACTTCGAAGACATGAAAGTAAAGCATATAATTAGTTAGTTACCTAATTGTAGCTAATTACAAAATTCAATTACTAGATCTAAACATCTATCAATTTCTTAAGAATAGATTAACATTTTTAAATAGACTAAGTGTCCAAATAACATTCACACAATAATTCACAATATAACATAATTTTTAAATCTAATTTTCATGAATTTACAGGCCAAATGGAAGGAATTGAATGTTTAATACCTGTAAATTAATGGGGATTTAATTCATCTTGCGAGTGAGGATTACTGGAACGCGATCTTTTGGAACGTTGATTTGCGGTGAATTTAACCCCGTATTGGCATGAAAAATACTGCCGTTAATTCGGGGAATAAAATCACCGTGTCGCATGACAAAATGTGAATTAAAGGCTCCTTAAGAAGCACTTTTATACATTTAAAGAAAGCACTTTTGTTTACCTGTCCCGTGTGTGAAATCCGTCCCCGTTATCGGCGTTGACGCTTCAGGAGCTGCTTTTAAAATGACTCCAGCGCTGACATTGACGATTTAATAAAAATTAAAAATTCACAAAACGCCGGTAGGAACGATTTTGTCAGCCAAGGCTTGTACTCCAACAAAATATTCCCAGGACAAGGGAGGAGAAACCCGCGTTTTAACCCCGTCCCCCCTTAAAGGCGCCAAAATCGCGCACACGGCCAGTGGCAGAATTACAGCGCGCCTGAAGGTAAGTTTTGTAACATACCTATATCATAAAATAAGATGATCATTAATATGGTATTTTTTGTCAAACTGCATTAATCACATGAGTTGTCAAAGTGAAATAATAGTTATGTTTAAGGGGAAGTCGTATAAACTTTTGCGGGAGACATGAATAAAAGATTATGGGATGGGATAATGCTTGAGAGAATGGAAGAATGCAAACTTGGCCAAATGGTTTCTGTGCTGTAATTCTTACATTTTGGCATTAACAGCTACTGATTGCACTATTTTATGTAGAATTAACAGCTTTCACAATCTCTAATCAATTCAGCAAGTTACAGATTCAACATTTTTTCAAGTAATTTCCATTTCGAGAATCTGATGTTGAATCTCCTAGTACTTTGCCAATGATTCTAGTTGGGCAATCTCCTGCTGCCTACTAGAATATTGGCATTAATGCCAATGTTCTGTATATCATGATGTACAGTAACTTAAACTTTCTCTGGGACAGCATTTTCTACAATTGGGTTAAGCTGTTTATTGTTGTGAAATGCATTGCAGTTTTACAAAAAAAAAGAATAAAATAAAAAAAATTTAAAAATGCATCGCAGTTCATGTTTTGCAACAATGTTAAGCTATCTTGGCCTGTTTCCCCAACTAACTCTGACATTCCCCCAATATAAGCTGCCTTCCATCCTACATTGTTACATATCATGCAGGATGATATCCAACAATGGTGTCAAAGGGTTGATGCCATCGACATATATGTCGGTTCGTTGAAGTTTTGCTTTCTACCACCACTCGCTTTCTCCTTAATGGCACAGTATAATTATTTAAGATCACTTGCCGCAGTTCATGTATCGCCCACAGATACCTATATTGTGGTGCAAAATGCCCAAACATAATTTACATGTGCTTAATCAAAGCAGGTAAGAAAATCCCATCAAAAAGTTTATGCTTTTTTTTCTGCTGATGTATTCAAAATCAGGAACAAAATGTCTACAACGAGTCAATTATGGGCAATCCTAATCGTCCGAATGTTTGCTTGGATGTTGTCCAAATGAGGCTTCCTGGATAGCTTTTGGGAGAGGAGAATTTTTTCTTCATCTTGATCTTAGAGTATTGAGGTTACCTTTTGAGATCACTCTGGCTGCATGGCTTAGTACTAAAGGTTTACTCACAGGATCACGGAATTGATAGTCACACTTCCCTGGTGAGAATAAAGCTCAGACCATAACTGCAGGCAAACATTGAGACAAAAAATAACCACACACCTCGAATAGTTCAGCAGTGCGATACATTTTGTAAGGCAAAATGTCAGGAAACAGTCGAAGCAGAAATTTTCACATCCCAAATGTTGTTGAAAGGTGTGCAGGGCATTGATTGAGTTCTTTTTTCTCTCTCAGGTATTGCTGAAATTGCTGGATCAGCACCGTCAGAAACAATATGTTGCACCTCGTGTGCTGCAGCAAGTTCTCAACTATCTAAATCAAGGTGTTAATCACTCTCTCACGTGGAAACAGATGAAGCCCCATATTCAGGTAAGCACTATCTGAGTTTAATATGTTTGATGTTGTGCTAAGAAAGAGGGACTGGCTACTGAAAAAGTGCCAATTGGGTTTTTCTGTAAAAGCTGAATTTCATTTTCATTATTATGAACATAAGAATTGGAAGTAGTAGTAAGCCATTCGTCCATTTGTGTCTGCTCGATCACAGTTAATCTTTCAACCCAATGCCATGTTCAAAGAAACATTGAAAAATAGAAGCGGGAGTAAGCCATTGAACCTCATTCCACCACTCAATATGATCCTCCACACCAATACCATGTTCCCACTCTCTCCTCGTACCTCCTGATGCCTTTTGTGTTTACAAATCTAATCATCTCCTTACCAAATATATTTAGAGATTTGGCTTCAACAGCCTAGGTGGAGATTTCCATAGGTTTATTATCTTCTGGGTAAAGGAATTTATCTCCAAGGTGGGAACTGGCAGTGAACTCGAGAGGGATGAAGCTCAACTGATGTGGGCGCAAAGAACCCTGAGGTTGAAGATGAATGAGGGACCAGTGGACAGATGAT
The DNA here is from genome assembly GCA_038087875.1 of Malacoraja senta. Taxonomy (NCBI): domain Eukaryota; kingdom Metazoa; phylum Chordata; class Chondrichthyes; order Rajiformes; family Rajidae; genus Malacoraja; species Malacoraja senta. The sequence continues at coordinate 79,277,507 of CM075979.1, forward strand.
TAATCTATAATATCCTAAAGTGTGTGCATGTAATGATTCTGATTTGATTGGATCTTCATCACTTGACCAGCATACTTAATACAATACAATACAATACCGTTTATTATCATTTGGACCTCAAATGAAGTTCAAACGAAATTTGGTTTCTGCAGTCATACAACAAGAAAAGAACCAAGACACAACACAATTTACACAAACATCCATCACAGTGAATCTCCTCCTCACTGTGATGGAAGGCAAAGTTTTGTCTCTCCCCATTCTCCTCCCGATGTCAAAGTCAAAGCCCCCGGCGGGCGATGGTAAGTAAGTCCCGCGGCCATTCAGGACACGCCGGGCGATGCAAGGCTGCGCTCCGGGTCTTGATGTTGGAGCCCCCGGCGGGCGCTAGCAAGTCCCGCGGCCATCAAAGCCGTGCCGGGCGATGTAAGACCCCGCTCCAGGTCATCTTCAACCCCGCAACTCGGGCGGGAGTAGCTGCCGTTGCGGGAGCTCCGAAAAGCCGAATCTCCGGGGTCGGGTCGCAACCGCGCGCCACCACAGCTCTCCACGCTCCGAACTCGGCCAGCTCCACGATGGTGAGTAGTCCGCAGGCTCCGCGACTGGAGCCCCAGGTCGTTCCGGTTGGAGGCCTCTCCACGGTGCTAGGCCCCAACGACAACGGAGACCTGACAGAGAAAGGCCGGGTCCTCCATACAGGGAAAGGATTTTAAAAGTTTCCCCACCCACCCCCCACATATACCCAGTTTAAAAAAAAAACACTATACACTACACACTACACTCAAACGAGACAAAAAAATAAAAAAAAAGACAGACGGACTGCAGAGGCCGCTGCGACGTGGTCATTAATTAGATCATCCTGCAAACCTGTTGCAGCTATCGCACTACTGGTACCATCCTTGTTCTAATATAGGTTCTTGTGCAGTGTGAGAATTCTCAACATTTCAATGGAAAGCAGAAATATTACAGAGTAGAAACAGAGCTGTCGATGCTGGTTTCAAAGAAAGACAAAATGCTGAAGTAATGCAGCAGATTAGGCAGCATCTCTCGAGAACGTGGATTGGTGGTGTTTCGGGTCAGAGCCCTTCTTCACTGATTGAGGGGGGGAAAGGAGAGGAAGGCTGGAAGGGAGGAGGGACAGGACCAAGCCTGACAGGTAACGAATTGATAGAGGTGAAGGGGGGTTTTGATAGACACAGTGTTTAAGAAGGAACTGCAGATACTGGAAAATCGAAGGTAGACAAAAGTGCTGGAGAAACTCAGCGGGTGCAGCAGCATCTATGGAGCGAAGGAAATAGGCAACGTTTCGGGCCGAAACCCTTCTTCAGACTGATGCAGGGTGCAAACTGCCCAAGCGGAATATGAGGTGCTGCTCCTCCAGTTTCCAGATGGTTGGACAAAGGTCAGAGATGAAAGGACAGGAGGTGTGAGATAAAAGGATTGAAGAGTTGTGAATTGTGAAGCAGGAGAAAGGAATGTAGGTGGGAGGGTGGGGGAAATATAGGTGCAAGTTCAGGGGAGCACAAGGGAGAAGGTTGAGGGAATAGGGAAGGTGTGGGGGAAGAAGGGAAAGGAGGGTGTTGGTAGTTATCTAAAATCAGAGAATTCAGTGTTCATAACCCTGGGTTGTAAGCTAGCTGAGCAGAATATGAGGTGCTGTACTTCCTGTTTGCGTGCAGCCTCACTCTGGCAATGGAGTAGACCCACAACAGAAAGGTCAGTATGGAAATGGGAAGAGGAGTTAAAATGGTTGGCAAGTGGGAGATCCAGTAGGCCTTGGCGGACCAAAGACAAGTCTTCAGCGAAACCGTCACTGAGTCTACGCTTGGTCTCACAGATGTAGAGGAGGCCACATCGGGAACACCGGATGCCGTAGATGAGATGCACATGAACCTCTGTCTCACCTGGAAGGGCTGCTGGGGTCCTTAGAGGAAGGTGAGGGAGTAGGTACAGGTGGTACATCTCCTGCGATTACAGGGGAAAGTATCTGTGGAGGGAGTGGTTTTGGGTGGGAAGGGATGTGTGAACAAGGAGTTGCGGAGGGAATGGTCTCTGTGGAAAGAGGTGGTGATGGGAAGATGGGATCACTTTGGAGGTGACAGAAATGTTGGATGCAGAGGCTGGTGGGGTGAAAGGAGAGGACCAGGGGAATATAACTTGTTATTCATTCTTGGCTTGTGTTTCTTTAGTCTATTCATTAATTAAGATAATTTGACTGGATGTTGGAGGTTATAGATTTTGATCTGATGATGATTTTATTTAGGGATGGCGCAAAATGAATGCACACATCTAAAATCTTTTATCTCCCACCCCCACCTCCAATTCTTACTTTTCTCTTTTCGTGACTTCTTACACTCATTCTCTTGCCTATTATTAATGCAGAGCATTTCTGAAGAAGTAGTCTTCCCGCTGATGTGTTACAAAGATGAAGATGAGGAGCTTTGGCAGGAGGATCCATACGAATACATTCGGATGAAATTTGGTGAGCTCCATCAAAAAAAGATACCCGGATTTGATTGTGTTATTCTTTCTTGCTGTGCTACTAAATTCGGAGAAATTGGCAGTACCTTCTATTCAAAGCAAATAAAAACCCTGCAGGTGCTAGAAATCTGAAATAAAAGTGGAAAATGCTGGAAATTCCCAATATATCAAGCTGATTTGCAGAAAAAGAGGTCTGAGGAAGAGATCCGATTCAAAACATTATTTATGTATGTTCTACAGAGATGCTGCCCGACCCTTTGCGTTACTCCAGCATTTTGAGTTATTTTGCAGAAAAAGAACCAGTTAACCATTTAGATTGATGGCCTTTCATCAGAACTCAGAACATCAAAACTCTGATAAAAGGCCATTGACCTGAAACATTAATTATGTCTCTCCGTTGATGCTGCTTGACCTCCTGAATATATCCAGTAATTTTTATTTCTTGTCCATTGTCCCAGGAAAAATGTGATTATCTACTTTTGTTGCTAAGCAAAATCAACCAGTTGCTATATTTAACCACTGCAGTATTGGCTGCTGATTTATTACGTGAGATGAGCAGTTGATCATTGATACTATTGAAATATTTTTCAGATGTATTTGAGGACCATGTATCTCCAACTATCGCGGCACAGAATTTTCTTTACACTGCAGCTAAGAAGAGAAAGGAGGTGAGGGCATACGTCCTCTGTTCTCAGTTCAGATCAGTTTTGCAACTATGTCAAAGTAACTCTTTACTAAAAAATCAATATCTTCAAGCAGTCTTATTTATTCTGCAAACCCAAATGTTTGAACAAAATCTCTATAAACTGCAGCAGTTAAATGTGGTGAATCAACAACAAGGTATACCCAATGATAAACAATGTGGTAGATGGGTACATAATTAAATTTTGCACAACTTGGGGATAATTCCTGTATCATCTTTATTCTGACCAGATACTGCTGGTACTTGCAAGCAATAAAAAAAAGTGGCAACATATACCAAAGCAACAAGATCATACCACTTAGAGGTGACAATGATTGGTGAGAAGAAGAAGATGGGGGCCTTCCCCGATAAAGGAGTGTTATTCCCCAATCTGTTGTTCAACTCTGAGTGAGATTGGTTGAGAGAATACCTGCCCGTTCCACGATATTTATTGGTAGTGAGGGAGTGGAGTGAATCTGTATAAAGGGGAAGATGAGATTGGAGGTTTGGGATGTGATGGTATTGTACTTTATCAAACAAGCATTACATATTTGCATGCAGCCTTTGAAAAATTGTACAAATAATACAGATCAATTAATTCAGCAACATAATCTAGTTCGATTCCCATTTTCTTCACATGTGTTAATGAAGATACCACGATAAGTAGATTTGTAATTTCTAATTATTGATCAGATTTTATTGGTAATAGTAATTCTCTTAGTCTATGATGTACCACTTCAAACTGATTTGTTTCTTGTAGGTTTTGCCAAAGATGATGAGCTTTTGTTACCAGATCTTGACAATCCCAAGTGAAGATCCTCGCAAGAAGGATGGAGCACTACATGTCATTGGGTCCCTGGCAGATATCCTGCTTAAAGTAAGTGTGAAAAAATTGGAGAGCATTCTATTGAACTTCCTTTGGTGTAGGCAGTACAAAACAACAGATTTAGGTGTTAGAAATTGGTGGGTGTGATGGACTTAGTTAGCTGAACTTTTTCAGGACAAGAGTTGAGCTCCTGGAGTAGTTTGCAGACGAGGGGAAAGAGCTGAGGATGGGTCTTTCATGGAGCTAATGTGGGTATCTTGAGCCAAATGGCTTTTGCCTGTAATGCAAGTTTCTGGGAATTCAGTGGCATTTACAAAAAGGCAGGTGCATTATTGTTGGAAATGAGAGTGACTTTGTTTGCTCCTATCTTTCTTGGGCCATGATCTATCATCATTCACCGTTTTGGTCCGAACATGTTGCTTATCTGGGGATTCCCCATGATTTTAATAAAGTCAGCATTTTCAGGCAAGTTGGGGTAATGTTATTTAAACTATCACAAAGTAAATAATTATTCTCAAAAGTTGGTAATATTGTCCCTGAAGTAGTATTTCTTTGTGTTATGTCCAAAAATTCCAAGCTACTCGCTCATTCCAACTTTAATGAGTCTATCTGATCTTTCGAATTTGGAGACCCTCTTGCTCCACAAAGAAAAATTACGTGCATGCAATTTGGTTTTACTGATTGTGCATGATCACAGTGAATGGCGGTGCTGGCTCGAAGGGCCGAATGGCCTCCTCCTGCACCTATTGTCTATTGTCACTCAGTTTTGGGTATGATTATGGGTAGTAATGAATTGTGCAAAATGTCACACTACATTGTGCTAATACAACAACAATATTTGAGATAAGGAATACATTTTCCTTCACATAAATTCTAATTTTAAACTCCCTGTATTCTTTTTAACTCTAAAAATGATGCCTGCATACTGATCATTGACCTTGGCTGCTCAGTACTACAGTTCAATATAATATACATCTCCCTGGACGTTGCCCAACAGTGCACAGCAGATTATAAAAACTTTGTTCTAAACTCGTTTTGGAAATCCTCATTCTTCACTCATTTACCACATGGGTTGCTACTCTCGTGGCCGGTCTAGTCATGTATTTCATAGTGTCCACCAGAATTATATCTTAAGTTTTTTGAACTCATTTCAGGGAACAAAGGAACCTTTCATTTGCTCAGCAGAATTATTTTCAAGTCCAGATTTTAGGCATGTAAGGTCAATATCCAACCTAAGCGAAATAATTCCAGTCTCTGGAATGTTATTTTCAATTATTTTGAAGTATTGTACATTTTTCCTCATCTGGTAAACTAACTTTATGCTTAAACCAACAGAAAAATATATACAAGGGACAAATGGAGTTAATTCTTCAGAGCTATGTATTTCCACTCTTTAACTCTGAATTGGGCTATCTCCGCGCAAGGGTAAGAATACGTACTATGTTTCCGTGATTATTTATCTTCTCCTCCTCCCTGCTTTGTTTTCTTGGAAGTGCTTTTGACAATGATGTGGTCTACACTTATAAACAGGAGATGCTTCAAAGGAAGAACAGTTAATATGATCACAGACTTGCAGCAAATAGAGCTACGTCTTCTAGTATCTGTAAAGAGTGGTTAACATTTGAGGGTTCCTTGAAACTGAGTAAGATGACCATTTTTTGATAATTAAGATTTATATAGGCTAGGCAAGAAAGTGAAGGTTGAGGCTAAGGTTAGATCAGCCATGTTCTTATTAAGAGATAGTTGAAGGTGGCTGTATGAACAACCCCTGCTCCTGTTTCTTAATGTTGGATATAGAGGTCTGTTTCCTTTATTTGAGGATACAAGGTGCGTAATTCAAAACACACATCTGTAAATTTTATATTTATAATGTGTAAGAAGGAACTGCAGATGCTGGTCTAAACCTGAAGATAGACACAAAATGCTGGAGTAACTCAGCGGGACAGGCAGCATCTCTGGAGAGAAGGAATAGGTGATGTTTTGGGTCAACACCCATTTATATGTCATGTATGAGCAATTTAAGAAAAACTTCACTTCCTGGTTTTTAAATTCCATCTGCAGAAATGTCAGAATTTGTTTCCTTGGGCTAATACTTAGAACCAAAATGCTACAGGTCCTAACTGGAGTACAGGGTGGTGTCTCCTTTCCTTTACTACACCCAGTGCAGTTTCTCACACTGCTTTGATATTAAGGTATCGTCAATCATATTATCTTATGCTGTCAATTTCCTGACAAATCTTGGCAGCTGTTCTGCACAAATGGTGGTCGGTAGAAATTAAAATAATATCTAACTACTTTTTGTGTGTGGTTTTTTTAATAGCTCGTATCCATCCAGCTGAACACTTTCAATTCACTGATACCCTTTTCATATTTTTCAAAGTGCTTGTTTATGTTGGTTCTGATATTTTTGAGACATGGCTGTTGTTGAATGGATAGGCACTTAATTGCCCCACAAATATTGTGGTGTGAATTCTTGTTGAGCTGGTTTCTAATGATGAGATACAACCGAATGACTTAATAAAAAAATTGCAAATAGCAGTTTGGGCTGCACAGAAGAAGGCCAACTCTGTCCTGGTTGAAAAGAGCCCAAGCCCATCTTACAGCTCTCAAACTGCAATGTATGGGATCTGCACCTCCATCCTTAATTGCTCTTGAGGTGAGCCACCAACCATCATGAACCACTGCATCCTTCTGGTGACGATACTTTCACAATGGAAACTTGTCGGATATAGATGCAATGATAGTGAACGGCAGACGATGTATATTCCTTGTCAGGATGAGGTTATATTGGAGTGAAGTTTGCAGTTGGTGATGTTCCAATGCATCTGCTGCCCTTGTCTTTGTAGTTAAGGTCACAAGTTTGAGAGGTGTTATTGAAGTAGCCTGGGGCACTGACTCCTTGCATTTTGTAGATGGCACACATTGATGCACCAAATGAAGGTCTTGGGTGATGGATAGTGTGCTAATCAAGTAAACTGTTTTGTCCTGGATGGTGTTGAGCTTCTTGAGAGGGATTGCCGGATCTCTACCACCCTGGGGTTGAGAAAATGATTTCTCACCCACTAATCCTATAAATATTACAAATATCTGTTCCCCCGGTTTGTAACCCCTCTGCAAAGGGAAATGTTGCCTCGAGCTAGGCCTTTATAATTTTTATACAGCTCAATTAAGCCTCTCCTCGTTTTCTTTTTTCAAAAGAAAACAACCCTATGTATCCAATCTGTCCTCATTGCTGAAGTTCTTGATTCCAGGCAATTCCATCGTAGACCAATCATCAATTGTTTCTCCAGTGTATCATCACATTGTGATCAGAAGTGAGTTCTGCAGTCAGCCTAATTAGTGTTGCGTGTAAACAGAAAATCTGGAAACACTGAGCAGGAAAGGCAACCTCAATGGAAAGAGAAAACGGAATTAACTCTGTACAGCTGGGCTGTACCAAAGAGGGGGAAAGAACAGCAAAAATCACAGATGCATCAGTGACAGAAATGGTTAGTTTTGATACTGACAGGAAGAAAGAGTGAGTTCCCGAAAATTGGAGAAGTCAATATTGAATCTGGAAGGCAACAGTGTGCCCAGACAAGATTAAGTCTTGTTGCTGAAGTTTGTGTTGGGCTTTATTGTGACAGTGCAGTAGAGTGGGATGAGGAATTGAAATGGGTGGCAATGCAGGTGCAATGCAAAGTCTGGCATTTAGTTTTAGCATAACCTCTCGACTTTTATGTGACAACAATGGGGGAAAGCCTTTCTAAACATATGAAAGACCTGTCCTGCTACCTTTATGGATCTGTTGACGTACAGTTGAAGCTTCCACTATCTTCCACGGTGCTCTATATCCTCTCAATTTCAGTGCTTTTCTCTGCATTTTCGCAAGCCCCAAAAGCATTATCTCAAACTTTACTGAATTACACATTTGCTACTTTTCTGCACAGCTGACCAGATCACTATATCTACAGACCAGGGCTTTCCTTCTCCTGTCAATACCGGAGCCAGATTTTGTATCATTTGAAAATTTCTTTATCATGACCATTGCATTAGGGGGCGGCATGGTGACGCAGCGGTAGAGTAGTTGCTTTACACAGCCAGAGGCCCAGGTTCAATCCTGACAACGGGTGCTGTCTGTACAGAGTTTGTACGTTCTCCCTTTTCCCCAGGTGCTCCGGTTTTCTCCCACACTCCAACCCTCCCCCGCCCAAGTCGTACCAGCTTCAGAGTCGTCTTGATGAGTCTCATTGTACCGGTTCACAGTTAACAATGGCCTGTTTCCTTTATCATCGTTTTTTTACATATCTTTCATTAATTTGTTCTATATCTCTCTACATCACTGTCAATATCTCTCATTTCCCTTTCCCTTGACTCTCAGTCAGAAGAAGGGTCTCGACCCAAAACATCACCTATTCCATTTCTCCAGAGATGCTGTCTGACCAGCTAAGTTACTCAAGCTCTAGACCCTATCTTTGGTTTCAACCAGCATCTGCAGTTCCTTCCTGTACATTATGTGCAATACTTTAAAGAGATTTACTCAGATAAATGGAATGGGTTGAATTTTGTAAGGCAGCCAGACATTTTATCCTCCCATAGCAGCAGCCAAACTTAATTTTAAATGAACATTGATGATTGTTAGTTTGTCTACTGATTGTTAGTTTGTCTTCATGTAGCAGTTTGATGTGAACTGTTTTGCACTAATACTACACTCTTTCCTTGGTAGAAATGTTGCTGGATTTGAGAGTATATCTGTTGGCATGCTGCCATCATGTTGTCTGTATGCTTAGAAAGTCTATTCTATAACCAGATGCAAATCACTGGGTATTGATAAAACTGTCAGTCTCTTGGTGTAATCCCTCCACTCTCTGTCTGTTCATGTGCTTGCCTAAATGCATCTTAAATATTGCTGTTGTATCTGCTTCCACCACTTTCCTCGGCACTGCATTCCAGGCACCTACTACTTTGTGTCTGTGTAAAAATATATATTTTTTTAAAGTTCCACAAATCTCCTTTAAACGTTCCCCCTCTCACATTAAACCTATGCCCTCTAGTATTTGATATTTCACCTGCGCAGAAAAAGCGGACTATCTACTCTATCTATGTCACTCATAACCCTAGATACTATCCGCTCGCCCATCAGCCTCTGGCATTCCAGAGAAATCAATCCTACGCTGTCCAATAGTCCAACTATTCCAAAAGTCTCCAATCCAGGCAACATCCCTCTTTTGCACCCTCTCCAAATGTGGCCAACTCAAAGTTTTATACAGCTGCAACATGACTTCCCAACTTTTATACTCAATCACCTGACGGATTAAAGGCAAATGTGCTGCGTGCCTGTTTGACCACTTGTATTGCTACTTACCAAGATCCCTCGGTATAATGAGTGCCGGTCTTTTGTTAAATAATTCAAATGAAATATTGTTCTGCTTTTTTTGTGAATTATTTTACAAATTTGTGTCTTATAAAACCAAAATTGATATACAACGTATTTAAAATCTACCATTCATAATTCATAAATAGGTCTCTTATTTGCAGGAAAGCATTGCACTTTCACATCCTTGACATTTTAAAAACTACTATGGGTGAGGAGATTAAATTAAATTTACTGATTATCAAAGGTCATAAGTAATGGGAGCAGAATTAGGCCATTCGGCCCATCAAGTCTACTCCACCATTCAATCGTGGCTGACGTTTCCCTCCCTCCAACCCAGTTCTCCTGCCTACTCCCCCATTACCTTTCACACTATTTAATTTAGCTATTATTTAGTTTAATTATTATTAAGCTATTCAAGCGTAGCCACTGTTATAAATTATTGAAAGTTTTCAACTGTCAATTCCGCCTCGGGCCCAAAATGGCCAGTGCTTTAACTGCAAATGTTTTTTTTAATACAATGCAATCAATTTCTAATAAAGCTGATGACATTAATTGTTTCTGACATGGTTTTTAGGCATGTTGGGTTCTTCATTCGTTTTGCAAACTGAAGTTCACAAATGACCTCAATTTACGAAACGCAGTTGAGTTGGTGAAGAAGAGTTTAATTGAGGATAAAGAGATGCCAGTCAAAGTTGAAGCTGCCATAGCTCTTCAATCATTTATAAGTAATCAAGATCAAGGTGAGTTGAAGGGAGAATTTGCACAAAAGTGTCTGCTGTGATCCTTGAAAACCGTTTCACGTAGTCTTTCATCTTCTTGACCGTGGACTGGTTTCCATGTAAGCCAAGCTGCTTTATTTTATTATGGCCAAACAATGTCATAGAATTATTCAACACAGTACCAGGCCATTCGACCCTACTTCACCATGCCATCCAAGTTGCCTACCCATGCTAGTCTTATTTGCCTACATTTGGTAAACTAACACTATCCATGGTCCTGTCTAAATGTCTTTTAAACGTAATTGTACCTGCCTCTACCACTTCCTCTGGCAGCTCGTTCCACATACCCATCACTATCTGAAAATGATTTAGACCATGACTTTGACTTGATTAAATTAGTTTCCAGTTGTCCATAAAGAAAGATAGAGAGCCGTCCTGACCTACCATCTATTTCATCGGATTAACCTCAGATTATCTTTAATCGGACTTTACTGGACTTTATCCGAAACGATATGTTATTCCCTTTATCCTGTATCTGCACACTGTGGACGGCTTGTTTGTAATCATGTATAGTCTTTCCGCTGACTGGATAGCATGCAACAAACAGCTCTTCACTGTACCTCGGTACATGTGACAATAATAAACTAAACTCATCACGGTGGTATTGCTGCACACTGAAGTATCCTGTGCCGGAACACTTTGTTGGAAATGATTATGGGTCCGACTAATCTCACTATTGTGGCTGAAGTTTAAAAGAGTGCAGCAACCATTACTCGATTCACAAACCTGGTGAAAACACTTTATGATTAGAAGCCAAAAAGTTACGACTGCTCCATTTAGAACCTGCTGAAAAATACTATATGTTGTGCTCTCTTTTTGTTTGTTCTAACAAGTACTGAGATTTACTGTTTCCTGTGATTTTGGACCTGACAAATTAGTGCCCAAATGGCATGGGGAATGAAGTGTTGATTGCTTAATTTGGTTTCATGCTGGCGTTTCCATCCATGATTGATATTGTACAGCAACTGAGTTAATATTTACCGTGAAAGTACATTAATGAGGGAAGCTTGTGTTGACTAGAGGTAGGCTAGAGAATTGAGTAGCAGACTTAACATTGCTATTCTCCTTCATCTTAGATATTTACTTAAGGAACTTTTGAGGCAGATATAAGGTTTCACAAATATGTTCTATTGGGCAGCATCAAATGGAATTGTCCTGTTGGTCATCTAAATGGAAGCAGTGCAACAATATCTAGGAGGAAGAGGGGCCAAAAACAATAAACCGGCTAAACACTTTGAAGCTAACGCTTTGATATTTATCTCCCAGCTAAATTATATATAAAGCACTCAGTTAGACCAGTGATGCAAGAGCTGCTCCACGTTGTCCGTGAGACGGAGAATGATGATCTCACCAACGTCATTCAGAAGATGATATGCGAATACAGTGAGGAGATGACCACTATTGCCGTTGATATGACGCAACATTTAGTAAGTACATACTAATAGGTAGGATTTATTTGTGGCAAATAGCCTTAACCCAGGGAAATGCGCACACCATCCTGGTTCAGGTTTCCAGGGTAGCATTGCTACACCATCTGACATTGCTTGGATGAGTTAAACAGAGGAATCTTTTGCAGTCTCGGCTGGATATCATAGAAAATTAGTGATACAGGAGGTGGCTATTTGTCTCATTGCCAGAGAAAATTAACTATTTGCCTAATCCCACTTTGCAGCCCTGTTCTTCAAGTACACATCTCAGTACTTTGTAAATATAATGAGGGTTTCTGCCTCGCCTACCTCTCTTTCAGGAAGTGAGTTCCAGACCCCTACCATCTATGGGTGAAAGAAGATCCATACTTCCTCATTAAAGCTTTTACCTGCTACTTTAAAGCTTTGCCCCATTTATTTGATACCCCTGCTCGGGCACATAGATCCTTCTTCTTTACTCTTTCTTTAGATTTTACCTTGGGCTTTAAAGATACAGTGTGCAAACAGGCCCTTTGGCCCACCGAGTCCGTGTCGACCAGCAATCACCCCATGCACTAGCACTATCCTACACACGAGGAACAATTTACAATTTTACCAAAGCCAGTTAGCCTACAAACCTGTACGTCTTTGGAGAGTGGAAGCATCTGGAGAAAACACACGTGGTCATAGGGAGAACGTACAAACTCCATACAGACAGCAGCCGTACTCGGGATCAAACCTTGGTCGAAGGCACTGTAAGGCAGCAACTCTACCACTGAGTCGCTGTGCTGCCCCAAAGGTCTTGCCACCTTATATTTCATATATTTTAGCCTATCCCATTAGACTTCAGAGTTGAAATTTTCTAGCCCTACCAATATTCGTAGATATTCTCTACAGCGCAATCGTATCTTTCCTGTATTGTTGTGAACAGAACCGCATGCAGTGCCCAAACTAGAGTTGCGTACAGCGGTGGTAAAGCTTCCCTATAGCATATTGCAGCTAATAAAGGAAACATTCCACATGCCCTTTAATGGTGTAATTAACAAATCTTTCTACCTTTTGAAGATCTTTGAACATGTACTCTGTTCCTTTGTGCCGCCCTTTGTACCTTAATATCAGTCCATTTATTGAAAATTCCCCTGATTTATTCCAGCTCCACAAATGCATTCCCTCAAGCTGGACTGAATTCCACTTGCCACTTTTGAAGACAACAAAGTAGTGACACCACCTGGCTGGAATGTGCATTGTGGCTGCTGAACTCGCATCAATATCAGTGTGCCATGGTGTTTTCTTGTTTTGCAAATAGCTGGAGCTACAATTCATAGCAGTATTTGTATTCAGGCCAGTTGCCCCTCTAAACTGAGAGCCAATACTCCTGAATTTGCATTTGTTTGTTTAAAGTATTCCCACTGCCCTTTGCACTTCTTCAATTATAAAATCAACTAAATGAAGCATTGATCTCTATAAAGTAATATTGGTACTTGCACGTTTCCGAACAATTTGACAAAAGTTAACGAATAATTGTTTTCCTTCTCAGGCCATGACATTCAGCAAAGTTCTTCAGAGTGATGCTTATGAAGAAGTAGAGGATAAAACAGTAATGGCAATGGGCATCCTGAACACGATAGACACAATCTTGACTGTGGTGGAGGATCACAAGGAGGTCAGTAAGTTCACAAAGAGTTTGACAAAAAGCATGTAAACTTGAGATGCTGAGCTTCATCTCATGAACCATAGAAAAGCCCACACAGCAAAACCACCTATTTATTATCAGTAGTAACAGCCTCCCAAAACTGAAGCAAGCCTGGGCCACCCTTATATGGAAAGATCAGTGGAAAAGGTCACTGGCCCTCCAGATGAGATTGTTTATTTTCTTTAAAGGTTTTTTAGAGATACATCATAGAAATGGGCAAATTGGCCATCGATCATTGTTCACACTAGTTCTATGTTAACCCACTTTTACATCCACTCCCTACACAATAGGGGCGATTTACATAAAGGCCAATTAACTTACAAACCTGTACGTCTTTGGGATGTGGGAGGAATCCGGAACACCCAGGAGAAACCCATGCAGTCGAACGGAGAACATCCAAACTCCATACAGATGGCACCGGAGGTCAGCATTGAACCCAAGTCTCTGGCACTGAGGGAGCAGCTCTACCAGCTGCCCCACTGTGCTGCCCAGTGAACTGGGAGTGCAAAGTCCATAGGCGCAAACGAATGCAAAAGTGAACAAGGTTAAGAGAGATGTACTTACCTTGAGAGTGAGATGCATGTTTCAGGACCAGGGAATGAGGAACTTGGGTATTCCTATATTGATTGATTATTTATTGTAAACATAACAGAAGGTAATCTTGATTGGGTGAGGTGAAAATCATAGACTGACATTTTATGATGAGCAGGAAGTTGGGAGGTTGAGACCAGAGGCATGTTGGAAAATAGGTGAGAGGAAGATGAAAAGAGAATTGTGTGAGGAGATGAGTGCAAGAGAATGAGAAATAAAGAGAAACAAAGAAAGTTGTTGGGAAAGTCATAAGCTGCAGATGCTTGGAAATTGAAATAAAAAGAGCAAATTTTGGAAATACTCAGCAGTCAAGCAATTCTGTGAAAAGTGAAACAAAGGTAATATTTTAATTAAAATGCCCTTCATCAGAACAATTCAAAGTATTGTGGGGACTTGACTTTACACTCAAAATATATGTACAAATGCAGGCAGGAACTAAATTTAAAGGTACAGGCAGAAAACTGTCTAAAAAGAGCTGCATCACTGAACGAGAAGGAAATAATCAAGCTCAGTGGCTTGATTGAATAAATGGCAGATGGAGTTTAATCCAAACAAGTGTCAGGCGTTGTATTTTGGCAGGTCGAATGTAAGGGGAAAGTCTACATTAATGGAGAAAACCCATAACAAGATTGAAGTACAGCATGATCTTGGGGTCCAAGTCCATAGCTCCCTGACTGTGGCAACATAAGTAGATAGTGGTATGTGTAAGAAGGAACTGCAGATGCAGGTTTATACTGAAGATAGACACAAAATGCTAGAGTAACTCAGCAGGTCAGGCAGCACTTCTGGAGAGAAGGAATAGGTGATGTTTCGGGTCGACACCCGAAATGTCACCTATTTCTTTTCTCCAGAGATACTGTCTAATCTACTGTTACTCTAGCATTTTGTGTCAATTTCAGATAACTTGGTATGCTTGTCTTTGATAGTTGGGGGCTTGGGGCATTAAATATAAGATAGAATGTCACATTACAACTTTATAACATTTATTTTGGCTGCATTTTAATATTTTGTTCAGTTATGGTCGCCCTAATACAGGAAGGATGTGGCTTTATGGACGATGCAGAAGAGGTTTACCAGAATGCTGCCTGAATTAGAAAGCATTAGCTGTAAGGTGGATGGACACATTTGGATTGTATTCTTCGGAGCATCAGTGATAAGTGAGGACTTGATAGAAGTATATAAAACTATGGGAGGAATATATAAGGATAGACTGTCAGAATACTTTTCTTGGGATGAAAATATAAATAAATGAGATGTTCGGGGCAAGTTTGTGGTGTGTCTAGAGTGTGGTGTGTGCTTGGAAGTCACTGCCGAGGTAGGGGTGGAAACAGGAATGATAGTGGTGTTTAAGAAATATTTAGATAGGCACATGGATATGCGGGGAATGGAGGAGTCTGGTTGACATGCATGCAGAGGAGATTAATGTAACTTGGCATGTTAAGCATAAACATTGTGGGCAGAAGGGCCTGTTCCTATGCAGTACTGTTCTATGTTCCTGGAAAAATGAGAGTCATCAGGTGGCATACCTGATGACCATAGATAGATGGTGCCATTTCACAGCCAGTTCTGGGTTTTTTAATTCAAAAATACTCGTAGCTGTACACTAGCCAAATAAAAATCATTCTGCCAATTTGTCTCCAAAGCAAAAGCTCAGTTGGACTCACTGCAGTACGCTGTTCTTGTCTGCAGCGGATATTTTTCTGCTGTCAGTTCCCTCTGATATATTTGATAATGCTTTATTCTACAAAGTGAAAAGTGGTGGACACTTTCTCTTTTCCTTGCCCAGCTTCCTCCCCCCGCCCCCCCACCCCTCCCTAAATCCTTTAAGATCTACATCACCGAGAGGCCATAATGTGACCTAAATTCCAGAGCAGTCTATTTATTAACCCTTGTTGGTAAACTTGAATGTCCAGAGTTAATATTATATATAAGAAAGAAGAAATTGTGGATCTCAGAGGGAAGTTTTTATGGTTGACATATGACCTTTGAGTCCTAATGGTCTTGCCTGATTCTTTATTTACTTTTGACAATGCACTGAATAAATTGCCATTGTAAAATTATCTTCCCTCAATGCCCACTATAAAAAAAAAAGTTTCCCCGCATATCTCCTTTAAATTTTGTCCCTCTCATCTTAAAGCTATCCCCTCTAGTATTTGATTTTTCCATCCTGGGAAAAAGTTTCTGACTGTCTACCCTATCTATGCCTTTCATAATTTTATAAACTTCTATCACGTCACCGGCATTCTAGAGAAAAAAATCCAAATCTGTCCAACCTCTCCCTGTAATTAATAGCCCCTAATCCAGGCATATACAAAGCATGCTGACTGTCCCTAATTATACCATTCTCCTCCAAATGGAGTAAATCCTATTCCAAAATATCCTCTCCAATAACTTCCCTACCACTGACGTGAGACTCACCAGCCTATAATTTCCTGGATTCTCTCCACTTCTTAAATAAAGGAAGGGCATTATCTACTTTTCCTTGCAATATTTCTTTAAATTACATTTTTTAATCTCTATTTGTCGTGCTCTATACTTATTGATATTTTTCTAACTGTTTTGTAATCTCACTGCGAACAATCTCAGGATAGATTTATTAATTAAATGGTGTAGAAAGTAATTTGGTGTTACAACTCCGAGACCGAAGCCTACATTCTCAGAGGAGGTTTTAAAGAACTTAAGGATTCATGAGTAAATACATGCTGCTTTCTTTTGAGAGATTTCATTGCTATTTTTAGAGTTTTAACTTCTTCATTTCGAACTTTAAATTTCTGGCAGCTATATTGCGTAAATAGCACGTTACCTCACTCATCTGCATGAGTACCAGTTTACTTTAGATTAACACTAAGTATTTTCCCTCCATTTCCTACCCATCCTCTAGATTACACAGCAGCTGGAGGGAATCTGTTTGCAGGTCATTGGACTAGTACTTCAAAAACACGTAATAGGTACAGTGTACATTTTGTTCTTTTTTTTTGTTGAAGAAATCTAAATATGGCCCTCATAAAGTTGTACAAATGTTTGTAATTCTCAGGACATGTGCATGAGTATAAAATTCAAAGACACATTTGCACACATATTGTGCAATTCGTCAACTGTCTCAACTGATTTACATCTAATGTATTGTCTCTGTGAAGTTTTATTACTGTTGTAAGGTAAGAAAAGGCAACAGACAATTTGCACATAGCATTGTCCCACAGATGGCAATGAGATCATAATTAGATAATTGTTCAGAGACCTGATTGCAAAGCAGTGTTTATTCCAGCAGCAAACATGTTATATTTTCTCAAAAAGAAACACGATGACAACTATTTCCTAATTGTTTCATATCACGAGGAAGTGTTTGGGAAAAGAAAGTGTAATTCTTGCTTTTGGAATGTGATTGTATAGGCAAGGTTTAGGCAAGGCTAAAAACAGCACTTTGGGACAGCATTTTAATGCTTTTAATGCTGCTGTTTGGAAGCGTTAAGGGGCTGTCCCACTGCGGCGACCTAATTGCGGAGTTAAGAAGAGTTTAGGAGAGTTTGAAAAAATGTCATGTTGAAGACCTCCTTCGACTATGTAGCAGACCTCCTTCGACCATGTTGAAGACTAGTTTTGACTAGCTTCGGGAAAATTGGACACTGAAGAGTGGAGAATGAAGACGACCTCCCTTCGACCACCCTTCGACTACGTTGAAGACTATCTATGACTTCCTTCGACTACCTTTGATTACCTTTGACTACCCTCGATTACCTATGAATAATATGCTGACCTACTACGACCTATTTCGACTAAACCTATGAGTAAAAAAAGTATCCATTTTTTCCATGGCGACCTTTTTTTACTCGCGGGCATTTTTCAACATGTTTCAACATGTTGAAAAATACGCAGCGACCTAGCTGAGGCCTTGAGTACGCGGGGACTACTCTCGAGCATGAGAGCTCCTAGGACCTCGTGTCGACCATGCTGCGAGTATGAGTCGAGGGCAAACTCGCCAGAACTCGCGGATTAGGTCGCCGCAGTGGGACAGTCCCGTAAGTCTTTAGTCCAAATGCTAGAGTAACAAAGTTGTTCAGACAGCATCTCTAGAGGGAATGGACAGGCGGCCCTTTGGATCGGGACCCTTCAGACTGATTTTAGTATGGGGGAGAAAGTTGGAAAAGGGGTAAGGGGAGGTCAAAGCCTGCAAGTGATGAGTGGGTACTGGTGAGGAGTTGGCAAGATGAGTCGACAAAGGCCAGAGATGAAAATAAGGGTGTCAGATAAGGAGAGAAGAGGAGTGAAACGTAAAGCCAGAGGGAGGAGTGGAGACGGGAAGAATGGTGGCGAGGAAGGGAGGGTGGGAGAATAAACTCTAACCCGTCTAGTGCATTCAGCACTCCCAATGTGGCCTCCTTTACGTTGGCGTGACCAAGCACAGACTAGGCAATCTGTTCTCTGACATTTGTGCTTGGTCTGCCAAGGCCAAGCACAACTATCTCCTAGTTGATAACCATTTTAACTCCCCTTCCTATTCCCACGACGCCCTTTCTGTCCTGGACCTCAATTGCCAGAGTTAGGCTGCAGGCAAACTGGAGGAAGAGTACCTCATACTTTGCTTGGGTAGCTTACAACCCAATGTATGAACAGAACACATTTTAGGTATAACCACCACCATTCCTTTTTTCCTTCCCTCTCTCTCCTATGCCTGCAAGTGATGAGTGGGTACTGGTGAGGAGTTGGCAAGATGAGTCGACAAAGTCACCGTGGTACACAGCATTCCTCTTCTCTCCTTATCTGACACTGTTTAGTCTCCTTTTCATCTCTTGACTTTGCCCACCCATCTGCCAATTGATACACCCCTCATCTGTATCCACTTGTCACTTGCCAGTCATGGTCCCACACCTACTTCTTTTTCAGCTTTCCTCCCCTACTGCAATCAGTCTGAAGTGGAGTCCCGACCCGAAATACCACCTGTCCATTCCCCCTAGAGATGCTTCCTGACCTGCTGAGTTACTCCACCACATTGTGTTTTACTCAAGATTCCACCATCTGCAGTTCCTTGTGTCTCTAGCTTTTAGACCACTTCATTTAAATTTGATATTTATTGGCCAGAACATCAGACAAACTCTCCTGCTTGTCTTCAAAAAAAGAGGGTTGAGACCTTTTATATCCACCCGAGAGAGGCGGGCGGGGTTGTGGTTTAATACCTTGCTGAGGTCCATCTTTCATGAGGAAGTGCTGCCTTGGCACTGTACTAACATTTCAGCATAGACTTTGTACTGGTGTTGAGAAAAATGAGGATATATTATACCTTCTGCAATTTCTTTTTTTATTTTACCGCCTTTCTGGTAGTATGAAACTCTGTAATTTTGCTGTAATTTAACTGTGTTGAATTCTTTAATTGGTGGAATACTATGCATTACATCTTCCTTTATGAGGTTTCTTAAACCATAATATCTGGGTTTTTTTGTTCTAGAATTCTATGAAGAAGTTCTCTCTTTAGCATACAGTTTAACGTGCCAAGTAATCTCTCCTAATATGTGGCAACTACTAGGTGTTCTTTATGAAGTTCTTCAGCAAGACTGCTTTGAATATTTTACAGGTATTCTCAGTTATTCCTTTTGTCTTTTAGCAATGGCTACATGTTGCAATTGAAACATGACCGTAAATGTATAATTGTCTTTGACTTAAAAACATTCAGTGAATCCTTGCAAAATTTAGTTTCAAGGTTATGTTACGCTGCTGAACTTCACAAAATCCCAGTGCTTTACCTATATTTTACAACTAGATTGTCGTTCTGATAGAATATTGAGAGAGATTTTGGGTCAATCTTTTTTAAAGAAAGAGGTAAGATTTTTAGTCCATTAATATTGCTCATCCTGCTTAAATAGATGTCAGAAATATTGCTCTGGGGCAAATTAGTTAAGGGAAACAGATTCTCTTCCCTTCAATACAATAGTGAATCAGTTGGATTTTTAATGACAGTCCAATAGCTTCATGGTCACCAATGCCAACAATATTTTTTCTATTTCTGACTATAAAGGAACTGACTTCAAATTTCCATGATACATGATGTGTGAGATTTGAACCTTTCTCCGAGTCCAGGCATCTTATCCAGTTGCATTATTGCCCTTCCATTCTACAGAGCACATTTAAACCATCAGAAAGGCATAAAATACATCTTAACATCAGTTCTAAATGATATATTTTTTAAAGGAGGGCGCATTGACATTCAGAGTAGCACCACATCCTGTCTGCAATTGATAAATTTACTGTTTACCTGAAACAAGCACTATGAACATGTTGATCAGCTAAAGTATAAAACTAGCATTGAATGTACAGTAAAAGTGTGCGTGAAAGCTGAAAATGAAAAATGTCATTTGCATGAAATCTAAAGCGAGCAGAAAGTATCCCAAGTTTGCAAGTTGCTATTTTAAACAATGATCTCTCTGAATTAATATTTTCAACGTATTTTTTCTCTTCCATGATCACCAACTGGAAGATAAACATGGAGTTGCAAATATTTTAAAATACATTGGAAATGCGCACATCAATATGGCATTATTTCACCCCTTTTGGTACTTCCCAAAATGGGACATCCCAATACAACTGACAAAGTAATTTTGTGACATCAATCTATCACAAATAGCAATCTAATAACAATTGTTATTAATAACATTAAACTGAGGAAAGGAAAAAGTTGAAAATCAAAAAATACAGTTGTGTTTACTCTGCAAGTCCTGTTTAAAAAAAAAAATTGTTTCAGTAAAATCACTTCTTATTGTTCTAAACTGAAATGTGTATAGGTCCTGTCTGTTTAATCAATTGACAAACCTGCCATCCCAGGAATCGATCTGGTGAACTTTCACTGCATTCCCTCTGTGAACATAATTACAGATGCATTGTGATTAGCAATTCTGTCAGATCTATCAAAATCGGGGCCAGGAAAATTATACTCAAGGACTTTTTTTAGTGGTCATTAAAATTTGTTTTGGGAGTTGACTCTTACCAAAATATTCTCAGGACTCGAGCAGCACGGTGGCGCAACAGTAGAGTTGCAACCTTACAGCGCCAGAGTCCCGGGTTTGATTTTGACTACGGGTGCTGTCTGTACAGAGTTTATACTTTTCTCCCTGTGACCTTGTGGGTTTTCTCCAGGTGCTCTGGATTCCTCCCACACTCCAAAGGTGTGCAGGTTTGTGAGTTAATTGGCTTCAGTGAAATTGTAAATTGTCCCGAGTGTGTAAGATAGTGTTAGTGTATGGAGTAATCGCTGGTCGGCACAGACTTGGTGGGCCAAAGGGCCTGTTTCTACGCTGTTTCTTTAAAGTCTAAAATTCTAAAGTCAAGAGGCTGTTATTTTGTTTTATTTTGATTTGTATTATGAGAGATTTTGATAACGATGTCAATATATAAGCAGTATATATTTATTATATAAGCAAGTAGTTAGGTAGACTAGTCTAACCATATAAAAAAAGCACATTTCACTGGTGATTGGAGTGTTTTGAGAACGTTGTTAGTACATAACTTGGACCTCTAAGTCTACCACTTGCAATCTTCCCGTGGAAAGGGCCTGCAGTGTATTACTTTGGAAGAAAAGTGTATAATTTTCCAGATGCCTGAAAACATGCAAGTGAAGAATTTTGTGTCTCAGCTAAGAAATGAACATACAATGATGTATGGTGCCTAGAACTAACAAAATGAGAACAAATATAGCTATTATGCAAAATAATCACATAGAAATTCTGATCATTTTGTCTTTCAGATATGATGCCTCTTTTACATAATTATGTGACTGTAGACACAGATGCATTTTTGTCTAATCCTAAAAATGTAGAGATCATTTATAACTTGTGTAAGAAGGTAAGTTAGTAAAATTAGGTGATGCCTAAAGGAAGATATCCCTGTTTTTTTTGTCACCCTTTTCACGTTCATGGCCAATTGATTACTTTAGAGGCCGAGTCCTCATTGTAATGTATGAGCAGACGAGCCAATTTACACAGAGAGATAATGTCAGCAACAGTAAAATGAATGATCATTTAGTTGGTGGTGGTATTGCTTAAGAGATAAATATTCAACACTTAACATGCAGAAGTGTTTTCCTCTTTCAATAGTGCCATGGCATCTCTAATGAACAACTGAACAGATCAACTTGGCTCAATATTCCCATAAAGATAGCACCAGTAATACTATGGAACCAATAACCTAATGAAAAGAAGAGTTATTTTAGTTAAAAAATAATGCTGGAGAATTAATAGAACTGAAAGCTAATAAATTTACAAGGCCTGATAATCTGAATCCCAGAGTATTGAAGGATTGTAGTCAAGGAAATAAAGAATATATTGCTTGTCAACTTCCAAAATTCTATAGATAATGGAATGATCTCTGCAGAACAGAGGGTGGCAAATGTAGCCTTATTTAAAAAAAGATGAAGATAAACGAAAAACAGGCTCGTTAATCTAACATGAGTAGTTTGGAAAATGCTACAGTCTCAAGACAATCTAAAAACTAACAATGGGATTAGATATAGTGAGCACACATTTATGAAAGAAAAATTGTGTTTGACAAACCTACTGGAGAATTCTGAGCCTGTAATTGCTAGAATGGATAAGGGAAAACCAGTGGATATGCATTTGGATTTTCAGAGATTTTGGTAAGGTTTCACGTAAGAGGTTAGTGTATATATAAACAAAAACGAGACACATGGGATGAGGTGGTAAAATATCGTGGATTGATAATTAGTTGACAGACGAGAAACAGGGTGCGAATAAACTGGTCTTTTTGGGATAGTGACTAGCGATGAATGCGTAGGTCATTATGTAGGGGCTTAACTGTGTTCCTCTCATGAAGGATTAGCCATTAAGTACTCACAAGAGGGTTGTGTGTAAAGATGCTGATGGGGAGCCCATTAGACATATCTCAATAAAATGTTGGTGCCTTCTCAAGGGGATGGTCAAGTCGAGTGAATTTATTGTCATGTGTCCCAGATAGGACAATGACATTTTTGCTTGCTGCAGCACAACAGAATATTGTAGGCATAAATACAGATCAGATCAGTGTGTCCATATACCATAGAATATATATATATATACACACATAAATAAACATAAAGTGCAATAGGCTGTTATAGTACAGAGTTTGTTCGAAGTTGTGTTTAATAGTCTGACGGCTGTGAGGAAGTAGCTGTCCCTGAACCTGGATGTTGCAGATTTCTGGCTGCTGTGGGTTGATAGGGGATTAAAGCAATACATTTTACATCCTGTTTCCCTGAATCAATTCCATATATCATTTAAATCACATTATGACAAAAATATACCTCTTTGTAATTTATTTAGGTTTAGGTTTATTATTGTCATGTGTACGAAGATATGGTAAAAATCTTTTGTTTACATGCTATCCAACCATACTAATCGGATATAAATACAATCAGGACAAGCAGGTACAAATGGTAGAGCAATGAGAAAGATGCCACAGTGCAGAATCTAGTTTCTCAGCATTGTAGTTTAACAGTTCCAGAGAAAATGTCCAATGTCCACAATGAGGGTGGTTGCAGAATCGAGACCCTATCCTTGCTTATGGAAGGAAGGTTCAGAAGTCTGATTACAGAGGGGAAGAAGCTGTTCCTGAATCCGCTTTCAAGTTTCTGTATCTTCTGTCCGGCAGGAGCGGTGACAAGAAGGAATGATCATGGTGGAAATGGTCCTTGATTATGTTGAGTGCTTTCCCGAGGCAGCTTGAAGTATAGATGGAGTCAATGATGGGGTGGGCGCCTGATCTGTGTGATGGACTGGGCTACATCAAAACTCTGTAATTTCTTGCAATCTTGGGCAGGGCTGTTCCCCATCCAAGCTGTGAACAAAACAAAACCAAAACTATTCTTTGAGCAATCATTTTCTGTAATTCCAAAATGTAGCATTGACAAATAATTTCAGATAATTGTGACCTCGCCTCTCAGAATGTCTTTCGATTAGCACCTTGAAACAGCACTGACTTTGGGCAAATGATATTTTCATAGGTTTAAAAGCTTTTTGTGCAGTTATTACCAGATGAAAGCCTGGCCCTATTTTTGCAGCAAACCTGTAACCCTGTGATTGTGTTCTTAGGTCCTGACGGGGGATGCAGGAGAAGATGCTGAGTGCCATGCTGCAAAGCTGCTTGAAGTGATCATCCTTCAGTGTCAGGGAAAAGGCATTGATCAGGTAACAGAACTGAGCTACCAGCAATGTCTCAGGATAAAAAGTTTGATATAACAAAAGCAGGGAGAAACGCTGACTGGCTAACTGATATCTTATTGCAGAGGTTTGATTAACTGTTTTCAGATGTGCTCGAACTACCCATAAATTATGGAGAAGATTAATTAAGCCATGGGTTTGTTTAGCATGAGGTCAGCATGCTTGTGTGTAACATGCTGAATGGGCAGTTCACCAGGAAGCATTGGATTAGTTAGTTCAGCAGAATTTTGTGACTAATATGTAGAATCTCCAGCCCCCACCAACTGGGTGACAAGTGAAATATTTTAGTTTTTTTGTTTCAGTTATTGTAATTCTAGCAGTTCATTTGTATTCTCATACCCAAAATAATCCCTCTGTCCATGCATTCATGGCAGTCAGTATTGCAGAGGAACATCTGAGGACAGCAGTTTTGTACAGTGTCTGATTCGGTTGTTATAATGTATTCACTAATGTCATGACTCATGCACTATAAGCTTGGATTGAAGGTAGTACAATAGATCCTGCTTGCAGCCCTGAATCAAGCTGCTATTTCTTGTAAATGTAGGTTCCAGACCCAACATTTGTCTGAAACTGTTAGTATTTTAACTACAGTCGTTCACGTTGGGTTTGGATCTGGTGTGAGTTAACGAGGTAATTGTGGTTCAGCTGTGATCGCCTGTGGTCAAAAGCCATTGTGTACCCTTTTGATGATGGGTATATTTTGATGATGTGTCAAGAGATGTATATGAGAGTGGTCTGGTCCTTTACTGCATATGGATTCTGAAGATACAAGGAGTCACACCTACATTCTGAGTCAAACTAGCTCCCTCAGTCTGCAGATTTTGCAAGCCTTTTCTCATGATTTACCATAAACTGTGATTCCTAGAGTTGCAGTTTTTATAAATATCTAACCTCTGAAGTCAAAGTTGCAAGATTTTGAATTCATTCATGCTCTGAAATATCTCCGATTCTTGTTCAAAACATAGCTTGTTTTTCAGGCTCTCAGCGTTGCACACCTTTCCTGAAATGCAGCTAAGTAATGTTTTCTATTAACTATGGAAATGTTCTCTAATCTCTGCTGTAAGCCATAATGTCAACAGGTTTTCAGATGTGTTCTGCTCAGTAATTCAGTAATGCTATGCCATATCACTGTGATAAAAAAATAAAAAACATTGTTGAGCCTTCCCTTCTGTGTTGGTACCAACAGCAGTTACTTAAATTTCTGTTGTGCCTGCCCCAAACGGCTGTCTTGTTAATTGCAAGGCAGTGACTGAGCAGAATATTTCACCGCAAAAATAAATGGGAAATTAAACCATTCTTACATAACTCTGACATCTACACGGACATCTTTCAGGAGAAATATAGTTTAGAAAATGTTTTTTTTCCTGTCTCCTGGACACTCAGACTGAAGGTGTTCGCTGAGATCTATCTCAGATTTGGAATTAAAATGGAGACATCTTCATATTGCAGTGTGTTGCATTAGTCATTACATGTAATCAAACCTATAATGGGAGCCCAGCATTTCATTACATTGCAGTAATTGTAATCATACACTCGATTCATTTGTTTTTAATGTGTGGGTCATTATCCCCATGCTTTATTACAATCTGTTCACACAGACACACAGACACACAAAGCCTGGTGATGGCTTGCAGACGAGCCTCACATTTCCATAAAGTAGGTGTATGCTATCTGCTTGTATATTTTTTGATTGATTGTGGATATCTTGGATTTCACATTAAATTTACATTGTTTTTCCTTGAATGAAATCTTCCCAACTGCAGCTTATAATTACATCAAACACTGCAGACTTTCACAGTGTTCTTAAAAGTAAACATTTCCAATCATTTTGTAGTGTTTGAGAAAAAAATCCGTTGACGTGCTCAAAGGATTGGTAAAATTGTGCAGTGCAGTAGGTAATTTGGGCCTTTGTGCGTATACTATCCAATCTCCTATTCTTTTCACGTAGTCCTCACATTTCTCATTTTCAAGTGACAATCCGGTTCCCTATCAAAAATTAAATCTTCCATCACCCAATCTATCTTTGTTTCTTTAGACAAGCAGTAAAATGGAATCATAAACATAGACATTTTATAACTTTTATAACAATTTTATAATGAATCCTTTTGGTAAATCATGTCTCTGTCATGTTATAAAAACAACTACTATTCAGTGCTAAATCTGTATATGTATGCTGGCACAGGAGATAGAAATTATTTTTGTTCTGATACTGGCTAAAACAAATTCAGCTATCTTTATGGGACAGAGCATCGGCCTATGACAGTGCAGGTAAGAGTGATCACTACGCTGCACCTTTTGAGTGAAAGTCTTGCGTTTGCTCCCAGGACACCCCAACCCCCTCTGTACATTATTTGGGATGACAGTCATGTTGTTGGATCTAAACAGATATGGCAGCAATAAGCAGCATGGAAGGGCATGCTGCACCATAACACCCAGAAGTGCTCACCTGGGAAGCTGTAGCTGGGCAATTAAACAATGGACAGGAGGAGAGGCTAAGTGCATCTCTTCCTCTTCAGTGGTGATACCCAGCATATAAGTGCTATAGATAAGACTGAAATATTTGTAATGTGTTCAGCTGGAGGATGCCAAGTGGATGCTCCGTCTTCACTTCCTTCTGAAGCCCTCGTCATCACAGAAGCCAGTTTTCAACCAATCCAATTTATTCTGCATAATATCAAGATATAGGTGAGGGTAACACATCCCATCTGATTTACTGAAGACCTGCACTGAAGAATGAACCAGGCTCTTCTGACACAGTTACAAGATTGGTATGGACAGTTCTGTGAAAGAGTAATAGAGCCATACAGCGTGGAAACAGGCCCTTCGGCTCAACTTGTCCACACCGACCAACATGCCTCATCTGCACGTCCTACCTGCCTGTGTTTGGTCCATATCCCTTTAAACCTGTCTTATCCATGTACCTATCTAAATGTTTCTTAAACATTGCAATAGTACCTGCCTCAACTACCTCCTCCGGCACCCCATTCTTAGATTCCTTAATGTGGCTGCCCTTCATATATCAGCCCAGAGAATGAGCATCATAATGTTATTCTATTCTTGTGAGTATTGCATCGAACTCGTGATCACCACTCCCTATAGCACACTGATGTTAGCAAAACACATGGTTAGGGCACGTGCAATTAAATTGCCCACTGGTACACATTTTTTACAGGTCCATGTAAAAGGAATTGAACAGAAGTGAAAGCATTCATGTTTTTTATTCAAAGAAAAGGATCGCTCGTGTATACCCTGAAAAATCTAAACCATTTATTTTCTTCCTCATTAGTGCATTCCCTTATTTGTTGAAGCTGTACTGGAACGACTAACACGTGGAGTTAAAACAAGTGAACTTCGGACAATGTGTCTCCAGGTGACCATTGCTGCACTTTATTACAGCCCCATGCTGCTTGTGCATACCTTGGAAAACATTCGCTTTTCGCATAGTGCAGAGCCGATCACAGCACAATTTATTAACCAGTGGATGAATGACACAGATTGTTTTCTTGGGTAAGCAAATTATTTGAACAACTAAATCATAATTATTAACTTCAAATCTCAGCATGAGGTTGTGCACAGATAAAGGTTAATAAGGTTTTGGACTTTGTCAATTCTTATCTCAAATTGAAGTGTGTTTCACAAGATATATCAGTAAATTTAGTTAGAGTAACTGTGATTTTCAACATCTTATTGTAGACTTTAGGAGAGCTCCCCCTCCCCTCCCCTCACCCCACTCAGCGAATCGTCCGATCAGCTGAGAAGGTTATTGGCTGCAACCTTCCCTCCATTGACAAATTGTGCACTGCAAGGGCCAGGAAGCGAGCGGGTAAGATCATCTCTGACACCTCTCACCCTGGCCACAAACTCTTTGAATCACTTCCCTCTGGAAGGCGACTCCGGACTGTCAAAGCTGCCAAAGCCAGACACAAAAACAGCTTTTTTCCACGAGTAGTAGCTCTACTCAATAACCAAAAATCTGTAGCCTCCTTTTGCTCTGGTATTTTATTTAATTCATATGTTTAATCAAAAATGTTTTATTATTAATGTTTAATGTTTTGTGTGTCATTCCTAACTGTCACTGTATGTCATGTTGTCACTTGCGGGCAGAGCACCAAGGCAAATTCCTTGTTTGTGAATACTTGGCCAATAAACTTATTCATTCATTCATTCATTCTTATTGTGGAAAGGGCATCTAAGTCACTGATGAATTGCGGCAGGTCTGGAGCTGCCCGATATCACTGGTCACTTGCACGCTTGGTCAAGCTGTTTCTTCCAATGTGGCCCCAGATGCTCTAATCTTCTGGGAGAACTGCTTATTGGTGAGGCCCAGGGCAGCACACGCGACCACCTGCCTTGATAGCATAGGTTCATTGAAAATCGGCTCCTGATTTTGACCGCCAAATTTGCCATTTGAATGTTTGTTGTCCTTTGATATTCAAAACATTTTAAAACCACTGGTTGCGCAGCGGGATAGTTGCTGCCTTACAGCGCCAGAGACCAGGGTTCGATCCTGACTACGGGTGCTTGTCTGTACGGAGTTTGTACGTTCTCCCCATGGCTTCTTGGTTTTCTCCGGGTGCTCCAGTTTCCTCCCACACTCCAAAGACATACAGGTTTGTGGAGGCTTGGTTTATAAGCGTTGGCTTGGTATAATTGTAAATTGTCCCTAGGATAGCGTTAGTGTGTGGGGATCGCTGGTCGGCGTGGACTAGGTGGGCTGAAGGGCCTGTTTCCGAGCTGTGTCTCTAAACTAAACTAAACACTCATTGAAGAATAAAGTAGAAAAATTGATATGTTAAAAGACTAAAAAGCATCTCAATCACTGAATATAGTTGAGGAAATGGATGTAAAACAAAAAGCATCATGGGTTATGTAGAGTGAGTGGGAATATGACATTGGGGTAAAGGGTCAGCTGTGATTATATTGAAGGGCAGAGCAGGCTCGAAGTCTCAATGGTCAACTCCAGTTTCTAGGTTTCATGCTTAAAAACAATTTAAAACAATTTAACCTAACTTACTTAAGTCTGAGGAAGGATCCTGGCCTGAAAAGTCTTCTGTCCTTTTCCCTCCAAAGATGTTGCCTGTTCTGATGTCTTCCTCCATCATTTTGTTTTTGCACAAGGTTATAGCATTTGAAGTTTCTTGTGGCTCCAATAAAAAACTTGACTTGCCTTTAACCCAGCTGCTGATTATTTCCATTGATTTTAATGGATCTGCTTTACTTGCACCAAGATAATCGGAATTTGAGAACAGATTGTTCCCCACTAGAGATCTGGAAAATCTGTGTTATCTTGTTGGGATCTAGGAGGGGTCCAGCAATGGTCTAGAAGTGGACCAGCCCATGGTTGATGAGCAGCACAATGCATTGGACTGGAATAGCTCATTTACGTTTCCATTTGCCAGCAGATTCATGTGTGCTTAGCATAATATATGCTCCATTTTATTGGCAGTAGAACTACTCGGATTATTGTTGAGATTGGGCAATGTTCGCAATGGAGAAAGAAAATGTTGTGACTTTACACTTTAGCAGAAAAATCTAGCAAATGGTCTTGTGCAGGTTATAAAATAATGGAGAGATGTTTTTGAGGGAACTGAAACCTAAGAAACCTCTCCAATCTTTTGGGTCTTGGAGACATGGACTCTCATTGATCTTCTGGGCTTGGCAATAGGAGTCCCCATGATCTTCAGGAATTACAAGCAATTGAACTAGATGAGCAGAATGGATGCCTTGGATGATTATGGTATGGACGAAGTGCTGATAATTGCAAGGTGAAGATTAAATGAGAGTATCAATGAATTTAGGGGTCATCTGTGCCTGTTGGCCGGTATCCTCAAGAGCTTTTGGTAGTTAATGTGCTGCAATATTTGCTTCTTGAGTTATTCTGTTTTTGAGATGTGGTATTCTAAGTGTGAACTTGCCAGGAATTTGATTAGTTAACTTAGTACTTGAAGCAGTGGTAGACCACACCATGTCTCTAATTTATATACTTGGCTGTGATCAGCTCTCTATGTTGACAGTTCCACTCTAATTAAAGAAAATGGAAGGACAGCTTTGATATTACTGAAAGATCAAACTGGATCACTGCTCACTGGATCAATTGGGCTGGTCATGGTCTTATTTATAGCAGCTAAAAATAGCTGTAATTTGTACCAAAATGTCTCTTGAGTATACACCATGGCAATTATTTTAAGTTGATTTTCTGACCCTGTCTGTAATTACAATGTAAGTCGGCAAAATTGAGGGTCAGACTATTTTGCCACCAGAGAATTTATCATTTTTCACATCCACTATTTTATTCATTCTTTGATTTCTGTAATTCATATTAATTTTAAATGATTTGATTGAGTACAAGACGTACACTTTCTCTGTATTGGGTTAATAGTTCTGAGTGCATTTTAATGCCTTTGTTGTAATTGCTTCACTTTTATTGCCAGGCTTCATGACCGGAAGGTCTGTATTATTGGTCTGAGCACTCTCATGGAAATGCAAAACAGACCTGAAGCAGTGAATGCTGTAGCCGCTCAGATTCTGCCTTCGTTACTACTTCTCTTCCTCGGCCTCAAGCGAGCCTATGCAAGCAAAGTTACCAATGATCAGGACGAAAATGGGGAAGAAGACGAGGATGCCGAAGAAAATGGTTCCTTTTTTACAAACTATGCACTTAGTTTCCTAATGAACCTTGACTCTTTTTCTGTAGTTGCATGTTAATGTTGGTTAAATTGTCTCTCAAATTTTCTTCTTGCCCCTAAAGTGTTGACTAGATGACT
This sequence comes from Malacoraja senta, assembly GCA_038087875.1. Classification (NCBI taxonomy): domain Eukaryota; kingdom Metazoa; phylum Chordata; class Chondrichthyes; order Rajiformes; family Rajidae; genus Malacoraja; species Malacoraja senta. The sequence continues at coordinate 79,308,278 of CM075979.1, forward strand.
ATTCCACGTGGGCTTATCGCTGGCTGGTACCTTTAACAACAGCAGGTTAATTGTTTACATGAGTTAGGAGGGATGCAGCTCAACTGAATTCCGCAGTCGCATCCCATGGGATGCTTTCCATCTGGATTTGCTGGCGAGCTGTCAGGAGGAGGCTTCTCTTTGGAGAAGTCTAAGCTTGCAAGAGATGGGATTGTTTTAAAGTTTTGATATGAGTTGGATAACACATTTTAAGTAAGTAATGTTAGTGAGACTGAAAGCTTCATGTCAAATTAAAGGAAGAAACACCAGAAAATATTTATTTTTCTTAAGGGTTATAAACTATGAAATATCTTACTCATATATTTGGTTTATATAGATAAAGATGTAGCAGTCTAACAATAATAATCGTCTCCAAAATACTGAGTCCCATGGATTGCAGCATTGCCATAAATCTCTATGATTCTAAAACACTTTAATACGAAAATCGTGACATTGGTGGGGAGGAGATTTGCATGTTAGTTAAGCATCCCTGATGATGGATAGCCATGAACTCTCAAAGCATCCTTGGTTCGACTATGGAGTTGACAAGGAATTTCCAGGAGATTTTCCATCAAATTGGCCAGTAATCTTACCTTTTGCATTTTGCTCCTTGTTACATTCAGTTGTTGAAATTGTAATTGTATTACATTGAAATTGTGGAGCCTAATTGATAGGGTGGGATTATAATATTTTCTCACCTCACCAATAATATCCTTCCTTGTGTCTCTAAATGTTAAACCACCACAGAACAGAAACTTGGAATTTTCTGTTACAACACTTCCCTTACTTCCTGGCAATATTTAGCTTTCTAATCTCTCCCGCAGATGTTGATTCCTTAGTTGGGAGATATTTCCACAGATGGAGATTGACTAACCATAATTGTAAATGTGACAATAAGTCTCAGCCAGGCATTTGGTGTGTGTCCGTTTGGGAATATCACCAGTCTGCATCCAATCCACTTTTCCAGCAGGGAGATCCATTTTTTTTAAAGGTCCAGAATATAAATTTAAACATTCTGGTGCCATTCTGGGTCATTGATTAGCTGCTTCCTGATTTAACAAATCGAGCAATTGGTGGAAGTCTTTACCAAAGAGCTCTCTCATTTAAACGTTTTCTTCCCGTGTTATTATTCAAGAAAAGGCTGAGATCAATGTTATAGGTTTTATTTGTTAAAACTGACTTTTCAATTTTAGAAGAGATTCCAAGTGACGAAGATGACATTCGCGAGGCAGGTCAGCAGTACCTAGACATGCTGGAGCAACACCAGGTAGAGGAAGATGAGGAGGATGATGATGACGATGAATGGGATGAAGATGGGTTAGAGGAAACTGCTCTTGAAGGTTTCTCTACGCCATTAGATGAAGACAACAATGTTGATGAATATCAGATTTTCACATCTGCTCTTCTAAGTATGTTTACAGACAATGCTTCCTTTCATATGCAAATATTGAAATTGAAGTTACTTTAACCATTTCATCATGTAATCTATTTAAGTGTGTGAGTTATTATTTCTGAACTATTATGGATTAGTTCCATTGCTCAGAATTCCAGATTAATCCCACAAAAGTTATTTGTAAATATAATGACTGACATTATAAGAACTTAAGAAATCATTGCATTTTTTTATATGAATATCTTTCGGCAATGATTTTGTGATACATTTATTATTTAACTGTTGATACCAATGGACCCGAGAGAAGAATATTGCAGCAAGACCTTTTAACATTTCCATTATATTACTAAACCTAACACTGTGTAGTGCCATAAAGAAAATGGTAAATAAAAGTTGGCAAAGTTTGGTTGTTCTGCAGACAGTCAGATTGTGCCAAAGTCCTCTTCTTTGACTTTTACTTAATTTTAGTTTCGTTCAGAGATACAATGCAGAATCAGGCTCTTCGGCCCACCAAGCACCGACCAGCAATCCCCACACACTAACACTATCCTACACACACTAGGGACAATTTTTATATTTATACCAAGCCAATTAATCTACAAAGCTGTACGTCTTTGGAGTGCAGGAGGAAAACCTAAGATCTCAAAGAAAACCCGCACAGGTCACGGGGAGAACATACAAACTCCGTAGTCAGGATCGAACCTGGGTCCCTGGCAGCAACTCTACCGCTGCGCTACCACGCCGTCTCTGTGTGTGACATATTTGTGATCAGAGCAGAAAAGACTAGCTTAACTGCTCCAATAGTTGTGTTCCCTTTTCGAAACCTGAGAGGTGTGTACATAATAATATTAATGATTAATATCAAATCAATATATGCATCGAAAGCTGAGAAAACTGCATTTAGAGACTTGCAAGATTTTTGTGTGCTACTTTCTGGGTTTGTTTACTGTTGTAGGAATACAGAGTGTGGATGCTGCCTGGTATCAGACTCTCACTGCCCCTTTGAGTGAGGACCAGAAGAAACAGTTGCAGGATATCTTCACACTAACAGAACAGAGGAAAAATGCAGCAGGTTAGTGCCAAACAAGGGGCTGTGTGTTCTTTAAATCGAACCAGCAATGGTGAGCATGTTCAGATTTTGGCAAATCTCCACCCTCTCACTCTCCTGCATCCACTTCAAGCTTTAAAATGGTGCTTCTTCTACACTGAACTAAAATTGCTCCTGCAGTACTGATGTTCGCCTGCTGATGTCACTAGATGACTTGCTGATTGTCTTCAAATGTCAGTAGAGCTTCAATATAATAAGCCTGTTCAGTATTCTGAAAAACGCAAGGAATCATGGGATATGTCAAAGGTCATTCACCATAAACAAAAAGAGAATGAAGCACTGGCTGAAGAAACTGTGTATAAATTCTTATCTTTATTCATAATTTATGTGTGAAAATATATTTAATCTGAACGGGGGTGCCATGTGGTCACATTATAGGAAAATTAATGTATTCCAGACTGCAACACGATGATCATTTCTAAGTCAAAATTCACTATTCTGCTCATTTCAAGGCAATAGAATTCTTCAGCCTGAACGAATGAGTAATGAAATTCTCGATTCCAGAGACTCCCATAAATGGTCAACTCCTCATCCCACCCCAAAGGAACAGGTAGCAGGGAGCGGGGTGTAACTGCGAGAGAGAGGGCAGATGCAAGTGGGAGACAGGGGAGAGCGCGCACAGATCCACAGCCAGATTCTAACCCGGGTCACCGGCGCCGCGAACGCTGCCGAACCGCCACTGGACTGCCCCGTTTTCGCCCCCCCCGAATGTCCCATCCCTGGGGGGCAGCCGGAGTTGTCTGGGGGCGACCCCAGGCCCACAGCCAGCACTGAGAAGAAGCGCTGACTCCAGCCCAACCCTACTCCAACTCCCGAGGAACCTGCTCCCCAACGGGCCGGGGACCGCCAGCAGCCGCCAGCTAACCCACTCCCCCCCCCCCCCCCCCCCGGCGCTGGCAAAAGCTGAGCACCAGCCATCAACGGGGATACACACAAAGCACTGCAGCAACTCGGCTTCCTACTCTACCCCCCCACCCCCCGCCGGTTACAAGCCCGGCCCAACGCTTCTGGCCGCCACCGGACAGGGACGGGACATCCGGGAGGGGGCAGCGACGGCCCAGCAGCAATACAACAGCGCCCGCAGCGGCGTAGACCCGGGCCCGACCCCGACCACGGACGAGCACGGTCTCGCTCACTCACCAAAGCATATAGCAATAAAAACGACAAAATTATTGGCTTTTAATAAAGAAACAATAAATACAACTAATTCATAATTTGAAAGCAGTATTTTCTTACCTAGAAGAATCAAAGCTGGAAAAAACAAGAAATGAAGGTGTATATGTACTCAGCTCCACTGCTTTCCAGCAATGTTTGTGCATAGCGGGCATAGTTTGACCTGGGCATACCCAACTCGCTTATTACAGATAACTTTATATCCTCTTTCCCTCCCTCTCCCGCCCCCCCCAACAATGCATACATTCAGTTCAATTTACATATCCATTTCTGCTATATGTATCAAATTTAAGTTAACATTTATATTTTAAATGGGGAAAAGGGTAAAACTATAGAGTGACGAAGCACAGGAAAATATCAATGACATCTCAATGTCATCTTTTCCTATCAACAGACAACCATTTTGTTCTCTGTCATGTTTATATAACAACCCCTTAAAAACAAACATATACTAGCCTCAACTATTCCATGTGTACTTTTAATCCATGGAGAAATTGTATGCCAAATTTGCAGTTTTGTGCCTGAAATTTTAATCTAAATTTGTCCAGCGTTAATGAAAATAGTAAATGTGGAAATGCGAGGTATGTTTTTGAAACCATGGTCGAAAAAGAGCAGGGTCAGTACTCGGGTGAAGCGAATCTGGTCGTGCACTATGCAGCTTAATTTTCTTGACACCAATTTTGATCAGTATTTTTTTGTGAATATAAGATTTACAGGAGTATTACGATGTACTGACGTTTTCATGCCTTTTACTGCAATCTGGACAGAATACTTTATTTAAAATCTGTCTGAACATCACACATTGATGAGCATTTACTGCTAATTAGTTATTGCATGCTCAATGTTAAAATGTCAAGAATGTTTAGATACAATTTCCATAGCAAGGAAATCATCTTGCAGCATGTTCTGCAGGAAGTGTGCAATCCTAGTGGGAAATCATCCAGTAAACTCCTGCCACACCTCTTCCTTTGACTTCTGTCTGACCTCTTTAAATTTATGCAGATGCCTTGAAATGAGTCTCAGCAAGTCTTTTTTTACTTATTTTACATTGAATCCAAATTCCTATGCCAAAATGATTGTCATATGCTCAACTCCCCAGGTGAATCTGGAATGCAAATGAAAGCCATATACAGTTTTGATTGTCTTTCAAATTTTAATGATATTAAAGTGGTGAGTGTATGGAACAAGATGCCAGAGGAGGTAGCTGAGGCGGGGATTACTCCGTCATTTAAGAAACAGTTAGACAGATTTAGAGGGATATGGACCAAACGTGGCCAGGTGGGACTAGTGTAGCTGGGACATGTTGCCTGTATGGGCAAATTGGGCCGAAGGGCCTGTTTCCACACTGGATCACTCTATGACTCTATTTTTGGGTGCTAGTCAACAACTTTGAGATTTTATGTGAGAAAAGAGCAATGCCTTGGGAATTGTACAAAATCTGTCATTTTCAAATTGTATTAGTTCATGTGATGTACCTTCCGTTTTCAAGAAAGAGGATTTGAGAAAGCATAGAAAATTGGAATGTGATTTTTTTTTAAAAATACCAGTGATGAGTGTTTAGTAGCAGTGGAGATTTTCCAGCATCAGTTTGCGCAATCCTTTATTTTTAAACCAAATGAAAAATATAGATAGATTATAGATTCAACTTTATTGTCATTGTGCAGTGTACAGTACAGAGACAACGAAATGCAGTTAGCATCTCCCTAGAAGAGCGTCATAAATATGAGCAGTAAATAAATAAATCTAATAAATCCTGGTGGGAGGAGTGTCCGGGGGGGGGGGGGGGGTGATTGGCAGTCACCGAGGTACAGTGTTGAGTAGTGTAACCGCCGCAGGGAAGAAGCTGTTCCTGGACCCGCTGGTCCGGCAACGGAGAGACCTGTAGCGCCTCCCGGATGGTAGGAGGGTAAACAGTCTGTGGTTGGGGTGAGAGCAGTCCTTGGCGATGCTGAGCGCCCTTCGCAGACAACGCTTGCTTTGGACAGACTCAATGGTGGGGAGTGAGGAACCGGTGATGCGTTGGGCAATTTTCACCACCCTCTGCAGTGCTTTCCGGTCAGAGACAGAGCAGTTGCCATACCATACTGTGATGCAGTTGGTAAAGATGCTCTCGATGGTGCAGCGGTAGAAGTTCACCAGAATCTGAGGAGACAGATGGACCTTCTTTAGTCTCCTCAGGAAGAAGAGACGCTGGTGAGCCTTCTTGACCAGTGTTGAGGTATTGTTGGTCCAAGAGAGGTCATCGGAGATGTTGACCCCCAGGAACCTGAAGCTGGAAACACGTTCCACCTTCGTCCCGTTAATGTGGATGGGGGTGTGCGTGCTGCCCCTAGACTTCCTGAAAAATAATCATTGTCAATGATTCCACAATATGGGTATCCAAGATTTAAAAGAAAAGCAGAATATATGAGATTCACTGCTTCATTGACATTTCTTGGTGATCCATGGGCTGCGATTAATCAAAATGATTCACTGTTAAACAAACAGCGGATGTGTGAATAATGAAGATTAGAGGTTTCAGAATGTTATTCAAAGCAGACTGACTCAAATTGTGAAATCTTCACTTTGAATGATTACATTATCTATGTGCGCTTGCTTTTAAATCCAAGCCATGGAAATGTTCAGATTTTTTGTTGTTTTTTGTACGTTTCCTCCCACATCCCAAAGACGTGTGGATTGGGAGGTTTATTTTCCATTGCCGCGGTGAGTGGTATAATTTGGGGGGGTTGATGAGAATGTGGGGAGAATTTTTTTTTTTTTAATGGGATTAATGTAGGATTAATATTCAATGGTGCGTGGGCTCCATGGTACTTTATTGTCACATGCTCCTTCTTTGTTTTGAAGACAATTTAATAAAATCATATTATACATAAGCGCAATCATAAATAGAAACCACAGTGCGCTAATTACAGTTTTAGATATACAGCATGGAAACGGGCCCTTATCCCACCTTGTCCACTGGTTCACAATAGTTCATAAGACATGAACAAAATTAGGCCATTTGGCCCATCAATACTGCTCCACTATTCAATCATGGCTGATCTGTCTTTTCTTCTTGACCCTATTTTCCTGCCATCTCCCTGTAACCTTTGACACCCTTACTAATCAAGAAGCTATCAATCTCCGTTTTAAAAATACCCAAAGACTTGGTTTTCCCAACTGCCTGTAGCAATGAATTCCACAGCTTCAACACCCTCTGATGAAAGAAATTCCTCCTCGTCTCCCTTCCAAAGGTATGTCCTTTTATTCTGAGGCTGTCCTCTGGTCCTAGATTGTCCCACTAGTGGAAATATCCTCTCCATTTCCAGTCTATCTAGACCTTTCATCATTCGGTAAGTTTCAATGAGAAACCCCTTCATCCTTCTAAACTCCTGCAAGTACAAGGCCAGAGCTGTCAAACACTCATTTAATGTTAGCACAATCATTCTCTTAAACCTGCTTTCTGACACCAGCACATCCTTCCTCAAATATGGAGCCAAAACTACACGGTATTCCAAATGGGGTCTGACCAGTGCCCTATAAAACATTGCATCCCTGCTTTTTATATTCTGGTCCTCTCAAAATGAATGTTAACATGGTATTTGCCTTCCTTACCATCGATTTAATATTTTGGGAATCCTGAACCAGCACTCCCAAGTCTCTTTCTACCTCCGATTTCAGGAACCTCTCCTCATTTAGAAAATAGTCCACACTTGGCCACACACTTATCTCCCTGCTACCTTCAGGTAGAAGGTACAGGAGCCTGAAGACTGCAACGACCAGGTTCAGGAATAGCTACTTCCCCACATCCATCAGGCTATTAAACTTGGCTCGGACAAAACTATGAACATTAATAGCCCATTATCAGTTTATTTATACATGTGTGTATATATTTATATAATGATATATGGACACACTGATCTGTTTTATAGTCAATGCCTTCTATGTTCTGTTGTGCTGAAGCAAAGCAAGAATTTAATTGTCCTATCAGGGACACATGACAATAAACTCACTTGAACTTGGACCTTTATTCCCACTACCAAAGTGCATGACCACACATGTTGCTACACTGTGTTCCATCTGTCATTTCTTGACCCATCTTCCAACCTTTCCAAGTCCTTCTGCAGACTCTTTCTTCCTCGACACTACCTGTCTCCCTACATATCTTTGTATAATCTGCAGACTTGGCCCACAAAGCCATCAATTCCATCATCAAAATCATTAATATACAACGTGAAATTAATCGGAACGAACACCAACATTTTAATGTTATCCCATTTTCTCATCCAATCCCTTGGTGATTTTACAGAGGACAATTCATCTACAAACCCACAGTGTGAGAATAGTTGATTTAATTGAAGTAGCGCGCAAAGAGTCTCCATGTTTCCGGCGCCAAACTTGTGCTTGTTTCAAGTTTTTAAAAGTATGGGTTTTATCTTGGCCTGTAAGGCCTGTTGTCCTAGCGGCCGCACTGGGTTGGTGCTGCAGGGGTCGGCATTGTCTGGCGATGCTGTGGATGTCCTTCACCACCGCTCCGCAGCTCTGTGGTGCTGCAGGGTGCGTCCAATCTGTGTGTAGAGCATCCGTGGGCCCTCCAGCGGCACCCGATCCACACGACCCTCCTGGCTGCTGTAGGGCCTCCAGCGCATTCTCTCCACACATGCTGCCGGTAGAGGGAATGGACTAGAGGCCCTGCAGCACTGAATGTGTAAATGATTGGTGTCAATAATATAAATGTTCTAAATAGTGTAATGTCAGTGCAATGGTTGATGGTTGGCCGAAGGGCCTGTTTCTGTGCTGTTTTACTGTATGACCATTTTGTTCTTTCTCAGAATCCAAGAAAATTGAAGGACAAGGTGGCTATAAGTTTGACATGACTGCACCAGTTCCAACAATGTTCAGTTTTGGGGCAACTCGAGGGAACAATTGAACTATGCGTGTCATTTTATGAAACTTCAGGGCATCATGAAGAAAAATATTTGATTCATCATGACAGAAGCTGTTGAGAAACCTTCGCGATAGAGTCGAACCCCTACAGCGCTGGATCGTCATTCGATTATCATTTGAGGGTTTTGTCGGTTTCTTTACTTTTCTCTCAAACTGAGTGAAAATCATCTGCCCTCTCCCCTCTGCAGGCACTATGGAGAAAGGTTTGGTTAGCCACCGCCTCTCAGGTTCCCAGTACATAAGCATTTGACGGGTTAATACAGATACAGTGCCTTCTGTCGCACGTCGTTTGCCTCAGATTTTAGTTTGGAAAGAAGTAGCATGATTTTAAAGGAAAGTACTTTAACCATGATTTTTTTAAATATTTGCCAGAGATTTAAAAGAATCTGTTTATTCCAGCTCTGCTATTTTTTAAATTTCAGTGTGGTAACTGTTTTACCGTTTTAAAATATTTATCCTTGGTATAAACCTGTCGGTTTCTGTGATCTGTGACAGCAGTAGTAGCCTAGAATTAAACAAATTGCAACTTCATAAAAGATTAGTGGAAATTCATAAGTGGAGGACGGTCACAATCCCTTTTTTCTGAAAGGGGAGGCAGATTTTAATAACTATATGCACAGTGGAAAATGATCAATTTTCTGACAGTATATTTAACTGTTGAATGGAATTCAGGAGAACTTTGGAATTTGGGACATGATTTATTTTTTTGTTTATGTGATATAAAGTGTCAAATGCCCAGGTGGGTAAAATAATTGTCAACACTGGTTATTGTATATTTACATCAATCCTTTGAGAGAGCTTGTGAGTTTTCATTCTCAGCTATTGGATGCCTCAATAAAGCCTTTGGTTGAGCATATTTTTGTCCAAATGCATTTTGTTTTGAAACCCAATGGAATTACACACTTGTGTGGGAAGGAACTTCAAATGCTGGTTTAAACCGAAGATGGACACAAAAAAAGCTGGAGTAACTCAGCGGGACAGGCAGCTTACACACTTGACCATTTTACGGTGCATGTCATAGTGAAGTTTCAACCAAGTGAGGGGAAAGGAAAAATCTGAAACATTAACTCTGTTTCTTCAACTATAAATGCTGCCTGACCTAATTTTTTAAAATATTTTTTTACCCCCAACATTTTAGGTTTTTACTTTAGCAATCTGAGAATTGGTTATGCGGAATATAAACAAGTAAATTGCCATTGGAATGGTTATGCAAGAATTCATGTAGTGACAATAGATTAGGTCAGAAACTTCATGGTGATGGAATGATTTCAAATTTTATGACATGTTAGATAGTGATCAACAATGGTTAACTTCTTGTGTCGTTAAACTTTTCCAAGCCACTGCATAACGCAGGCTCTGGCACATGGGTTGAAGATCTTGAGATCTTCTGGTTTGCAGGGCTCTGGGAAGGAGGGGGCAGATAAGTAAGTGCTCCATTGTTTTGGTTGCCTCCCCGCAGTCACATTCGGTTGGTCCATCATTGTTGTAATGGTTAACGGGGAAACTCCCAATATATCTAGTTTCTGAAGAACAGAAATATACAAAAATATACAGAAAAATAAACCATTGGTGAAAATCAATGAAAGATGAGGATAGAAGTCAGAATACCACTGGCTTGGTTTTATGTCATGGTTTCAGACATGTATTAGGCCTGAAAATATTATCCCAGTATTCACGGAAACATCAGAACTGAAAACAGGCACGTTGTGGACTATTCGGTTTGCTCCAAACATTTGGGTTGAGTTGCAACAAATAGACTTGGTACAGTGAAAGAAAATGGCATTAATTTGCTTAATAACAATGTAGCATCATGTATGAAATTTTAAATGTCAGATCTCTCGAGTTATTGATGCAGCATCATTATCTTTGAGATTATTCAAAGCCTGAATTGAATTACATTCTGCATTAATTCCCAAAATAGTTTATATGTTGTCATATTTTATGATTTCCTTACGTTTTTAGTTATATGTTTTATAATGAAGCAGTATTCTCTGTTATACTTGTATGGTGTGTTACCAATATTTATATTTCCAATATCCAGGTTCTTGATTATTCATCAAACATTCAAGAAAAGTTCAGCCTGGTTTCCGAATAATGGATGTTAGATTTATGTCAGGTGACCTATAGGTATTGACCTGTGGTGGACACTGGGGCTGGGTCCAGAGATCACTTGGATTTACTTTTGAATGGGGGGGGGGAGAGGTGGGTAGTTGATGGACGGGACACAGAGGATAGGGTACAGGGAAAACATGGGACTACTCTGAGAGCTAATATAAACTTCATGGGCTGAGCAGCCACCGTAAGAAACTCATTAAAAATATGAGGAACAAATTGGAGAACGGAGGTTTGATGAGAAAAACATTGGTAAACCTGTAGTAGCTGGGATCAATTTAAAGCATAAAATAAAAGCAGAATGGAAGGCATTAGGTAGAGTGAAATTATAGGCAATGTACCTGCTCCACTTCATGAAATTGAATTGAACATAATGAACATGTAATTACCTGAAAATGAAGAATGTATGATCACATCTGCCAATTTTCTTCATTTGCAATTAATGCACTTCTACGAGACTTTAATTGACTGATGCACTTCCTTAAACATTCAGAATCTTAGCTCCACAAAAAGACTTTAGTGTGAGTTGTGCATGTGGTTATCAGTTGCCAAAAGTACCATCTTGAATTATCAATCTGGTGACTATCAGACAAAATATTTTAACTGAACGTAGAGCACTAAAATTACTAACAGTACAGCATAAGAACAGACCCTTGACACATGATATCGGTGTGCCAAATTAAACTAACCTCTTCTGCCTGCATGTGATCCATATCCTTCTATCCAATGCATATTCGTGTGCCTGTCTAAAAATCTCTTAAACGTCACTATTGTACATGCTTTCACTACCACACCTAGCAGTGCATTCCAGGCATCTACCATTCTGTTTAAAAAAAATAGCTTTCCCTGCATTTCTCCTTGGTAGCAACTATTAGAGAATCCATCTTTGAATCTTGAAACATGGCTTTTCTCTTTATTCAGCGGCGAATGCTAACTTTTTCTACCTCAATAAAGGAGAATTATGGGCCTGTCCCACTTAGGCGATTTTTCAGGCGACTGTCAAGTTGCCGGCAGTCACCTGAAAAGACGGCAACTTGAACGGCGACTGTCAGAGTGGGAAAAAAAAACACACACGCACGCACTCGCACACACACACACACACACACACACACACACACGTGTGGAATTCACACGGTGCAAAGCCAAGGTGATACAGACACACGCTGCGATGAACAGGAAGGTTGGCGCTGGAAGATGGCTAATATTATTGAACTTGAAAGAAGAAGTTAAAATGATACCCGAACCATTAATTCTGAATGTTTATCCAAGGCACCATTGTTATTCTTCTTTCAAGGTGAGGTGCAGGGGCATGTTAAGGCACTATTTTGTGATACAGGCCATAGTGTACCCTGAAGGAGTTGGGTTGCTCATTTAAAAGATGAGGTACAACACTTTGTCCTAGAGGGATGTGAGTCTCTGGGAGCAGAGCCATTGAAACATTTTTAAGGCAGAAATATGTGATAAGTAAAGGATGAAAAATTGCAGTGCTGATGGGAATATGGAGTTGAGGTTACACCTGGGACAGCCGTGATCTTATTAAATGGTGAAGCTGGCATGAGGGACCGAATGGCTCCTAACATTTGCAGATACATGGCTATCGAGTACCACTGTGGGTTTCTTGGTAAGCATCCATTTTTTAAGATCTTTGTATGTATGTATGTACGTGGATCATGCTCAAGAGTGGAAACAATAGACAATAGGTGCAGGAGTAGGCCATTCGGCCCTTCGAGCCAGCACCGCCATTCAATGTGATCATGGCTGATCATCCCCTATCAGTACCTTGTTCCTGACTTCTCCCCATATCCCCTGACTCCGCTATCTTTAAGAGAAACATTGGCAACATTTGCCAACTCGGCCTTTCTTCCACTTACTCCCTTTTCCCCTGCTGGTCAGAATGCTCAAGCCTTGACTGTAATAATTTCACTTTATGAACTGGGTCTGAGCCCTGAAATCTCTTGCTGCGAGTAGCTCAACTTCGAGGTAATTTAACCATCTGATTTTCTGGAGAGCTAGGACCAGTCAAATTCAAAAGCCATTTAGAATGCATTCGATTGTTTAATTTCAAACTCGCTGGTCTTGAATTAATCCTGGAAATATAAGCCATAAAAAATAATTATCCTCAAAAGTTGTAGCTTTTTGTAGAACACTACTTGTGATACAGGATGTCATTTGGTTTTAATTGGATTTCTTTCCATTGGTAATGTAGCGACTGAACATCATTTTACTTATGAGTTTCTACTTTCATTTAAGAATTCAAATTGCTGCTTTAATTTAACAATTCGGTGTTTGACATTTTAATATAGTAAATTAGATTTTCATTTAATCATATTTAATATCTGAGCTGAACTGCTTTTAAATGCATCGTGATTTGATATGAGAATTTGCCATCCTTTTTTTAATTCAGAGACGACTGCTGTATGTGGAGGCTACACTTTGGTTAGATGTGAGGATTTTTAAGAGTTTTACCAGAATAATTGTATGCATTGGGAACTTCAGTTGTATGGATAGGCTGGAAAGGGTTGCTCCATGTGCAACAGAGTGGTTGTGAGAGGATCTAATGAAGACATTTAATTAAAATCATGAATAGACAGTATATGTAGGGAAAACAGATCCCCTTGGTAGAGAGGAAGGGTTCCAGAACTGGTGAACGTACAATGAAAGTATGTAGCAGAAGCACCAAAAATGATATCAGAGTTAAATTGTGATGATGGAACCAAAGAACATTGTGAAACATTCTTTGAGTTACCTGCCCATTTGAGGTCAGGGGTACAAAACAGTCCACTGCAAACTAAACAGCTTCTATGCCACAGTGCTTCTCTGACATTCTTCCCAGGTGAGATGTTCAAAGCTGGTCTGAGCATCCCAGGATGTTGTCGGCTTGATTTTACTTCGGAGTCACGTGAGTGACTACGTGAAGATCCCCGCCAGTGTGCCTGCGCATCATTACGTCAGACGCCTTGACGCAAACGGACGTGAGGAACAGAGCTCCTCCAGTGGTTTGTAGTTTTTCAACTACAAGGTAAGTAGAAACTTTTTTCATGTTTTCCAGGTCCGTTTACTGTGGGTCTATCGGGATTTTTTCCACAGACGCCATGGGAAAAAACGGACAGGGGGAAGAGACGAGCGACACAGCCGACAGAAAGTCGGGAAAGTCGGGAGTCTGCGGTTAGCGACCAACCGCCTCTAAACCCTCTAAACCAACCGCCTCTAAACCCTGCCAGCGGTGAGCATAGCGACTGTGGACCTGGGGCTGGTGAAAACACAGTCAGCGCCTGTCGGGCAAAAGACGAAAATTAAATCCCAACGGCCCACGGAGGGAGTCCCAAGCAATGGAAGTAGCTCCAGGGCTAGATACTGCTTTCGAGCGTATTGCCCAAATAAAAAGCCTTTTACATAGGCTGTTGGAGCAAAGTTCACTCAGGGAGGAGTGTACTGAAATCCAAGCTGCTGGAAGCAGCTCAACAGCTCCTGGTACAGGGCTAGATACTGCTTTCGAGCGTATTGCCCAAATAGAAAGCCTTTTACATAGGCTCTTGGAGCAAAGTTCACTCAGGAAGGAGTGTACTGAAATCCAAGCTGCTGGAAGCAGCTCAACAGCACCTGGCACAGGGCTGATGGAATGCACCCTCAGGGATGAGGAGCGTGCTACGGGTCATGAGATTTCAGACCCCGATTCTGACGGTGAGGCTGTACAAGGCGATGAATGGCAGCTGGCAGTAGGATTCCACCCCTGGCAGTAGGATTCGCTGCCCCGTCAGGGTCAGGAGAGCCATTAGGAGAAGAACTAGCCTCCTTAATAAATTACTTGGTTTACCATCAGCTGGAACAGCAGGAGATGGATGAGACTGCAAGACAGCAGGAGACCCCAAGTAACTGTGGGTTGCTGAAAGCAGCAGCAGTGAACCAAATTATCTGGAATCAGTTGCAGAGAATATTAAAGCTGCTGGGTTCTGGAATAACTGCTTTTACCAGAATAGCAGATAACAGCCAAGAGATGATGAAGTTGCATCAGGAAGCACTGGGGTTGCTATGCAGCACCCACTTCGAGATCAATTATCTGAGGAAGGTGCTATACGGCCTACTATGAATCCGAAATTCGCAGCACTCTGCAAACCAAGTAATATACAATTACCCAACTTACTCTTTGGAGAGGATCTCGGGAGACGTATTAAAGAGTTGGAAGATGAAGCGAAAACAGGATTGATAAAAACATCAATGGTTGCAAAGTCTGTAAAGAGGAAGTATCCTTTCAGACGTCATACGGATCCTAGACCAGGACCAAGTCGCTCATCAACGCAGGGACGTAGCTGGCGGCCTGCAGCTGGAGTAAGAACCAGTGGTGGTGCTTCCGGGAGAATCCCAGGATCTCAGAATACTCAAATGACTCAAGAGGTAGGTGGACCTGGTTCTCATGGGAACATACTAACTGGATTAAGTCCAAAGGTTGGAGGCAGATTACGTCTCTTCTATAAACATTGGAAGAAGATTACTTCAGATGTGGTAATTCTGAATAATATACAAGGATTTCGAATTGAATTCAATCCAAATTATGATTTGCCTGTCCAGCATGTTCCTAGCAGAACTCTCCACTTTGCAAGGTAATGGAGGTTCAAGCTGCGCTTCAAAACCCTATGTATAAAAGTTGTTATTGAAGAATCAGTCTACCAAATTCACCAATTTGGGTCAAATATATTCCCTCGATCAAAAAAGGATGGAGGATGTAGGATTATTATAGACTTGACAAGTCTGAATCCTTTTGTTCAGTGTCTGTTCACTTGCAAGATATGAGGTATCTTAAATTTACATGGATGAACCAATTAGGGCAGTTCAAAGCTCTGCCTAATGGGTTAACGTTCGCTCCCAGAATATTCATAAAATTGTTAAAATCAATTCTGGGGTTGCTGAGAGCCAGGGGCATGTACTAATGGCATACCTGGATGATGTCCTGATTATAGGAAGGACAAAACAGTCAACAGAAGCATCGGTTGCAGTTATGAAATCAAACTTTTGAAAGTTTGGGGGTTTCTAAATTCATCCAAAGAAATCAAGGTTAAAAACATGTACCTCGATTGATTATTTGGGGTTCACAATTGATTCAGCCCAAATGCAAATTACTTTGCCCAGTGAAAAAAGGGTGGAGTTCATTAAAGATTGCAGTAATCTGTTAAACGAGCAAAAACCTCTAATCAGATAGGTGGCTCGAGTACTGGGAAAATTAGTAGATTCCCAGCAGTCCAGTATGGACCATTACATTATCAACAGCTGCAGAGAATCAAAGAACAGGCACTGAGAGTAAATGCTGGTCATTTTGATAGAACCATGCAAGTAACAACAAATGCTGTTTCTAATCTGCAGTGGTGGATTCTACATGTCTCAATCAGTTCAGGCAAAGTGCTGATTGAACAACCTTCCATGATATTACAAACTGATGCCAGTGCACTAGGATGGGGTGCAACTGACTTAACATCTAGCTGCAGAGGCAGATGGAATCAGGAAGAGTTATTGTTACTGCAGACATGGGGAATTACCTATTTGGAGCCTTTAGGAGGTTTCTATGGACTCCAGGCTTATGGTTCTAACACAACTAAAAGGAAGGTTCAAGTTCAAATTAATAAACACAACAGCAGTTGCCTATATTAATGATATGGGTGGAATTAAGTCGGTGTGATTTGACAAAATGGTTAAATCAACTTTGGTCTTGGTGTATTGAAAAGAACATTTGGATTTCAGCTATCTATCTACCAGGTAGAATGAACACGATAGCAGACACCAGGTCACGAAAGTTCCATGAGAATAAAGAATGGATGTTGAATCAAGAGGTATTCAATGATATAGTAATCAGATTTGGAATGCCCGACATCGACTTGAATCATCAGCTATCGAGATATGTCTCATGGAAACCAGATCCAGGAGCAGTGGCGATTGATGCTTTCTCGCTACATTGGGGTGGTATGTTTTCATATATATTTCCACTTTTCTGCCTCATAAGCCAATGTTTGCTTAAAATCAGGCAAGATGCTGCTTCAGGGGTATTGGTAGTACCAGATTGGCCTACACAGCCATGGTATCTGTTGATATTAGAATTAACAACACAAATGTTGATGAAAGTCCCAAAAAGGGGTAATTTATTGCTGCACCCTGTAACAGGGGAACAACATCCATTATATGATCGTTTGGATTTGTTGATTTGCAGGTTTTAAGAAGGCCTTTTCTGGGGCGAGGACTGTGAGCGTACTGTGGACATGCTTACGGCAGCCTGGAGGAAGAGCACTCAAAAACAGTACCTTTCTTATATTAAGAAATGGGAAGAGTTTTGTGTACAAAAGAATGTGCAATATAGTACTGCAGATATTTCAAATGTTTAGAATTTCTGTCAAAACTTTATTATGATGAAGGTCTGAGTTGTAGTGCAATTATTTCAGCCAGAAATGCATTGTCCTCATATTTGGTTCTGGATTCAGAAAGAAACCCAATTGGGTCACACCCAATTGTTTCCAGACTAATGAAAGGAATCTTTAATTCCAAACCACCGAAACCTAGGTACATGACAATCTGGGATGTGTGGTACTGAAACTACTTCGTGAATGGTCACCAAGTGTGTCTTTACCTTTGGCCAAGCTCAGTATGAAAGTATTCATGCTTATGGCATGAGTGACAGCACAACGAGTGCAAACACTTGGAAAATTACAAATAGACAGTATGGAAGTAACTGAAGACAAGGTTCCATTTTACTTCGGAGTCACGTGAGTGACTACGTGAAGAACCCCGTCAGGGCGCATGCGCGTCATTACGTCTGACGCATTGGCGACAACGGCAGCGGGAGCACGGAGCTCCTGCTGCAAGGTGAGTAATTACAGCTCCACCAAAGTCGGGGAGACTTTGGAGGAGTTAGAAAAAAGTAGAGAAAGTGTTTCTGTGTTCTTTTTTCCCCACATACAGGAACAAGGAAAATGTGCAGGCTGCTGCCGACAAGGAGAGAGAGAGCTGCGGGACGCAGTCTCTGAAAGGCAGCCTGTCACCTCGGGGGAGTCGCAAGCCGGTAGCGGTGCGGCGACAGAGTTGGCGAAGTGCCCAGCCGGGTACACAGCCAACGCCAGTCGGGCGGTTGGCAGAAGCCAAGTCTGTCAGGGCTATAGACTCCGCAGAGTCGGGCCACGAGAGTCCCGTCGGGGACAGGATACCGTTCCCCAGCGGTTATCCAAAAGGAGCAGCTCATACAGGGGCTGCTCCACAGAGACGCTCCAGCAGGAGTAGTGCTGGAGGGAAGCCATAGAGAAGGCTCCGCTGGCAGTGCCTAGGAGAGGTTCTGCTTCATAAAGCCATACTCCAGGGGAGTTGTGCAGGCGGGAAGCCATAGGTAAGGCTCCGCTGGCAGTGCCTAGGAGAGGTCTGCTTCATAAAGCCATACTCCAGGAGGAGATGTGCAGGCGGGAGGCCGTGGGGACGGCTCCGCTGGCAGTGCCTAGGAGAGGCCTGCTTCACAAAGCCACACTCCAGGAAGAGTTGTTCAGGCGGGAAGCCTTGGGGAAGGCTCCGCTGGCAGTGCCTAGTAGAGGTCTGCTTGAAAGCACCCTCTTTGCAAGAGGTGAGTGCAGAAGGGCAGATACGCTCTGACCCTGAGTCCGACGATGACTTCCAAAGGGAGGGCAGGCAGCTGCCAGAGCTGACACCATGTGCAGCACGGTTTGCCATGTCGTCGGACGCTGGTGAGCCTCTGGGTGAGGAAATTGCCACCAGCATAAATTACCAAGTCTCACATCAGCTACAGGAGCTGACAATGGATGAGACAGTAAGGAGGCATGAAGCCCAATCAACTGTAGACTGTTAAAAGTTACTGTTGGGAACAGGAAGAATTGGGGCAAGATGGGCATACTAATGAGAGCCCAGGAGCATGTCAAGCTCCAGCATATTTTTAAAGTTGCTGGCATCTGGTATAATGAGCATGGCCAGGATGGTGGATGGAGAGGCCATGACAAATTACAACAAAAGGCGCTATTGTGGAGTGCCCACGTTGAGATCAACTGCCTTCGCAAGACTGCGATTACACCAACCATCAATTCTAAAATGCTTCACTCTGCCAGCCTGGCACAGTGCAACTGGCACAGCTGTTTGGCGAGGATTTCGCACAGCAGGTGAAGGAGCTGGGGGAGAAGTATCCCTATAAGCAAGGAGACTGGTCCGGGCAAGGGACGAGTCCAGCTACGAAGCAGCGCAGTTGGCGTTCGGCTGTAGCACCGCCAGGGAGGTGAGATATCCAGCTCGAGGCCGGGGAAGAATGCCAGGTGGTAAGGAGGTAAGAGGGTCTGGTTCTCATGTAGACAGATCTAATGTGATACAATTAAATGTTTACCTCAGATATGTTTATACTGAAGGTTATTCAAGGGCATCGAATAAAGCTTAATGCAAATTCTGATTTACCCATGCAACATGTTCCAAAAAGGAGTTTGACTTCAGTATCACTGAACAATTGGAAGTTCAGCTGGAACTTGCAAGCTTATGTAATAAAGGTGTAATTGCTAAGGCAGTTTACCAAAGCCATCAGTTTGTGTCCAATATCTTTCCCAGACCAAAAAAGGATGGGGCGATGCAGAATTATACGGACCTGAATAGTCTTAACCCTTTTGTACGGTATAGACATTTTAAGATGGAAACATTTGTGAAGGAGATCTTAAAGATGCGGATTCAGTGTCTGTTCATTTGCAGGATAGAAGATTTAAAATTCAGCTGGATGGGGCAATTATGCCAATACAATCCACTGCCTAATAGTTTGTCTTCAGCTCCTAGAGGGATTACAAAGTTGTTAAAACCTATTCTAGGCATGATGAGAAGTCAAGGTCATGTCCTCATGGCTTAGCTAGATAATATCTTGATTGTAGGACAATCAAAGGAAACAGCTGAAGCATCAGTGGCAGTTGGTAAAAACCATTTTTTAATTGGGCTTTATAAGCTATCCAGTGAAATCTAAATTTATACCTGTGACACAAATTGACTAGTTGGGTTCACAATGGACTTAATCAACATCATTGTGACCTTGCCCAGGCAAAAAAGGGTAGAGCTAATTAAGAGCTGTATCAAGTTATTGCTGACACACAGCCTTCAATTAGCCAGGTGACAAGTCTGCTGTGGTAATGGCTGGCAGCATTTCCAGCAGTTCAATATGGCCACTTTATTATCTACAATTACAAAGGTCAAAGGAACAAGCATTGAGGATACATTGAGGTCATTATAATAGACCTATGCTTCTATCAATAGAGGCTGTTGCTGATGTACAATGGTGGATTCAGCATGTGTCCACTAGTAGTTCCAAAGTGTTATTGGACCAAGCTTCCATGATTTGCAAACAGATGTCAGAGCACTTGGGTAGGGTGCTACTGATACAAGATCCAGCTGTGGAGACAGATGAACATTGCTTCTGCAAACATGGGGAATTAACCAAGAGTATTTTATGGACTCGAGGCTTATGGCACTAACTAAACTAGTTTGCATGTGCAGTGCAAAATAGACAACACTACAGCAGTTGCTGATATGAATCACATGGGTGGAATCAAATCGTTATCATGTGACAGGTTGGCAAATAAAATTGGACCTGGAGTAGGGATAGAGAGATTTGGATTGCAGCTATCTATCTGCCAGGGAAACTTAATGTAGTACCAGATGGCATCTCACGAAAATTCCGTCATAACACAGAGTGGATGTGGAACCAGGATGTGTTCAAGAACATAGTACTTCTATATGGAAGGCCAAAATATGTTTCATAGGCACCAGATCCAGGGGCAGTGGCAATTGATGCTTTTTCACTAAATTGGGATGATATGTTTGTGTACATTTTCCCACCATTCTGCCTCATAGGTCGGTGTTTGAGAAAATCAAGCAGGATGCCGCTTCAGGGGTTTTGGTGATTCAACCATGGTTCCCTTTGATGTTACAGATAGCGATCCAACCTCTTTTTGCTGATTCCAAACAGTAGGAATTTGCTGGAGCATCCAGTAACCTGTTAAGTTCATCCGTTATGTGATCGTATGGATCTGTTAATTTGCAGGTTTTAAGAATGCCTTACATTGGTCGAGGACTTTCTAGGCCAACGGTGGATATACTCACTGCAGCCTGGAGAAAGAGTACTCAAAAGCAGTATATGACTTATGTAACAAATGGGAACAATATGGTGTTCAAAAGAATATTCAATATGATATTGTAGTTATTGAAAATGTGTTAGAGTTTATCTACACTTTATTATGATGAAGGTCTTAGCTATACTGCTATCAATACAGCTAGAAGTGCTTTGTCCGCATATCTTGTAATAGGTACACGGACACAAAGTATAGGTTCTCACCCTCTCATATCTAGGTTGATGAAAGGAATCTAATTCCAAACCGCCTAAGCCTAGGTATATGGTAATCTGCGAGGTAACGTTGTTCGTAACATACTTCGTCATTGGGTCCCTGTCACGGCTATAACTTTGTTAAAATTAACCATGAAATTGGCTAAGCTAATGGCATTGGTGTCAGTACAGAGAGTGCAGACTTTCCAAAAAAAAAAAAAAAAAAAAAAACTTCAGTTCGAGAGAATGGAAGTGAATACAGAGAATGTTCTGTTTTATATTTCTGACCTGCTCAAACAAAGCAGGCCAGGTGTGACAGGTTTTAAGATTGTGTTCTCAGCATATCCTACAGCTCCATGTTTATGTGTAAGGACACATTTGTTACATTACATTGAAGCCACAAGGGCTTTAAGACAAGAAGAAACAGGATTATTTGTCAGTTACAAGAAGCCAACATAAAAGAGTGGCAGTTCAGACTATCTCAAGGTGGTTAAAGCAAGAGTTGGTTCAGGCAGGAATTAACATTTATGTGTTTACATCTCATTCCACTAGCGCAGTAGCAACATCCGCAGCCAGGGCGATGGACGTTCCCATCGACCATATATTAAAAGCCGCAGGTTGGAAAAATGAACTTGTGTGTTTCAGCAATACTACCATCGGCCGATTGCCGATGGAGGGCTGTTTGCCAACTCAATATTGAGTGCTGTTGCTATTGTTTAAAGTCTGTTTTCAATACTGTTTCATTCTGTTTCGTTTGTTGCCCTACATTAAGAGGGTTTATTGGTTGTTTTATGACCAAAAATAAAACTGTTTTGTTTTTGCATGATATGCAATGTCATGTTTACAGCATTATTGATGATACTCAGTCAATCGATGCAGTGAGAAGCCGGGATTTTGATCTGCGGCATAAAAATCACAGAGCTTTAAAATCTTCACGTAGTCACTCACGTGACTCCGAAGTAAAATAGTAAGATTAAACGAGAACTTACCAGTTTGAAGTTTGATCTTTATTTTATGAGGAGTTACGTTGGTGATTACATGCCCGCCACGCCCAACCCTCATAGAAAAAAGGTCATAATGGTAGTTCTCATGTTGATCATCTTAATATGTTACTTCAATTATGGTGTCTGTGATTTCATACCGCTGCTTTGAAGATTGACGCGCATGCGCCCTGACGGGGTTCTTCACGTAATCACCAACGTAACTCCTCATAAAATAAAGATCAAACTTCAAACTGGTAAGTTCTCGTTTAATCTTACTATTCTATATCTATGACCTACTAAAGCAAATTAGGCCAGGTGTGACAGGATTTAAAATTATGCTAGCAGCATATCCAAATGATCCTTGTCTCTGTGTCAAGACATATTTGTTACAATACATTGAGGTCACAAAGAATTTGAGAAATACGGAAACTGGGTTGTTGATCACACACAAGAAACCACAATACAGTTTCAATACAGACTATTTCCAGATGGATAAAAGAAGTCTTAACAGCTGCTGGTATTAACACTTATGTTTTTACGTCTCACTCGACTAGGGCAGCAGAACCGTCGGCGGCCAGGGCAAAAGACGTCCCCGTCGACCATATCCTCGCAGCCGCCGGGTGGTCCAATGAGTTGATGTTTCAACATTTTTACCATCGGCCTATTGTTAATGCGGGATTGTTTGCAGAAACTATTTTAAGTTCTGTGTAAATTCCTCTGGTTTAAAGGGGATCTGATTAATTTCATTATTGAAATGAATTACTGCATTTGTGGTACAAATGTTATTATGAATGCATGATTGATTATTTCTCGTTCCGAGTCAATCAATGCAGTGAGAAGCCGGGATTGATCCACGGCATGAAATCACAAAGCTTTAAAATCTTCACGTAGTCACTCACGTGACTCCGAAGTAAAATAGTAAGATTAAACGAGCTTGCCTAAGTTTGAAGTTTGATCTTTATTTTATGAGGAGTTACGTAGGTGATTACGTGCCCGCCACGACCCTACCCTCTATCATAAAGGTCAGATGGAAGTTCTTGTATTACTCGTTTTATTATGAGACTATATTACTTCGGTTGTTGTTTTTTGTGATTTCACACCGCTGCTTTGAAGATTGACGCGCAGGCGCACTGGCGGGGTTCTTCACGTAATCACCTACGTAACTCCTCATAAAATAAAGATCAAACTTCAAACTTAGGTAAGTTCTCGTTTAAACTTACTATTCTGCTTCATTACATGTTCCAGATAACTATAAGTTTAGCTTCTTTATTATACCGAGGTTTTGTTGTGTGCTATCCAGTCTGTAAAAAGACAATTCATGATTACAATCGAGCCATTTACAGTGTACAGATACATGATAAGGGAATAATGTTCAGTGCAAGGTAAAGCCAGCAAAGTCCGATCAAGGATAGTCCGAGGGTCACCAAAGGTAGATCAGCACTGATCGCTGGTTGTGGTAGGTTGATTCAGTTGCCCGATAACAGCTGGGAAAATACTGTTCCTGAATTTGGAGGTGTGTGTTTTCACACTTGGGATAACTGGGAGATGTACACACAATGCGTGGTTGGTGTTCAATCTACAATAGCGATTGAGCTTCAGAGCTTCTGTCCATCTACTACTAAGGCAGCAACTACGGATAGAGTCAGTTAAAGCCATTGTTGCAGCTGTCAAAACTAGCAAATATTGGAAATGCAATACATTGTAAACATGTGTAACAGTGGGAATGGAGAGAATAAACCAAAGGTGAAAAGGCAGCAAACTTTTAAATGACAGGGTAAAATAGCGCAAAGCCAAGTGTTGACAAGTAACGATACAACAAAAAAATGCAGTTGAAACGAGATGTTTGTGCGTTCCATTGTTATGATCTGTAATTATTTATCACAATATTGAGAAAGCAAGGTACCTCATCAAAAGACAAGGTGCTTTTCCTTAAGCTTCAGTTGAACTACATTGGAACAGAATGAGACAGTTTGGGGGCGAGAGTGGAATGGAGAATTGCAATGCCAAATGCTTGGAAGTCAGGGGTCGCACAATTTGCATTTGAAGAGGAGAGTGCACTCTGAAGAGAACATGCTGTACACTAAACATATTGCAATTAAATCAATGTTTCACTTGGAAGAAGTATTTGGGTACTTGAAACCAAGTGATGGAATTCATTCTTGAAGAAAAGGGAAGACATCATTAACAAAAGTAAGATTAAATGCTATGGGGGAAATTGAAATAGCATTGGTATAGTCCTTGTATATTATGGGCTGGGGAAAGTAAAAACAAGATGGCTCTGGTGGATGAGATGATCTATCCCAGAACTGGAATGAAGAAAAAGGAAAGGCAAAGTAGTTTCCAAGACACAACTTATGGGGGGGGGGGGGGGAAAGCAATGGTACAGCTTTGAACCAAAGTGGAGGAAAGTTTGGGAAAGGCTGATAACTGATAGTCTTCCAGCATTTGAAAAGGTGAGGGAATCCAAGTTGGACTGGAACAAACAATATTCTATATATCCTCAAAGAGAGAGGAGTGGCATGAGTTCCCATAACAATGTACTTTGTAAAAGCTGGAAAGGATGCAGAGAAGATTTATAAGGGTGTTGTCAGAGCCTGAGCTATTGGGATAGGTTGAACAGGCTAGGACTTTATTCCTTGGAGCGCAGGAGGATGAGGGGTGATCTTATAGAGGTGTCCAAAATCACGAGAGGAATAGGTAGAGTGAATGCATTGAGTCTTTTGCCTGAGGGGGAATCATCAACCAGAGAACATAGGTTTAAGGTGAGGGTACGGGGGAAAGCTTTAATAGGAACCCGAGGGGGAGCTTTTTTACACAAGGGGTAGTAGATGTATGGAAAGACCTGCTGGAGGAGGTAGTTGAGGCAGGTACTATCACAACGTTTAAGAAACATTTAGACAGGTACATGGAAAGGATAGGTTTAAAGGGATATGGGCCAAACGCAAGCAGGTGGGACGAGTGTTGATGGGGCATGTTGGTTGGCGTGGGTAAGTTGGGCCGAAGGACTTGTTTCCACTCTGTATAACTCTGACACTAAGTGAGATTACAGTGCAAAGTCGCTACAAGTTGAACAAGATGGATATCAACCGCCTCAACTTCTCCACTCCCCTGTCTCACTCCAATCTCTCCCCCCCTGAATGCACTGCCATCGACTCACTCCGCAACAACCTAGATTGGGTTATCAAACCTGCCGACAAGGGAGGTGCCGTGGTAGTCTGGCGCGTCGATCTCTACAAAGCTGAGGCCACGCGCCAACTCTCGGACACCTCCTCCTACTTACCCCTGGACCATGACCCCACTGACGAGCACCAGGCCACCATCTCCAGCACCATCACCGACTTCATCCACTCCCACGCCCTGCCCGACCGAGCCTCCAACCTCATCGTTCCCCAGCCCCGCACAGCCCGCTTTTACCTTATCCCCAAAATCCACAAACCTGACAGTCCCGGTAGACCCATTGTCTCTGCCTGTTCGTGCCCCACCGAACTCATCTCCACCTACCTCGACTCCATCCTATCCCCCTTGGTTAAATCCCTCCCTACCTATGTTCAAGACACCTCAGACACTCCGTCGTCTCCACGCATTCCACTCTCTAGGCCCTCACCCCCTCATCTTCACCATGGACGTCCAGTCATTGTACGCCTCCATCCCCCACCAGGATGGTCTCGAAGCCCTCCGTTTTTTCCTCGACCGAAGAAGCAACCTATACCCGGCCACTGACACCCTCCTCCGCCTAGCGGAGCTGGTCCTTACCCTCAATAACTTCTCATTTGATTCCTCCAAATACAAGGCGTAGCTATGGGCACACGCATGGGCCCCAGCTACGCCTGCCTCTTTGTCGGGTACGTAGAACAATCCTTGTTCAATGCGTACCAGGGCCCCATCCCCGACCTCTACCTCCGCTACATCGATGACTGTTTTGGTGCCACATCCTGCACCCACACACAACTGACTGACTTCATCCGCTTCACCACCAACTTCCATCCGGCACTCAAATACACCTGGACCATTTCCGACACTTCCCTACCATTCCTTGACCTCACTATCTCCATCGCAGGTGATAGACTTCTTACCGACATCCACTACAAACCTACCGACTCCCATGGCTATCTGGACTACACTTCTTCCCACCCTGCTTCCTGTAAGGACTCCCATCCCCCACTCCCAATTCCTCCGTCTACGCCGCATCTGCTCCCAGGATGAGGCGGTCCATACCAGGGCATCCGAAATGTCCTAATTCTTCAGGGAACGGGGGTTCCCCTCCTCCACCATAGATGAGGCTCGCACCAGGGTCTCTGCCACACCCCGCAACACTGCTCTCTCTCCCCATCCCCCCCCCACTCACAACAAGGGCAGAGTCCCCCTAGTCCTCACCTTTCACCCCACCAGCCGTCACATACAACAAGTGATCCTCCGTCAGTTTCGCCACCTCCAACGTGACCCCACCACTCGCCGCATCTTCCCCTCCCCCCATGTCTGCCTTCCGCAAAGACCGCTCCCTCCGTAACTCCCTTGTCAATTCTTCCCTTCTCTCCCGTACCACCCCCTCCCCGGGTACTTTCCCTTGCAACTGCAAGAGATGCAACACTTGTCCCTTCACCTCCCCCCTCGACTCCATTCAAGGACCTAAGCAGTCGTTCCAGGTGCGACAGAGGTTCACCTGCATCTCCTCCAACCTCATCTATTGCATCCGCTGCTCTAGATGCCAGCTGATCTACATTGGTGAGACCAAGCGGAGGCTTGGCGATCGTTTCGCCGAACACCTCCTGTCGGTCCGCAATAACCAACCTGACCTCCCGGTGGCTCAGCACTTCAACTCCCCCTCCCATTCCGTATCTGGCTTCTTTGTCCTGGGTCTCCTCCATGGCCACAGCGAGCAACACCGGAAATTGGAGGAAATGCACCTCATATTCCGCTTGGGCAGTCTACATCCTGGGGGCTTGAACATTGAATTCTCCCAATTCTGCTAGCCCTTGCTGTCCCCTCCCCTTCATCAGCCCTCTAGTTGTCTCCTCCCCTCCCCTAGCCCTCGGGCTCCTCCTCCGCCTTTTTTCCTTTTTCCCTTTTTTCTCCCCACCCCCTATCAGTCTGAAGAAGGGTTTCGGCCTGAAACGTTGCCTATTTCCTTCGCTCCATAGATGCTGCTGCACCCGCTGAGTTTCTCCAGCATTTTTGTGTACCTTGGATGTCTAGCCTTCATTTGAGGGCGTAACATAGGATCCTGTTGGAAGAATGGTGGGGTCTGTGTCCACGGTGAGAAGGAAGCACTTGGGAAACTGGAAAATTGAAAGTGCTGAGGAGTTGCCAGCAGGTGGGGATATTACAAGGGTTATGGAGCTAGGTGGGAAGAAGTTGGAAAAGGGGAGAAAAGATTTATGCTGAGACCAAGAGCAGGATGAAACACTGGGTTTACAGCAAACAATTCTTTGATAACATCTTTCCCTCGTTCTCCCCTCTTCAAAATTGTTCCTGTCTCCCTCCAACAACTGTTTCCATTGCCTCTCCAATTTCAATTCTAACATGTTTCAGCAGAGAATGAGCCATACAGTCCTTCAAAGCCAGGTACTGGTTGCTAGGAAGGTACATGAGATTATGTCTTTCTCTACACCATCCTCTTACGGGAGCAAAATATGTTCCATAGATTCTGCAAAATGGGAGGCAGAGGTGAGACCAATATGGCTTCCCACTGCAACATATTTTGTTTGGTGAATGTAAATGGAAGTACAGTTCGAGGTGCAAACAAAGTCAGCCAGAAGGCAAATTCGACCTTGCTACCCTTGGTGTGTATCCCACCTGTGTAAAGCAAATTGTCTGAGGCTGTAGATCATTATCTTTGAATCTCATCAGATCCTGCTCTCAGTGCCAAGCTATGCCATTTTCGATTCGAGCAATACCAGATTTATAAGTAAAATAATAAACTGAGCCATAGGGAGATACAGCATGGAAACGACCCTTCAGCTCACCAAGTCAATGCCAACAATATGAGGAAGAGTGCAGAGTATAGGTGTATGAAACATGATTAGTTTAGTTTAGAGATACAGCCCACCAAGTTCATGACCACCATCAGTCACCTGTTCTATGTTATCCCACTTCCTCATCCACTCCCTAAACACTAGGGGCAATTTTTGCAGAGGCAAATTAATTTACAAACCAGCATGTCTCTGAAATGTGGGAGGAACCCAGAGGAAGCCCACGCAATCACAGGGAGAACATGCAAACTCCACACACACAGCACCCGAGGTCAGGATCGAACCTGGGTCTCTGGCACTGTGAGGCGGTGGATCTACCAGCTGGGCCATTGATCCCCAAAACCTTGCATGGTCTAAGAGTTTGGTTCTATTTTCTAGACAAACCTAAAGTTTAATTGACTGTCAAAATGTATTGAATGCTGCCCATTTCACTGCTTTAAATAAAGCGATTGGAGTATATGTTTTGTGGAAGGCATCTGGTATGTCAACCTGATATAACTATGTCAGGGAAGATATTTGTACCTCAATGAGCAGGGTGACATGTCCTCTGCAGGTTTTTTTCAGTGACAGATGTTTTCATGCAGTTGCGATGCCTTATTGTTCCATTGCACTATACAGATTTAACCAAGCTTATTTGTGTGTTTTATTGTTATGAAGGAAACTCCACTTAGCGGCAGATCAATTGATAGACCATCTTATGAGTGTAATTGATGTTCATGGAACTATTAAATGGCTTGTTCCAGGATGGTCTGTTCTTCAAAGCCGTGTCAAGTTATTTTCTGACATATTAGAGCTAGTCTTCCAGAAGTTAACAAGAAACAAATTGCCACAGATTAAACAGGAAAAAGGGAGCGAATGAGAGACCTGCAATCTAGACGCTGTCCTTGGCTCATCTTCAGTTGTGTGAAGGCATTGGACTGAAGTAAATTGAGGCTAAATCTAATGAGGCTCTTCAGGTATTACATGCCAGTCCAATCTATGCTCAGATAGTTGTAGAATAAAATTAGCAAAATTAGAGTTAACATTAATAATAGGAGCAGGAGTCAGGCATATAGCATGACCTGCTGTACCATTTAATAAAGTCATGGCTGACCTGACCTTGATCTCATCTCCATTTGTCAACCTCTTCCCCACAACATTTGACTTGCTCCTCTGTTCAAATCGCTGTCTGCTGGAATTTACTGGGCACAGTTCTTTATTAACTGGGCACAGTTCTTTATTAACCTCTTTCCCTCCTCCTCCCTTCGTCACAACTTTTTTTGACTGCCTGCAACCACTATTTCCATTGCCCTTCCAAATCCCTTCTGAACATTTTTCAGCAGAGAATGAACCACCTTGAAGATGTTCAATGATTCACCTTCTGTGGTTCAGGGGTAGATAATGTACTTGGGGGGAAAAACCCCAGAATATTGCACCCTTTTCAGCTAATCATCTGTTGAAATCGTGCATTGTTATCAGTGAGCAGAAAAAACTCACCTTAGTTTGTGTGCCTCCCATTCTTCCTTGAGTTGCTGCTTTCAAAAATGTCCACTCCATCACTTTGACTGGACCACTACTTGTTATTATTTTTTAATAATGAGTCAGCTAGCCAGGGGATGTTGTCGATATATAACCTAATATTAGTTATGGTGCGCTAGATTCAAAGAGGGTTTGAGCCCAGAAACTAGCCCTTCAGTATTCTGAGTCTGCGCCAACCATCAACCACTATTTTACACTAATTCTACATTAATCCCACTTTTATTGTCCCTACATTTTCATCAACTCCTTCTAGATTCTACCTCTATCCTACGCACTTGAAAAATTTACAGGCTAATTAACTGCACATCTTCGGGATGTGGGAGGAAATCGGAGCACTGGGGAATACCCCCCAAAATAGGTTAGAGAGAGAACATGCAAACTCCACACAGACAGCACCTAAGATCAGGATTGACCCCATCTCTGGTGTGAGACAGCAGCTGCACCATAATGCCGCCTCTCTGTAAATTCTCATAAAGTATTGTGACTTCTATTTCATAAGTATTCTTGTGCATGTGGGTCTGTGCGTCTTTCAGAGGCTTCAAAATAAGAGATCAACTATTTAAAAACCCCATGGTTGAGGAAATGAACTTAAAACACGGCTCATAATTTCTACCAGGTCAACATGATCGAAAAATAAACAGCTCTACTTCCAGTCAGACTGGAAACATGTTTTGTAATTATCTTCCTTCCTTAAATCCCTTTCCCCTTCATCAATTTAAAATGTCAGCATAGCTCAGTTGGCAGTGAACTCTGCTCTTGTGGTTATTAGTTTTGAGGCTTCTACAGAATTTCTTTTATTACTCTAGTTGAAAGTAAAACAATCGAAAAATCCCAGTTTCTGATCAGGTTCACTGTGTTCTTGGTGTGAGTTTCGCAATGAAGAATACAGGTATTCTCTAACATTTGCCTTATTTCCGACTCTTCATCATGTTGTACTTCACCACATTAGCCAGGCCGATACCAGCATAGTACAGAGGGAGTGTGGAATTGCAGGAAGTGTTTACAGGGCACCAATTTGTACCCTTCGCGTTCATAGTGAATGTAGAGTCTTAATGTAGAAACTAGGAACTGCTGGTTAATACACAAAAGAAAACAACGTGCTGGAGTAACTCAGCAGGTCAGGCAGCATCTCTGAAAAAGGGTCTCGACCCGAAAAGTCACCTATCCATGTTCTCCAGAGATGCACTTTGTGTCCGTTTGTGTAGAATCTTAACCGTGTCTGACCCAGTGTTGACACGGTGTCGACACTGGGTCAGAGTTGCAAGAGTCAGCTTGGCAGGAGATGTTGTCGATTTCCTCTGCTGCTGTTCCGCCACTCCGTGCTGCTGTAGGTCACATCCGATCCACGATGCTGGCCTCTTGGAGCATCGCGCAAGACAGTCGAGCCCCAGGCTGCTGCAAGGCCACTGGCGGCCCACGCCACCAACACATCGACCTACGAATGCGCCCTCATTTGCCCCACAGACACCGCTCTGACTCCGTACACCGGGGCGCCTCCTGTAACCAACCTCAGAGCACCTTCGAGGGCTGGCACTGTTCGTTTCCTCCTTCCACTGCCACTGTCATCATGAAGGTGAAGATTGAAAGGAACCTACTGGCAGTTGTATCCTTCAGGCCCCAGGCACATTATTGCCACCTTAAGTTTTATCTCAATCTGGGTCTTCCAGTGGAAGGTGCATTTAGCAGCATGGATTGGAAACTCTACCCTTCCCCTCATGTTCCATTTGTGGAATTTGCTGCTTATTATTGGATATATCAATAAATTCCCAAATGATGCCTGTGCTCAGGATGATCAATGATGGTGACTCATTGGGAAACTCATTTCACGCTGCTGTATGGCCGGGATATGTTCTGAAAATACAGGAAGGTTAAATGTTCCAGGTGATCTAGGCTCGTGAAATCTCTTAAGGGCCTAACCCACTTTCACGACCTAATTCACGACCTTTTTTACTCGTGGACATTTTTCATCATGTTGAAAAGACGCCCCGACCTAGTTGATACCACGAGTACCTACGACTAGCATCACGACCTACCTACGACCTCGTGACGACCATGCGAGTATGAGTCAAGGGCAAACTCGGCAGAGGTCGTGAATTAGGTTGTGATATTGGGACGGGCCCTTTGTCGAGTCACAGGACATTGTGCTTCTGAGAAATTAATATAACAATAAACAGCTGTCCACAGTAGTTGGTTGAATCTATGAACCACTTTATTTGCAATTCCAGAATGAGGAAATAACAACGTAATCTCTTAAATAGTTAATTATAAGTCTTATGTTGTCTTGTTTTGGGTGACGTGGTTTGTATGTGCTGTCAAATATATCTTTCAATGACCTTTGATCAGAAGTGAAAGCTATTCCACCAATCCTAATCAAATGTGGGTGCGCTTCACTTTAATGATAAACCGTAACACATTATCTGGGAGGGAAAGGGGAGGTTATGTTGCATTTCTGAGATAGAAAAAAAAAATAGGTTCAATTAGTGATTTGGCAGAAATCAGCAAAGGGTCCTGAAAAATTCTGCACAGCTGTTCCGTGAATATTGGGATAAGGAGGAAATCATTAAAGAGGAAGTAAAGGTTGTTCGGGCTTTTCAAGGGATTTCTCAGAGGTCAGCTGTTTGTTCCTTCTGATGGTATTTATAGTAAATCAATCAGCTGAGGTGACAGCTTTCCAAATGATTGGTGCTTTGAGCGAGAGGCAATCGTCGAAGAATATTGTCATGGCAATAACTCTCCAACTGCAGCTGAGGTACGTTATTAAGGGCACAGGCCACCTCCAGTTTAAATTCCATTTGGAATATTTTGGAGGACCAAGAAACCAAGACAATTTAAAAAAAAAACACTCTTAGGCAGGAGTGTATTCGGGTGCGCCAAGTGTGGCACAGTGGTTCCGCAGTAGAGTTGCTGCGTTACAATGCCAGAGACCCGGGTTTGATTATGGGTGCTGTCTGTACGGAATTTATACGTTCTCCCTGTGATTGCGTAGGGTTTTCTCTGAGTGCTCTGGTTTCCTCCTACATTCCAAAGCAATGCAAGTTTGTATTGGCTTCTGTAAATTGCTCCTAGTGTATAGGATGCGAAATTGGGATAACATAGAACTAGTGTACGGGTGATTGCTGGTCGGCATGGACTCAGTGGGCCGAAAGACCCGTTTCCACGCTGTTTTTATACTAAATAGGCTGAGAAGAGGTACCATGGATTACTTTGTAATTTCTCTGCAATGTATTATCCAGTATGGAAGTAGGTGATTCAGCCCAATAGATCCATGCTGATCTTTACTTCCTGTGAGACTCTGCCAATCTTGCTTTATTTCTTCTTATCTAGCAAAATTAAAATTTATATTGAGTGCAGAAACAATCCATTGGGCTTGATCAATTCATACTGGCACTTACACTACGCGAGCCTTCCTCACCCAACTCTGCCACCATAACCCCCATCACTGAAAATACTCTGGAAAGGGAAATGGATGCCTGAGTCGGGAACCACTCATCACAGTCCATCCACTTGATCCACAGCCTCCCTTTGATCTGGTATTTTGTTGGTTCACATGCCTGATCAATGGTGTTTTATCATTAATGTTTTATTATTATTGTTTAGCGTTTTCTGAGTCATTCGTAACTGTCACTGTATGTCATGTTGTTACTTGTGGGCGGAGCACCAAGGCAAATTCCTTGTATGTGAATACTTGGCCAATAAACTTACTTACTTACACTTCCATAAGAAATGTCAGAGGAGGCGAAAGCCATTTGGAACCTACTTCCCCATTCAATACAATTAAAGGACCTGGCTTAATTTCCTCTCTGCTCCTGAAATCTTTCATTCCCATGCCATGTTTCCATACATTTGCCATTTTTTCCCTTCTCCAACCATTCCCCTTCTGCCCGATCCAAGGCCCTAAATTCTTTCGGTGAAACACTGACAAAGTTGGCACTGTTTTAAGGTGGCACACGGAATTCACTGCTCCTAATGTGTTATCCTCAGCATTGGGGAGACCAAGCAGCCATTTACCTAGCAGAACAGTGTTCAGTCGCTGTGAACTGATCATCTGTCACTTTAATTCCCTGCCCTGCTCCCACTCCAATTTCTCTGTCCTTGGCTCGTTCGAGTGAAGTCCATTTTCAGCGCAAGGGACAGAAACTCCTGATGCAATGTGTCAACCCACAATGTCGACCATCCCTTTGCCTCCACAGATGCTGCTTGACCTGCTGAATACTTCCAGAAGATTGTTTTATTGAACAGCATTTTTTTTAAAATTGGAAATATTACATCTTTCTGGATTCAACTTCAGTAATTCTGGAAAAAGTGCTGGTGTGCCCACTTACTTTTCTAACATACTCATCTATTGTTTCTTAACTTTCCCTGGTGGCATTCACTTATGCCTTGCCATTATCTTTGGAGGTTAACTGTATTACTTTCTACTGGACTGCCTAACCCATTGAGTATTTCTTGCATTCTCTTCTTAGTTTAATGTTTTGAGCCTTGTGTATGTGTACAATATTTTATTGTGCTTCTCACCCTTCTTGCCTGCCACCCAATCACAGCCTTCTCTTGTGTCTTTTCTTTCTGTTTCTCTTTATCTGGGTATTTTCACCCAGAGAGTTGTGAATCTGTGGAATTCTCTGCCACAGAAGGCAGTGGAGGCCAATTCACTGGATGTTTTCAAGAGAGTTAGATTTGGCTCTTCGGGTTAAAGGAATCAAGGGATATGGGGGAAAAAGCAGGAACGGGGTACTGATTTTAGATGATGAGCCATGATCATATAGAATGGCGGTGCTGGCTCGAAGGGCCAAATGGCCTACTCCTGCACCTATTTCAAGATTCAAGATTCTTCTATGTTTCTCTGTATTAAAACTTGTTTATCTCCAACCTTATCAGTTCATCAATCTGAAATGTTAACATCCTCTCTCTGCAGAAGCTGCTTGACCCACTAAGTGTTTCCAGCATTTTCGGTTTTCATTCAAAATTCTCCATGTGTATTCTTCCTAATTCCCTGTTTGATTTCCTGGGGACTGTCTTGTAATATTTCGCAGCATCTGGTTTTGTTCATCATAACAAATGAAAATATTCATTCTGCTCTGTCAAAATCTTCCACAATTTTAGTGATCTCTATTTAAACTTTTCTATTCAACACAGTTATCTTTCTCGGAAGGAATATTGTGGATATTTTATACAAGCCTTCTTTCACTATCTCCCGCATCTGCATGTCCAATATATATTTATCTATACATAGCATAACAACTACAATTCTCCACTCCAAGTATGGTCTTAACTGTGTTCAATCCAGTTCAGTGCAGCCTCCCTACTTTTCTATTTTATCACATTAAACTAAACTCTAATGATTATGTTTGTTTTATGACCTTGTTAAACAGCTGTTTTTGTACTTGTATTCCAAAATTCTTTTCCGCTACCCATTTAGATTTGTGCATTCCAAGTTATACGAGATTTTCTTTAACCAACATTTTTAAAAGTACGCACAAGAAATTCACTGACGGCCAACTGAGCTGGAGGTTGCAGAATCGGACATTAGAGATGGCCACTAAATACTGGCCTTGCCAACGACATGCAGTTTCTGACACCGAAATTAAACAAAATGCACGTTCTGGTCCACTTCCAAAGTGTGATTCCATTGAAATCTAACACAAGGAAATGGTAACGTGTAACATTTCTTGTCTAAACATTTGGAGCATATTGAATTACAGACCTCCAGGGTACTGTTCTGGTGCACAGTCAATTGGCGAAAGCTGAGGGATAATGCATGAAATATATTAAAATAAAATTAAGTTTCATCTGGGAGCCAGGGATTATCAAGAAGTGCCCGACACTTTAAATAGTGCTAACCTCACACATTTCAAATGTTTAATGTATTTTTTGCTCTTTGAGTTTAATTTGTAATTCTCTGGATCAAGTGAGAGCATTGAAAGGGTTCACAGTAAGGTGAGCAATCTGATGCAAGGAAGCTGGATGCATAACTTATCTTGGCATATATTTCATCAAAGGTATTGTTAATGGAAGCTGGAAGGATCCCTCGTGTGTTTGTGAAGTGTCAAGGAGTAAAGCAGGCCAATGGATAATGAGTCTGCACTCAGAACCACCTAACACTGAACTAAGCGTATCTGATGCATGGAGTATGTGTTGACCTTTTGCAATGGTATGAAATGAATGGCAGTGAATCAGCTACCTGCTTTAATGGACTGACTTTGAATGCAAATCAGGCTGGCAGTCTGTGGTTCCTTGTCCTCCATTTCATATCACCATTTATTCAAACCTCTCCTCGAAGAGCTATCTAAAAAGAGAACATCCAAAATAACTTGGAGCTGATGGTTGAATGCAGAGTTGCTGAGACAAGTTCAGTAAAGCCCAAACAGGGATTACTTTAGACTTTAGAGATACAGCATGAAAACCGGCCCTTCGCCCCACCGAGTCCGTGCCGACCAACTAGGGACAATCCTACACACCAGGGACAATTTACAATTTTACAGAAGCCAATTAACCTACAAACCTGCACGTCTTTGGAATGAGCGAGCAATCTGGAGCACCCTGGAAAAATCCATGCGGTCACGGAGAACGTGCAAACTCCGTACAGACTGCACCCGTAGTCAGGATCGAAGCCGGGTCTCTGGTGCTGTGAGGCAGCAACTCCTGCGACACTGCAATCAGTTCATTTTTGGAGAAAGGAAATAAGAACCTAAATTCTGCCCTTCAAACTTGGACTGTGTTTAGAGGAAATGTCCAAATTTTGTTTATTGCAGACACAAAGTGCTGGAGTAGCTCAGCGGGACTTTTTGACCCGCTGAATTACTCCTGCACTTTGTGTCTTTTTATTTGTAAAACAGCATTTGCAGTTTCTTGTATCTACTGTTTGTTACATGGTCAGAACAGATTGATATCAGTGCAGGTTTTCAAAAGCCTTCCATAATGAGGGTTTGGGGAGAAAGGGCAGCAGATTGAAAATGGAAGTAAAACTCATAAAACAAGATCAGCAGTGCTGAATGTGGGGTGCAGTGCACCAATCTGGCACCAGAAATCTGCAGTGTTAATATTGAGTTACAATATTCCTAGTCCAACTACAGTAAGGGAGCAGTAACATTGGGGAATAATACTCCCACAACATTCCCACAGCGTTAATACTGGGGACAGTGAATTGTGAACGCAGCCCAGACTATCACACAAACCAACCTCCCTTCCATTGACTCCATTTACACCTCACGCTGCCGCGGCAAGGCCAGCAGCATACTCAAGGGTGAGTTGCACCCTGACCACTCCCTCTTCTCCCCTCTCCCATCGGGCAAAAGGTTTAGAAGTGCGAAAACGCACACCTCCAGATTCAGAGACAGTTTCTTCCAAGCTGTTATCAGGTAACTGAACCATCCTATCACAACTAGAGAGCAGTCGTGAACTATTACTTCATTGGTGACCCTTGGACTATCTTTGCTCGGACATTTCTGGCTTTATCTTGCACCAAACGTTATTCCCTTATTATGTATCCGTACTGTACGCTGTGAAAGGCATGATTGTAATTGTGTGTTGTCTTTCCGCTGACTGGTTAACACACAACAAAAACTTTTCACTGTACCTCAGTTCACGTGACAATAAACTGCACTGAAACTGACAATATTCCCAATCCAGCAGAGATGCAGTAATGTTTCTATGGGAATTCAATTGCCCAATTCAACAATAGTACAACAAAGTTAATATTCAAAATACAATATTTCCATCCAACAAGAGTGTGTCAGTATTAATAT
Organism: Malacoraja senta; assembly: GCA_038087875.1. Lineage (NCBI taxonomy): Eukaryota > Metazoa > Chordata > Chondrichthyes > Rajiformes > Rajidae > Malacoraja > Malacoraja senta. Next base: position 79,345,538 of record CM075979.1, read on the forward strand.
TGGGTTACAAATCCCCATGCCCTGAAAGGTGCAGCAGTGTTAATATTGGACACAATTCAAATTTGGATTAGTTTATTGTCATATACACCAGGGTGCGATGAAGCTTGTTTGCATGAAGCTCAGAATGTACTTTCAGTTCCCAATTCAACAAGATTGCCGCAGTGTTGTCATCAGGGACAATATTCTCAGTGCAACATTGCTGCAGGCATGTTTATATCGGAGTTCAACATTCCCAAACCAACAACAGTTCTACAGCAATAATATCAGGCTCTATAATTCCCAGTCCAACAACAGTACATAGGTGATTTTATTGGAGCACAACATTCCTAAACCAATAACATTGCAGTTGTGTGTACAGTATCAACATTGCGACTGTTAAGTGTGTACCTTTTGCTAGTTCTAATGAAAGGTCGTCGACCTGAAACGTTAAATCTGTTTCTTTCTCCACAGTTGCTATCTGACCAATTGAACATTTCCCCTATTTTGCAGTTTTACTACACCTAATATTTTATCTGTCCAACATGAACTAGTAAACTGTCCAACATGAACCAGTTTCAAGTGAACCATCTCACATCTCAGCTCAAATTCCCCCTGTTGGCCTTTAGCGCTATTTCTCCAAACCTGCATTGCCTGGTCTCCGTACTGTACTACGTCCTCTCTGTGAATCACCTCCATGCTTAGTTTAGAGATACAATGTGGAAACAGGCCCTTCAGCCCACCGAGTCCATGTCGACCAGTGACCAGTACACTAACACTTTCCTACACAGTATGGACAATTTACACTTTTTACCCAGAAGCCAATTAACCTACAAACCTGTACATCTTTGGAGGGGGGAGGAAACCGGAGCACCCGGAGAAAGCCCACACAGTCATAGGGAGAACGTACAAACTCTGTACGGACAGCACCCGTAGGCAGGATCGAACCCAGGTCTCTGGCATTGTAAGGCAGTTACTCTAGTGCTTAGTAATATGCATCGCCTCCTCTCTCAATGCATGGCAATGGCAGAATTCCCATTCATATGGCTTTGTCTTGCATGATCTAGAGCGATCCTCTGTGAATACCTACTCTATCCTGCCACTTGAAACTATCCTTTAGTAGTCATATTCCCAGTTCTGGAATGCATTTGTCTGAAGAAGGGTCTCGACCCGAAACGCGACCCATTCCTTCTCCTCAGAGATGCTGCTTGTCCCACTGAGTTACTCCAGCGTTTTGTGTCTATCTTCGGTGTAAATCAGCATCTGCAGATTCTGATTCCTATGCATTTGTCTTGCTTCATTTCCAAAAAGAGCCTCAAAACCTAACTACTGTTTTCTCATCAAGGCTTGATTTGGTAATACTACCTCTTGGTTTCGCACTTACAGTCCAACTGCTCTCTTCTCACCACTGTCCATCCCTCTCCCCAACCTGGTGAGTGATTTTTGTTGGTAACATGCTCATGTGATAAAAGTGTTGGTTATCCTAACTGATCATCACATGAACCTTTGAAGATAAAGGAAAATCATCCTGACTTTTCTCTTTCAAAGTGTCAACTCTAGTTCAGTGATTGATTCTCGGCTGCGGTCACAGAGTTGTGGATTCAAGGTTCACAGTGGAGAATTAAGAGCAATGTCAGGCTGATGTTTCCCTGCAGCTTTGCTGGAGAGTTAGATTGTTTGAAGTGCTGTCTTTTCAGATAGGTCCATAAAACTGGGGCCATATTTGCTCTCTGAAGTAGAATTTTTTAAATCACAAGGCGGTTTTTCATAATATCACCACCCGCAGTTCCTGGGCAATACATTTCCTTCATTCAGCATTCCCAGTTGCCAACTATTTTAACTTCCATTCCCATTCCCACACTGACCTTTCTGTTCTTGACCTCCTCCATTGCCAGAGTGAGGCCACAAGCAAACTGGATGAACAGCACCTCATATTCTGCTTTGGTAGCTTACAACCCATCGGTATGACATTGAATTATGTAATTATAGACAATAGGTGCAGGAGTAGGCCATTCGGCCCTTCGAACCAGCACTACCATTCAATGTGATCATGGCTGATCATCCCCAATCAGTACCCTGTTCCTGCTTACTCCCCATATCCCCTGACTCCGCTATTTTTAAGAGCCCTATCTAGCTCTCTCTTGAAAGCATCCAGAGAACCTGCCTCCACCGCCCTCTGAGGCAGAGAATTCCACAGACAATTCCAGGTGACCTCAAACAAACTCCTCCCAACCTCCCCACCCCACCCTCTTATCCCCCACAATCCTGCCTCTCTTCTCCTCCTCCTTCCTTTCCTTGTGCCCCACTTGGACTCTCACCTAGTTCTCCCCCTCCAATCCCCCCTCCCCTTCTGCTACTTTTCTCCCTCTGGCTTGACAGTTCACAATGCTACACAGCGGGTGGTGAGCTTTTGCAACGAGGTGCCGGAGGAGGTAGTTGAGACAGGCACCAGAACAGCATTTAAAAGACATTTGGATAGGTACAAAGATAGGAACGGTTTAGAGGGACATAGGCCAAATGTGGGCAGGTGCGACTAGTGTAGATGGGGCATCTTGGTCGGCATGGACCTGTTGTTCCGAAGGGCCTGTTTCCATGGAACTAGTGTAGATGGGGCATCTTGGTTGGCATGGGTATGTTGGGCCGAAGGGCCTGTTTCCATGCTGAGACTCTGTACTTTTAAGGAGTGATCACACTTGCATCCTTGAAACAGAAAGGATGCATCACCCATTGTGTGCACAGCGAGTTCAAACTAACAGCAACAACTAAACCCAACCATTGCCCAGAATCTCGAGGAATATGCAGAAAATTGGGCTGAGTTTTCCAGTGTTGAGCTTACGTCCCTCACCAGCCTCCTAGATACAAGTAGGCAAACCAACATGAACAAAACACAAGGTACACAAAAATGCTGGAGAAACTCAGCGGGTGCAGCAGCATCTATGGAGCGAAGGAAATAGGTAACGTTTCGGGCCGAAACCCTTCTTCAGACTGATAGGGGGTGGGGAGAAGAAAGGAAAAAAGGAAAAAGGCGGAGGAGGAGCCCGAGGGCTGGGGGAGGGGAGGAGACAACCAGATGGCTGATGAAGGGGAGGGGACAGCAAGGGCTAGCAGAATTGGGAGAATTCAACAACACAATTCATTCAATAGCAGACTGGAAAATAAACTGGCTCTTGATCCACTGTGTAGTAATTCACATCAGCACTGCTTGGAACTGGTGCCATTTCGATACAACTGATGGTTCTCACTGTCATGACTTGAGGTTCCCTTTGTTTTGTATCCTCAGTCTGAGCAATCGACTTGGCTGCAGTCAGAGAGAATTTGTTTTCTTCCAAGACAGTGGCTGCTGTTGGCCATCAGAGGGCACTGCTCATGACTGATGAATCGTAAAAAAATGTACAGCACAAGAAGTCAATTGGCTCTTTGCATCTGTTCAATCCGGGGTTATCCAGCCTAATCCACCCTCCAGGATTAGATCCTCAGCACTGCAGGTCACAGCTCAGGAACTCCATAGCCAAATACTTTTTTTTAAAAATTCGCAAAAAGTGATCGGCAGAAACCCTTAATATTTTTCCATATCTTCGTTCTGTTCCATCTCCCACTTAGTTCAACTCTTTGTCCCCTGGAATCCGACCCAACTGCTAAGAAAAGTGTGTTTTTCGTTTTTACTCTTGAGGTCCATCATAATTGTATACACCTCATGCTTGTCAACCTCCACTCTGTTGCAAGGAAAACACCCCCGACGTGTCCAACTTGTCCTCAAAGCTGTAATTTTCCAGTACAGGCCTCAAGCGGGGCAAGTTCTGTTATTCTTAATGCAGTCCTGCAATGGGTATGTGGGTGCTGAGGGCAAGGGTCGGGTGCTGTGGCGACCACTTCCCAACTCACCCAACTGGCTCACAGTGGCCTTCTTGCCCCTTATGTTGAAATCCATTTTATATTGCTTGTGGTATATTTGTACACTGTTACATTTCCTTCTTTGGAACTTTAGACTCGAGATACAGCACGGAAACAGGCCCTTCGGCCCACCAGCGGTGACCAGCGATCACCCCGTGCACTGACTCCATCAGACACACTGGTGGCAATTTACAATTTTACCAAAGCCAATTATCCTGTATATTTTTGGAGTGTGGGAGGCAGGCCGGCCTTAAGCCAATTGGACCAATTGCTCCCAATTGGGCCCCACGCCTAAGGGGGCCCCGCGCTGTGTGCTAGTGCCACCAATCTTAGTCTGGAGAATATATTGCAGTCTGCAGTTGCTTGGACTGTTGCTGAATGTGCGGGAGTGTTGAATCCCTTTTGCATTGCTTTTAGGAACGGCATCCTTTATACGATGCAACGCAGGCTCACCAATTGTTCCCAATTGGGCCCCACACCTCCTAAGGCCGGCCCTGGTGGGAGGAAACTGGAGCACCAGGAGAAAACCCCGCGGTCACAAGGGGAATGTACAAACTCCGTACAGGCAGCACCTGTAGTCAGGATCAAACCCAGGTCTCTGCCGCTGTAAGGCAGCAACTCTACCACTGTGCCGCCCCCAACAGCAGTTCGTTGAAATTGAGGATTACTTGCTTCCGTGCGCGGCAGGCTCTCTCACAGATGGGGCAGAGAATGAGTGGGTAGTTTGTTTTGGTACTTCTGTTCTCTTCCAGGGAGTCCCATGTTCCCTATCCATGCTTCTCATGCATGTGCCTTCTCTACGTCATGAGATTCACAGGAGTCAGTGAGGATGTTGCATTTCTTCTAGGAGGTTTTGAGCACATTCCTTGAATCTATATATCTGTCGCAACAGTAAACCTCTTCCTCAGAAGAAATAAATCATATCTCTACAGTAGTAATGTTATAAAACATGTGTGATTCAGCATATGATCATCAAGCTATATAGAAATCTGTCTCCAAGATGTTGGTGGAACTGCTATTTCCAACATTGTCTGTTTTTAATAAAGTGTACACCCTTGTTCAAAGCTCTTGCTCTTTTGAAAACATGTCTGCCATTAGACTTACCAGCACCATGTGACTAGTTCATTGACTACCTCCAAATATACCACACTACTTTGATGTCCAGACCCAAGGCGCTGTGTGTCCTTGTATGTGAAGTACTGGTTAACTCCAGGTACAGCAAGTCATTATGAGGCAAATGGTATGTTGCCTTTATTGCAAGAGGATTCACGTGCAAGAGTTATGGGAGGAAAACAGGATAATGGGATTATAGACAATAGACAATAGGTGCAGGAGTAGGCCATTTGGCCCTTCGAGCCAGCACCGCCATTCAATGTGATCATGGCTGATCATCCCCAATCAGTACCCCGTTCCTGCCTTCTCCCCATATCCCCTGACTCCGCTATTTTTAAGAGCCCTATCTAGCTCTCTCTTGAAAGCATCCAGAGAACCTGCCTCCACCGCCCTCTGAGGCAGAGAATTCCACAGACTCACCACTCTCTGTGAGAAAAAGTGTTTCCTCGTCTCCGTTCTAAATGGCTTACTCCTTATTCTTAAACTGTGGCCCCTGGTTCTGGATTAGGAGGCAGCCTTGATTGAATGGCAGAGTTGACTCGATGGGCCGAATGGTCTAATTCTACTCTTATAACTTGCGAGCACATCTTATTGCAATTGTATCTGATTTAACACAAAAGTTTTAAGAAGCTTAACAATGCAGGTGTGCTGATGGGGAACTGGGAACCGGCGATTCAGGATGGATAAGAGAAAAAAAATCCCTTCACTTAGAGTTGTGAATTCTCCATCTGAGAGGAGTGTGGGGCCTCAGTCAGTGAATGGATATTAAGGCAAAGATCAACAGATATTAAGGGAAACAGGGACAATGGGATTAGTGCTGGAAAATTGTGCTGAGGTAAAAGGTTAGCCAAGAACTGGTTGATTGATGGAGCAGCAGTGAGATCCCACATCAATGGGTTGACTTTTCCACGATGTGGTCGACTAAGCCACTAGGATCAAGTATAGACACGAAATGCTGGAGTAACTCAGCGGGACAGGCAGTATCTCTGCAGAGAAGGAATGGGTGACGTTTCAGGTGGACCCTTCTTCAGAAGGCTCAAGTGGTGGACAACAGCTGACCTGAGATTGAATCTAAAGGAGGTTTTTCTCCTGTCATCTCCCACTCAATTTTCTCCTCCCACTGGCCGAACCACCTCGTGCTTTCCACCAGTAACCTGTTACGCCCCAAGCTTGTCATACAAATGTACCCATACTCTGTGTTTTCTCTCTTTCTCTCCCCCCATGTACTCTTCCCCCTTACTTTTCTCAGTTCTGGGACATTACTCAAACCCCAACATGTGTCCTCTTGTTCCTCCCTTAGTCACACACTGCAGCAGTGAAATCCACAGTAAGTAACCCCTTCTGTCTCTCACTCTCCCCCCAGCTCCCTATCTCTGTCACCTCAACTCCTCTGCAGGGATCCTGAACTTCCCCTAGGTAGACAAAAATGCTGGAGAAACTCAGGACGAAACGTTGCCTATTTCCTTCACTACATAGATGCTGCCGCACCCTCTGAGTTTCTCCAGCATTTTTGTCTACCTTCGATTTTCCAGCATCTGCAGTTCCTTCTTAAACACGTAAACACTTCCCCTCCCCTCCTCTCTCTGTGTATGCTGGGGATCGTCAACCAGCCTCCTGTGGGATGCCTCGATTCACCCCCACCCAATCCTTTGGGATCCCTAGTTCACCGACCCTCTCTCTAATCCTCCCTCCCTCCCTCCTTCCCTCTAATCCTCCCTCCCTCCCTCCCTCTCATCCACCCTCCCTCCCTCTCACCCTCCCTCCCTCCCTCTCCCCTCCCTCCCTCCCTCCCTCTCACCCTCCCTCCCTCCCTCCCTCCCTCATCCACCCTCCCTCCCTCTCACCCTCCCTCCCTCCCTCTCACCCTCCCTCCCTCCCTCTCACCCTCCCTCCCTCCCTCTAATCCTCCCTCCCTCTCATCCACCCTCCCTCCCTCTCACCCTCCCTCCCTCCCTCTCACCCTCCCTCCCTCCCTCTCACCCTCCCTCCCTCCCTCTCACCCTCCCTCCCTCCCTCTAATCCTCCCTCCCTCCCTCCCTCTCTCTCCACCCTCCCTCCCTCCCTCTCACCCTCCCTCCCTCCCTCTCACCCTCCCTCTCACCCTCCCTCCCTCTCATCCTCCCTCCCTCCCTCATCCTCCCTCCCTCCCTCTCTCCTCCCTCCCTCTCTCCTCCCTCCTCCCTCCCTCCCTCCCTCCCTCCTCCCCCCCCTCTCATCCTCCCTCCCTCCCTCCCTCCTCCTTCCCTCCCTCCCTCCCTCTCATCCTCCCTCCCTCCCTCCCTCCCACCCTCCCAACTCCTTCCCCGCCTGCGCTCCGCTGGCTCCGCCCGGGACGTGCGCGTTAGTGGTGTGTAGCTGCCTCCTGTCGCTGCCGCTGCTGCTGTCCGCCCGGCGAGTCGCAAGCAGGTCCCGGCCACCGGCTGGTGGACGATGCGATCCCGGTTCCCGGGCGAGGGATGGAGCGGCAGAGCGGGGCTGGAGGTCGCCAGTGGCAGTGGCAGTGGCACGGTATGCTCGCTGCCCTCTGCACCGCCACCGCCGCCGCCGCCGCCGCCTACTGCAACGGGCTGCCCGGCGAGCTGGTCCACGACGATGTGTGGGCGATCGTCAACAACCCCGACCTGCGAGCCTCCGCCCCGCTCCGGGGCATCTTCGCCAACGACTTCTGGGGAAGAAGCATGGGTGACAACAGCAGCCACAAGTCCTACCGACCACTCTGCATTCTCACCTTCAAGTAAGACCCACACACTCTCTCCCCTGTTCCGGAGCATGAAGAGTTACCTGCCCGTCCCTGCTGCACTAGTACAGCTGAGTACTCCATGGGCCGAACAGCCTGTTTCTCTGCTATCTGACTCTATGACAGTGCTCCGCAATTGTGGATCCCTCCCACTCACTCCTTAGCGTTGTTCCCTGGTTCAGGACTCGCTCCTCCTGCAACTTGCCACTTATTCACCTCCCCCTGCACTCATTAACACCCCTCTCTCTCTCTCTCCCCCACCTCTCTCCCCCCCACCTCTCTCCCCCAACCCCCACCTCTCTCCCCCAACCACCACCTCTCTCCCCCAACCCCCACATCTCTCCCCCAACCCCCACCTCTCTCCCCCACCCCCACCTCTCCCCCCCAACCCCCACCTCTCTCCCCCAACCCCCACCTCTCTCCCCCAACCCCCACCTCTCTCCCCCAACCCCCACCTCTCTCCCCCCCCACCTCTCTCCCCCCACCTCTCCCCCCCCACCTCTCTCCCCCCCACTTCTCCCCCTCACCTCTCTCCCCCTCCACCTCTCTCCCCCCACCTCTCCCCCCCCACCTTCCCCCCCACCTTTCCCCCCCACCTCTCTCCCCCCCCCTCTCTTCCCCCCCCTCTCTTCCCCCCTCTCTTTACCCCCCTCTCTTTCCCCCATAATGAGGGGGAGGGGTGTAATGACTCTATAGGCAGGTGAGACTAGTGTAGATGGGGCATGCTGGCTGGCTGGCGTGGGGAAGTTGGGTCGAAGGGCCTGTTTCCATGCTGTATGACTCTCTGTATCATCTTGGGGGAGTTGGTGGGAATGTGGGACAGTAGGTCACTGGGGAAATAAGAGTGGAGTGGAGTTTAGACTAGATGGGCCAAAAGGACACAAGGTACTGGAGTAACTCAGTGGGTCAGGCATTATCTCTGGAGAACATGAATAGATGACCTTTTGGGTTGGGACCCTTGGAGGTGGGAGGGGAGAAGAGGGGAGGGGGGGAGAAGGGGGAGAGAAAGGAGGGAATGGGAGAGGGAGAGGGGGGGAGGGAGAAGCTCCAACACTTTGTGTCCATTTGTGTAAACCAGCATCTGCAGTTCCTTGTCTCTACTAGACGGACAATATGTCTGCTTTCTATATCCCAAGAAAACATGAAAATCAATGACAATTGCTGACATTTGTGAATCACCTTTAAGACCCCGAGTTATTGCAGCTCACTTCACAGCATTATTATCAAACACGGTTTGACATGGAGCCTGTGAGGAGGTGGGAAGACTTGGTCAAAGAGTAAGGATTGAGCATTTTAAAGGAGGGTTTTTTCCAGTGTTTTATCAGCCTGGATGCTGGAAGCATCCTGTCGGATGAAGAACTGTGGAGATTAGAAACATAGAAACTAGGTGCAGCAGCAGGCCATTCGGCCCATCGAGCCAGCACTGCCATTCAATATGAACATGGCTGATCATCCAAAATCAGTATCCCGTTCCTGCTTTCTCCCCATATCCCTTGATTCCGTTAGCCCTAAGAGCTGTATCTAACTTTAATTGAGCCACACAAGGGTCAGAATCGGAGGAATTAACAAATCTTCCATTGGTCTTGGACTGGAGGCGATTTATGAGCATGGAGGGATTCGAACTCAAGATGAGAGTTTTAAATACATGGCACTGGTTCAAGGACACAGCTAGCTCAGAAATCGAACAGTTGCAGCCAGCGTCTGGGAGACGGGCTAAAATACATTAAATCAACATGTTTTTAATTTTTACTCTGTGCTCTTTTGTTGATTAATGTAAAAGTATTTGAGCTGGAGAGGTGGCCCTTTAACTGGCAGGGCTGATGGAGCACTGTTGGCCTGTTTCAGGAATGCACACAACAGGATCAGCAAGACTAGAGTTCCTTTTGCTACTCAACAGACCCTCAAAAGCTCTTGAGACCTGAAGGTCAGGCAGAAGATCAAACCATTTCTTCTTGGAATTAAAGTTTTCCCATCCAAGCTTTCATATGTTTTGCAATCAGCGAACCAGTTTTAAATATTCCTGGCCTGCTCCGCTGTGGTTTCTATTGTTTTTGAAGAGAGAAGGCAGGGAAATAGTGACCTGTCAGCCTGACATTGGTTGTTGGAATCTATCATACATGATGTGGTCAAGGCCATTAGAATTATATGGTTCAGCAGAGACACCATTGATTTTTGAAAGGAAAATGATGTTTGACTTTAAGGATTGAAGTTCTTTGAGGAGGGAGCCAGTGGATGTGGAGTATTTGGATTTTAAGAAGGATTTTAATTAAGTTCCACACAGGAGGTTGCTGAACAAAAAGCACATGGATAGACATAAAAAGCTGGAGTAACTCAGCGGGACAGGCAGCATCTTTGGAGGGAAGGAATGGGGGGCGTTTCGGGCCGAGACCCTTCTTCAGTCTCGACCTGAAATGTCCCCCATTCCTTCTCTCCAGAGATGCTGCCTGTCCCGCTGAGTTACTCCAGCTTTTTGTGTTTATCTTTGGTTTAAACCAGTATCTGCAGTTCCTTCCTACACAAAAAGCACATGGAATTGGATGACCTTCTCAGTTTGGCTGCTGTGACTAGTCCAGGGTCTTTCTTTAGGGGTGGGGGTGGTGGGGAGAAGAAGGGTTTAAGTCTTCACAATCTATCTCAATGATTTGGCAAAGGGAATCAACCTGTTTACACCATGCCCACAGCCAACAATGGACAGTTTCCTTGATCATCGTTACTTTTTCATTCATTTGTTCTACATCACCGTCTATATATCTCTCGTTTCTCTTTCCCCTGACTCTCAGTCTGAAGGAGGGTCTCGACCCGAAACGTCACCTATTCCTTTTCTCCGGAGATGCTGGCTGACCCGCTGAGTTACTCCAGCTTTTTGTGTCTATTTTCAGTTTTTTAAATATGGGTAAGCCATTTCAGACTGATTTGAAGGGCATTGACTTTCCCTGCGTAGAATGGTGATTTTTCTTTTGGAGGTCTCAGCCTCGGGGGCTGTGGAAATGTGGTTATTATTTTTATTTGAAGCCGAATGTTTGAATATTGGAGGAATAAAATGATATGTAGATAGTGCAAGCAAATGGAGTTGGGATAGATCATCTGTGATCTTATCGAATGTTGGAGCAGGCTTGAATAGCCAAAAGGCCCATATCTGCTATTTCGTGTCCCTCAGGAGCTTTATTGATTTGTGCTAATATTGTAATGTTTAAAATAAATCGTGCCCATCTCTACTTTCACCAGTGAAGGATTATTTAGAATGATTTTCCACTTGTCTGGAGGGAATATTTCCCTGATGCACTTGGATTGCAAAATATTTCCCTACTGGATATTTCATCGACTGTAGTATATTATCATCCTGCTAATAATTAGTTTTGAATTGTTTTAATGGCAGCTGCACAGATCTGATCAAAGGAAGATGTTCTAACCCATGCTGACAGGAGCTAGATTTCCAGGCGGTTGACTAAAGGTTAATTATGCATCAACAGTCCCCTCCATAATGTTTGGGACAAAGACCCATCATTTATTTATTTGCCTCCGCACTCCACAATTTGAGATTTGTAATTGGAAAAAATCACGTGGTTAAAGTGCACATTGTCAGATTTTAATAAAGGCCATTTTTATACATTTTGGTTTCACCATGTAGAAATTACAGCCGTGTTTATACATAGTCCCCCCATTTCATAATGTTTGGGACACAGCAATGTCATGTAAATGAAAGTAGTCATGTTTAGTATTTTGTTGCATATCCTTTGCATGCAATGTCTGCTTGAAGTCTGTGATTCATGGACATCACCAGTTGCTGGGTGTCTTCTCTGGTGATGCTCTGCCAGGCCTGTATTGCAGCCATCTTTAGCTTATGCTTGTTTTGGGGGGTAGTCCTCTTCAGCACATAAGAGGCATGCTCAATTGGGTTCAGATCGGTGATTGACTTGGCCACTCAAGAATTAACCATTTGTCAGCTTTGAAAAACTCCTTTGTTGTTTTAACAGTATGTTTGGCATCATTGTCGCTGTAGAATGAACCGCCGGCCAATGAGTTTTGAGGCATTTGTTTGAACTTGAGCAGATAGGATGTGTCTATACACTTCAGAATTCATTCTGCTACTACCATCAGCAGTTGTATCATCAATGAAGATAAGTGAGCCAGTACCTTCAGCAGCCACACATGTCCAGGCCATAACACCCACACCACTGTGTTTCACAGATGAGGTGGTATGCTTTGGATCTTGGGCAGTTCCTTCTCTCCTCCATACTTTGCTCTGGTATAAGTTAATCTTCATCTCATCTGTCCACAAGACCTTTTTCCAGAACTGTGGCTGCACTTTTAAGTACTTCTTGGCAAACTGTAGCCTGGCCATCCTATTTTTGCAGCTAACCAGTGGTTTGCATCTTGCAGTGTAGCTTCTGTATTTCTGTTCATTAAGTCTTCTGCGGACAGTGATCATTGACAAATCCACACCTGACTCCTGAAGAGTGTTTCTGATCTGTCGGACAGGTGTTTGGGGATTTTTCTTTATTGTGAAGAGAATTCTTCTGTCATCAGCTGTGGAGGTCTTCCTTGGCCTGTCAGTCCCTTTGCGATTAGTAAGCTCACCAGTGCTCTCTTTCTTCCTAATGATGCTCCAAACAGTTGATTTTGGTAAACCTACGGTTTGGCTGATGTCTCTAACAGTTTTATTCCTGCTTCTCAGTCTCATAATGGCTTCTTTGACTGTCATTGGCATAACTTTGGTCCTCATGTTGATAAACAGCAATAAAAGTTTCCAAAGGTGACGGAAAGACTGGAGGAAAGACTAGGTGCTGAGAGCTCTCTTATACCTGCATTAAGGAGGTGATTAAACATACCTGAGCAATTACAAGCACCTGTGAAGCCATGTATCCCAAACATTATGGTGCGCTGAAATGGGGGGACTATGTATAAACACAGCTGTAATTTCTACATGGTGAAACCAAAATGTGTAAAAATGGCCTTTAATAAAATCTGACAATGTGCACTTTAACCACAAGAGATTTTTTTTGTACTGCAAATCTCAAATTGTGGAGAACAGAGGCAAATAAATAAATGATGGGTCTTTGTCCCAAACATCATGGAGGGCGCTGTACATATCTGGCATGTAGTCGGATGGAAATGTATTTGTTAATGCTGTAAATACTGGCTTGGTTAGAATGCTCTCTCATGTCTACTGTGGCTCCTGGCATTCTCCCAGGACCAGCAAAAACCAGTGTAATTTGGCGCTCGTTAGTCTGTAGTAATTCCCTTCGTGTTGCCAGCAAGTGCCATTTGAGTATTGCCGGGCAAAGCTGAGAAGCAGCACAAAGTTGAGCAGTGCATGGACTTTCACTTGTTGACTCGATTTGTTTAGAAAAACGGTGCCATTTGGAAAAAAGAACCATGTCAGTGGAATTGCACATCATGATATGTATGTTTTTTGTTATAAAGGGGGAATAAATAGAAAATAACTTTAAAAGGCAAAATTTGTATAGTATGGTATTTAATTGTTTGTCATTGTCACGTGCAGCAAGATACAGTGGGAAGCTTTGCTTGCGTGCTATCCAGTCAAATCAAATCATACTATACGTGAGTAAAGTCAAGCCATACGCGTATAACTGGTAGTGCAAAGAGAAAAATACTAGTGCAGAATATAGTGTTACAGCGTTATTGCATTGCAGTTATAGAAAAAGTGTATGGTCAGAAATGGGGTTGGTTGGAAGATTGCGACTACACCCTCATTTCTATGCTCAGTACCCTGACTGATAAAAGCCAATGAACCAAAATCCTTCTTGATTACCCTCTCTACTGGTGATGCCACTTTCAAGGAACAGTGTACCCTGCTCGCCTAGATCACTCTGCTCTATAAAAATCCTCGGGTCCTGCTGTTCACTGTGAAGGTCCTGCCTTAGTTTAACTTCTCGAAATGCAACACTACGAACTTATCTGCATTAAATTCCATTAACCATTCCTCAGCCCACTTGCCCAAACTGGCCAAGGTCCTATTGTAATTTTTGATAACCATCTTTGCTAGCTTCAACATCACCCACTTTAGTGTCACCTGCAAATGTTCCGATCATGCCTTCTACATTCTCATCCAAATCGTTGATATATACCACAAACATCAATGGGCCCAGCACCGATCCATGTTCACAGTAGACCAGTAGTCACAGGGCTCCAGTCCGATAAACAACCTTCCACCGTCACCCTCTGCTCCCTTTCATAAAGCCAATTCTCTATCCAGTTGGCTAACTCTCCCTGGATCCCAGGCGATCTAACCTTCAATTTACCACGCGGAACCTCATCATAGGCCTCCGTATAGACAATGTCTATGGCTTTGCCTTCATCAACGTTTTGGGGTTACTTCTTCAAAAAACAATCAGATTTTCAATCACAATCTCCCACATACAAAACCATGGTGACTATTCTAATCAGCCCCTGTCTACCCAAATGCATATATATCTTATCCCTCAGGATACTCTCCAGTAACTTGCCCACCATAGGCGTTAGGCTCACTGGTATATCGTTCCCAAGCTTCTGCCTTGCAGCCATTCTTAAATGGAGGCACAACATTAGACAGTCCGCCGGCACCTCTCTTGTACCCAGTGATGATTCATATGTCTCAGCCGGGGAGCTGCAGTTTTTTCTCTAGCTTCCCACAGTGATCTTGGATATATCTGATCAACCTTGGGAGATTTATCTACCTGCATATGCTGTAGCACATTCAGCAACTCCTCCACCATAAAACGGACTGTCTTCAGGACAATTCCATTAACCGTCCGAAGTTCCCCAGTCTTCATTGTTTATCCCCATAGTAAAAACAGAGGAGAAAGACTCATTGAGGAAAATCGCGACATTCCAGGGGTGGGTGTAGGACCAGGGAGATGGAGTCTGCCTTGGACCTGTTACTATAGACTGAGCTTGTGAAATACTGAAGATAGACACAAAAAGCAGGATTACGTCAGCGGGTCAGGCAGCATCTCTGGAGAAAAGGAATAGATGACGTTTCAGGTTAAATCCCTTCTTCAATCTTACTGCGAAATACTGCGCTTTTGTGAAATACTGCATTTTCACCCTGGCGCGCTTATGATTTACTGCCAAGCTATTGTAACAGAGGCATCTTCTCACTGCATGTTTTACACAAATATGTTTGATAGCGAGCTTGTGATAATATTGGAACACTGCAACATCGACTGAAACATCCACTGAAACTCGTGGTTTAAACAATCCTTGTGCTTCTGGGTTATTTAAACATAAAGAAAAAAGAGCAATTGGATAAAGGCTGAACTTAAAAAACCAAAACTGAGCTCTAAAAATGCACTTAAAGAAGGTGGGCAGGTAGATGAGTGAAAGGCTCGAATTCTGCTCCTGTCTCAGAGTTAAACCCGTATATTTTCTCTCATTCTGCAAAATAGCCCACAGATGTTGTTAACTTTTAATCCTAATTGCTATTGGAATTGGTTATTTTTCGTACTTCATTGTCATTCAGTTGTAGAGAGTCATAGAGTCATACAGCATGGAAACAGGCCCTTTGGCCCAACTTGCCCATGCCGGCCGAGATGCCCCATCTACACTAGTCCCACTTGCCTGCATTTGGCCGATATCCCTCTAAACCTTTCCTATCCATGCACCTGTTCAAATGCCTCAACTACCTCCTCTGGAAACTTGTTCCATATACCCACCACCCTCTGTAAAGAAAGTTGCCCCTCTGAGCCCCTCCGATTTTATCCATCGAAAAAAAATATGCATATTTTTCTGAAATTAACATCAAACTACAGACTTCCAAGTTCCAACTGAGGAGTAGACGAGGGACTGAATGTTAGTCTGCCTCCATGGGCTCAGGAGCTGAATGAAGTGGGAAGAGGCAACAGAGGGAGTGTGAGTGAGGGACCTCTTCATACCACATGCATGAACTACCTTGGTGAAGTTCAAACAGAATCCAACATCAAGGGCGATTCCTAATTCAGTACAGATGGGGATGGTTCTGACAGGGGAGAAACTCAACAGGAAATTAGTTCAGAGATCCATTGAGTGTGGTCCAACCTTGTTTGTTTCTTCTGCCCTCCTGGTGTTTGGATACACTTCAAGTAAAATATTATTTCTTTGGAACCGCTAAGGATAGTTCATGCAATCAGCAGCGCAAGTTTAAGGTTGGAATGCTTGTGCTTATTGTGAAGTTAATCGAACAGTCGGACTGACGTTGAAATATCCAGGGAGGGATTTGGGGGAAATATGCATCCTGGAATGGTGTGGATCTGCAGACGTCCACCATGTGGAATGGGTCAAAGGCAGCGGAGAGAAAGAGCAAGAGAAAAATAAACTGAAGGAGATGTAGACAGACACAAAATGCAGGGGTAACTCTCTGGAGAAAATGCAGCCTCTCTGGAGAAAAGGAATAGGCGAGACCCTTCTTCAGACTGAGAGTCAGGGAAAAGGGGATCGAGAGATATAGACAGTACTTCGGGCAAATGAATGGAAGATATGCAGAAAGCTTTCTACAGGGCAGATTTCCCGGCGACATTAAACTTAGATTTATGTCGACTGGCCTGTGCTTTGTTCATATGTGGTGGCAAGGTGGCGCAGCGGTAGAGTTGCTGCCTGACAGCGCCAGAGACTTGGGTTCGAACTTGACTATGGGCGCTGTCTGTATGGAGCTTGTATGTTCTCCCCAATGACCGCGTGGGTTTTCTCCAGGTGATCCGGCTTCCACCCACATTCCAACGACGTGCAGGTTAATTGGCTTCTGTCAATTGTAAATTGTCTTCAGTGTGCAGGATAGTGCTAGTGTACGGGGATCGCTGGTCAGCATGAACTCGGTGGGGCGAAGGGCCTGTTTCGGCACTATCTGTAAAGTCTAATGTTTAGCCCCAGAGTCCCAGGCACGAGTCGTGGTCGAGCAGGAAGAACTGTGCAGAATGTTGTTGTGGGTCATAATATTCTTGGTTGAGGGAAGGGTTTCTGGTTCCCGCTCACTGGAGAGGGTGTGGTGGAAGAGAGCGGTATCTTGTCCTGTTGTGTTGCATGCTTCTCTGCTGTAGTCCGCAGTCCTACCTCGCAGGTAATGAATGGTCACCGAACATTAATTTAACATATCTGGCAATTGTTCTGAGTCTCACAGCGGAATAGGGGCGGCATGTTGGCGCAGCCTTACAGCGCCAGAGACCCGGGTTTGAACCTAACTATGGGTGCTGTCTGTATGGAGTTTGTACGTTCTCCCTGTGACCGCGTGGGTTTTCTCCGGATGTTCCGGTTTCTTCTCATACTTCAAAGAACAACTTTGTAGGCTAATTGGCTTTGGTAAAGATTGTAAATTGTCCCTAGTGTGTGCAGGATAGTATTAGTGTTGGTGATTGGTGGTTGGTGTGGACTCGGTGGGCCGAAGCGCCTGTTTCCCCACTGTATCTCTAAACTAATAGGCGACCATTTTGCTTTCCAAAAATTCCCATTCGCTCTTTGCATGCAGCCTTGAAAATGTTCCTCTTTTTAAAATTCTATCTCGTTGTGTATGAGCACCAGACAGCTTCCAAGTGACAGCTGTCACCTTGTAATTATTGGAGCTAAAAGGAGAGAGAACTTGTCACACCCACTCAGTCTGTTCTTGATTCCTGCTTGGGCAATTATCTCTTAAATGGCCACAGGGAAACAAGGGAGGGGCATTAATTATTGCCACATCAGCATTGCCCAATAACAGTTTTAATAAGGCTGTTCTGGGAGGGGCCATTATTTTTCCACAGTTGTATTGCTGGCATGTAAGTGTTGTCAATATTTTGTCACTCTCGGTGTAAATGTGTTGCTTCAAACATGGAATTTTACGATCTTGAAGCGTGTAGAATTCAAGCAATGGCCAAGTGTTAGTAAGCGTTAATATTTTTGGAATGATACAGCTGGAAACAGGCCCTAAGGCCCATCAAATCCTCACCCCCCAATCGGTCACCCATTTTGCACCGATCGTGTTTAGTTTAATTTAGAAATATAGCATCGAAACAGGTCCTTCAGCCCGCTGAGTCCACCGACCATCGATCACCTGTTCATGCTCGTTCTATGCTATACCACATTCTCATCCACTCCCGTTACGTCAATTGGAAATTTCAAACATCAGGAGTTGTCGAACAAAGCCAGGCCAAAGATACAGTTGAGTTATGGTCTGATTGACTGATGTCTGGAGTAGCTGTTTAGTGTCGTAGAGTCATACAGCTTGGAAACAGGCCCTTAGGCCCAACTTGTTCACACCGACCTACATGTCCAGCCAGTGTCCTGTGTTCATCCTCCTGTACAATTTGTGTGGAGTTTGCTCGTTTTCTATTGACCGGGGGTTTCCTCCGGGTGCTCCAGTTTCATCCCACCTCCCAAAGACGTGTGGATTTGTAGGTTATTGGACCTCTGTAAATTGTCCCGAGTGTGCAGGGAGTGGATGTGAAAGTGGGATATCATGGAACGAGTGTGAACGGATGATCAGCGTGGATTTGGTGAGCCCATGCAGTATCTCCAAACTTTAAAAAATAAAACCCTCAGGTGGCATTGAACTTCTTCCATGCTGCATAAGCGAAGAAAATGGTGGCTCAAAAAGGGTTTGAGGCAGTAGTTCTGTGCTGAAGCTTTGGAGTATTACATACATGCTGGAATTCCCTCCCACAACTGATCCGAAATTCTGAGTCGCTCACCATCTTCCAGTCCCGCCTCAAGACCCATCTCTTCACCTCTGCATACCCTTGGTCCCATGTCCCCCTCCCCTTTGCATCTCTCTTACTGCTCTATTTATTTTAATTTTTTTTTACTCTCAATGTAAAGCGATTTTGAGTCCCTGAAAAGCGCTATATAAATAAAATGTATTATTATTATTATTATTATTATTATTATAATCTCTAATCCCAAATCTCTGACACCTACTTCAAAATGCCTTTCACATCCAAGGTCCTGCTCGCCTCCTCCTCTGACTTTTTGTTGCTTTTAGTCCACCAGCTCTCCTGTGAAATGTATCAGATCCCGTCACTAAAGTAAATTAGGAGCTACTGTTCGTCAATTCATATTGACCTTTGTGAACCTCATTACTACTACTAGGTCAATGAACAATAGCCCTGTTAATGCTGTGCATGTTGCAAAGAATCCCCCCCTCCCCACCCACCCTGAGTTTTTAGGAATCTCTGCAAGTAAAATGAGAACAGGAACTCACTTTTTTACCCAAACTCTTTTCGTTTTTAAATAATGTTATATTTTTACGTTCTCGCATGTAGCTGGGACATGTGTGGGCAGGTTGGGCCGAAGGGCCTGTTTTCACGCTGTATCACTCTATGAGTCTATGACTCTAAACAATCAATGAACATGAAGCAAGTTATTTTCTGTTCATTATTTTAGTATCGGCACCGCTGGCACGACTGGCGTTTACTGCCTGTCCCCATTGCCCTTGAGAAGGTGGTGAGCATGGCCACCTTGAACCACTGCAGTCCCTCTGGTGAAGGTGCTTCCTCATAAACTTCCAGCAATGATGAAGGATCGACAATACACTTCGAAGTCACGGTGAAGTGAAGGGAACGTGATGGCCTTGGTGTTCCAGGCGCCTGCTGTCCTTCTTGCTGGTGGAAATCAGTGGTGTGGGAGAGAAAACTGCTGGAGTAATAACTGCAGTGCGTTTTGTAGATGTTGCACAGTGCAGCTGCTGATGTAGTATTAATTCTGCACATAAAGGGACTGGCTATTCTCTCACCTCTTCTCTCATGTTCATTATAATTATGCAGCTTTTCTCAACAATCATTGATGGGCAGAATTATAATTTTCAATATGCATTGAAGATTGCAAAGCTATAGTCTCATCAATGAGACACCAGGGTGTTTTCATCAACCAGCATCTGCAGTCCTTTCCTACACATATTGCTATTAAATTTACTCTTAGTTTGCAAACAATTCAATTCAGGAAGGATTTTGGAAAGATCAGACACCTTATTGCAGACAAATGAATCTTGAACAACCTGCGGCAGCCAGAATTGAGGATACCGTCTCCTACTTGAATGATGAGGCATTAATTTTGTTGCTTGTGCAACAGTGCAAGGGTTTAAACTGGATCTGTTGGTCCTGTGTGGCTGGAGACATCCTCCAATTCTTGTCACAGCAGTGTGGGTGGACATGAAAGGGAAGGAGGGGCATTGCAGCGGTTATGTGGCCACTTTCTCCATCCTTCCATTGCTTTTGACCCCAACGCCAAACGTAATCCTCTGATAGATAGTCATAGAGTGACACAGTTTGGAAACCGGCCCAACTTGCTCACACCGGCCAACACTGTCCCAGCTACACTAGTCCCATCTGCCAGTATTTGGTCCATGTCCCTCCAAACCTGTCTTGTCCATATACTTGTCGAGCCGCTTCTTAGGTGTTGGGATAGTCCCTGCCTCAACTACCTCCTCTGGCAGCTTGTTCCATACACCCACCACTCTGTGTGTGGAAAATGTTATCTCTAAGATTCCTATTATATTTTTCCCCTTCACCTTAAACCTATGTCCTCTGGTCCTCGATTCACCTACCCTGAGCATCTATCCGATCTATTCATGATTTTATACACCTCTGCAAGATCAACCCTCATTCTCCTGCGCTCCAAGGAATGCCCCCATAAAATATCAAGAAGCAGGCTACAACCTAGAAACATGATACGCTGGAGTAACAGACAGAATCTCTGGAGGGAAGGAATGGGTGACGTTTCATATCGAGACCCTCTTCAGCCATGGGCATGGTGTGAGACCTGAACTCTCCTCTTCAACGTTCTTCTGTTTCCTGCAGTCACGGGTAGGAACCCTGATGGATCTCTTGGCACCACTTTATTTATTGTAGCCCGTTGGTTTGCTCGGTTTAGATAAGGAACTTCAAAGCTGGATGTATGCCAACGTGTAGCAACTCCAAAGCTGGTTGTGTGCCAGCATGTGGGACAGGCAGGCAAAGCCGATAGGCAAGTGGGGATGAAGATAAAACCAGCCATAATCTAATAGAATTGTGGGACTTCTGTACGGGACTGAATAAACAACTCGTGTTCCTATGTGTAGGAAGGAACTGCAGATGCTGGTTTACAATGAAGATAGACACAAAAAGCTGGAGTAACTCAGTGGGACAGGCAGCATCTCTTGAGAGAAGGAATGGGTGACGTTTCGGGTCGAGACCCTTCTTCAGACTCGACCTGAAACCTGTCACCCATTCCTTCTCTCCAGTGATGCTGCCTGTCCCGTTGAGTTACTCCAGCATTTCGTGTTCCAATGTGGCAGCTTGCTTCTTGAATTTTTATGGCGACATTGCATAAACTGACAATGAACGGGCAGAGCAAGGCTTTATGAAAAAAAATTCAGTCTGCAGATGCGTCCCGACCCAAAGTGTCAGCTATCCATGTTCTATAGAGATGCTGCCTGACCCGCTGAGTTACTCCAGCGTTTGGAGTCTTTCTTTAAAACAATTCTTTGTTGTCATCTTTTTCTTTCATGTTTTATCTCTGGGATTACACCTGCCTCACATCTTCAGGGTTGCTCCAACACTCTCACATTTACCATTTGTCTGTCTTTTTGAGTCATCAAATTGCCATATAACCATTTTACTGCAACAGCTATTTTATCACGCCCGTTGATCTCTCTGTATGCTGCAATGTTAAGATAATCGGTCTATTTATTAATGTTTCATGTTTTGACAAATCACCTTTATCCTTGTTGCTGTTACGATGAAAGCCTGCCCCTTCCAATCACTCTGCATTTATTATTTAGTTTAGTCTAGAGATACAGTATGGAAACAGGCCCTTCGGCCCACCGAGTCCATGCTGACCAGCGATCCCCTACACTAGTTCTATCCTAAGAACAATTCACAATTTCACCAAGCCAATTAGCCTGTAAACCTGTACGTCTTTGAAGTGTAGAGATCCCGGAGAAGACCCACGCAGGTCACGGCGAGGACGTACAAACTCCGTACAAACAGCACCCGTGGTCAGGATCGAACCCGGGTCTCTGGCGCAGTAGGGCAGCAACTCTACCGCTGCAGCACTGTGCCGTCGACCGTGGTTGTGATCTGGAGCACGCTGCCTGAAGAGCTGGTGGAGGTCAGATTTCTCATAGCTGAGTAGTTGAAGGCCTGGATAAAATGGATGTAGAGAGGATGTTTCCACTAGTGGGAGAGTCTGGAACCAGATGTCATAGCCTCAGAAACAAAAGCCGTTCCTGTTTGAAGGAGATTTCTTTAGTCAGTGGGTGGTGAATCTGTGGAATTCATTGCCACAGAAGGCTGCGGAGGCTAAGTCAATGGATATTTTTAAGGCAGAGATACTGTAGATAGATTTTTTTAAATATTTTTATTTTATTAGAAGTAAGTACAATTGTATACAATCATATTTTCATAATACCTTTTATGTACAGCTTCTTATTTAAAAAAAATTGTAATAAAGAAGAAAAAGAAAAAAGTTAGATAATGAAAAATAGAAAAATGTGAGATATATAGTGTGTGAAAAAGAAAAATAAAGAATGAAAAAAGAAAGTTGAGACATAGAAAATAGAAGAAAGAGAATAAAAGAAGAGAAGAGAAGAAAAGAAAATAGAAGGAGATCATTTATAATCTTGACCATCCGCAGTCACGGATTAGCTTTTACACCTGTTTTGCACCATATGTTTCCAAAAAGACGACAAATGGAGACCAACTCGTTATGAATTGGTCAAATTTATCTATTAGGAGGAATCGCATTTCCTCAAGATGTGCGGTATCCAACATACTTGCAATCCACATTTTGAGCGTTGGTATTGGTGTATTTTTCCAAAATTTCAATATTATTTTTTTTGCTATTATTAAACCATAATTAAAAATTGACTTTTGAGATGAGCTCAATTTGTTCCCGTCTTCCATTACCCCAAATATAATCAATTCATTATTGACTGTAGATAGATTCGTGTTTAGTACATTTGTCACGGGTTGTGGGGAGGAGGCAGGCGAATGGTGTTAGGAAGGAGAGACAGATAAGCCATGATTCAATGACTGAGTAGACTATGTGCTGAATGGCCTAATTATGTTCCTTATGAATTCAGAACATGAACCGGGGTCTCAGGTGCTGTAAGGTGGCGGGGCTACAGTTTCCTAGTCCAAATTGTAAATGTCCTCTCTGGTCTGGTCATTTCTCTTCAGATCAGTAAATTCCCCTCTTGGAAAAAGTTTAAAAAAAGAATTGGCTGGAAATATGAAATATAAAGTGGTAGAAATACTTCTGATGAAACTATAAATTTTAAACGTTTCTCTTTCAGATGCTGCCTGACCTGCTGAGCATTCTCTGTTTTTTTTTAAATATATAGATTTTCCTTCCGTGGATTCTCTCCGTCTGGTTTAAAACAACAACCACAGCCCTATTTGATTTCTATAATATTGATCCCTGCCTGGTATAATATCTTGCTCTCCCCTTTCCTCACCTCCCCCCACCTCACCCCTCCCTCCTGTTCTCCCTGTGACCTGCGTGGGTTTTCTCCAGCTGCTCTGGTTTCCTCCCACACTCCAAAAACGTACAGGTTAATTGGCTCGGTAAAATTGTAAATTGCCTCCAGTGTGTGTAGGATAGGTGTTTGGTGTACGGACCGAGATCCTCACTTGGTCGGTGGCTGAAGGGCTTGTTTCCGCACTGTATCTCTAAACTAAGCTAAACATTCTCACAGCTACTAATGAGACATTGCATCCACTCCAGTTACTGTCAGTCAAGCAGAGCTCTGAATTGTTTCTGGTGCTTTAGTATCCTCGCTTAAGTAGAAAACCCAACACTGAACACACTTCTGCAGATGTCATTCCAACAGTGCCCTATATAACTGAAATATAACCTATATTTTTAATTGAATGTAGGACAAAGATATAATCAGTGCGCTCAATCATTCTTTCTCACTCACACAATTCCAAAACATGTTCTTTCCCCAAGTAAAACGTTTTACAATGTTAGTTGGGGAAAGAAGCCCTCAGTTGATGCCCATGGATTTGCCTTGAACAGCAGTGTGGCATGAAGGAGCAAGAAAAGCTTTCATCCCCGCTGTCTAAACGAGATGAGTTTACTTTTTCTCCTGTGTTGTGGAGAGCCGTCATTTCTATTATCTTTTGACGTGCAACGCGCACCTGCTGCAGGCAGGCAGGCTGGTTGGGAGGGCAAGGAGATTAGAGGTTAGGCAGTTACATTAATCTGTGACTGATTAGTGCTAGGTTCTTGCCACAGAAGTAAGCGGAGAGCCCTCAGCATCTCCACGTGAGCCTTGCTTCCGATACCGAGTGCTTCCCAGCAGGCTGGTGCAGAACAGCCAGAGGTTGAATGTTTGCCACTGCGGTTTGGTCAAAGCGCTGGGACTCGTAGCTGGTTGAACTCACAACAGGTTTTATATCCAACAGGAAACAAAGGCGTGTAGAGAGTCCCAGTTTGCACAAGGGAGCAGTCCCTTGTCGTCAGTGGGGAGGATTCAAGCCAAGAGCTTCCTTCCCTTCCCTCCTTCTCTCCTTCTCTCCCTTCTCCTTCTCTCTCCCTCCTTCTCCCTCTTCCTCCTCCCTCCCTCTTCCTCCTTCTTCCTCCTCCTTCCTCCTTCTCTCTCTCCCTCCTTCCCTTCTCTCTCCTTCCCTTCTCTCTCCCTCCTCTCTCCTTACTTCTCTCCCCTTTCGCTGGAAGCCCTGGGTTAATAAGGAGCGGGGCTGACAAGGTGCTGGTGTTGAGGTAGCACTCACTAACTGGACCTAGCTGTGGCTTATTTGACCATAACCTCAGCTCAGTTCAAGATGCCAGTGTTTCGGCAGCCAGGCACAGTTAGTTGGCTTCTACTGGCCTGTTTGCTGGTGACAGGAATCGGATCGGAGCACCCGGAGAAAACCCACGCGGATCACGGGGAGAACAAACAAACTCCATACCGACAACACCCATAGTCAGGATCGATCCCGGGCCTCTAGGGGTGTAAGGCGGCAACTCTACCGCTGCGCCACTGTGCCTTCGAGCCAGGGTCAGCTGAATGGTGGGATGGGCCAGAGCTCTGTATTCCTTTTACTAGGATCCAAAGATGATAGGATCAGGGTGAATAAGTTTCCAATTACTATTTCCGTATGCAGTTAGAATCTGGGGTGTGCAACTGGATGGAGAGGTTGAGATTCATTCAGAGAGAGGTTGGCTCAGTCCATGAAATACATAGAAATAGAAGGAAATGTTGAAATGAGCAGAAAAAGAGTTGGAGGCTGCTCACCTTGAAGATAAATTCTGGGATCTGCACCGGAGTGGTGTCTCTCATAGAGCTACGGCCTCACAGCTCCAGTGACCCAGGCTCAATACCCACCTCTGGCACTCACTGCCTGTAGTTGGTGTTGATCATTCTCCCTGTGTGGGTTTCCCCTGTGAGTTCTGATTGCATCGTACATCGCACACACGATGGGGCCGTAGATTAATTGGCTGCTGTAAACTTCCATAGTGTGTGTGTGTGTGTGGTGGAATCGGGGAAGAGTTGATTGGGTGTATAGGTTACAGAGCAAAGTAGCAGGGAATGGAATTTGCTCCGTGAACTGGCATAGACTCAATATACCAAAGGACTGTGCGACATGGTTGGTGATGCGGATGGTGGAGCTGCTGCCACGCAGTGCCAGAGACCCAGGTTGCACTCTGACCTCGGGTGCTGTATGTGTGGAATTTGCCCGCTCTCCCTGTGACCACGTGAGTTTCCTCCGGGTGCTCCGGTTTCCTGCGAGCGGGTTTGTAGTATAATTGGCTTCTGTAATTTGTCCCTAGCGTGAAAGCAGTGGATGCAAAAGTGGGATAAGATCGAGCTAGTGTGAGCGATGGTTGTCATGGACTTGGTGGCCGAAGGGCTTGTTTCCATGATACATCTCTAAACTAAAAACGAGACTGTCATATTGTAAAGGCCATGTAAACATGTGGGCTGAACACTGGCTGTTTCCCTATAATTTGATGACATTCTGTGTATTAATGCTGCTTTTCTTTGCATTGTGTGCTAGGTTTAAACATTCTGCTGGGCGGCATGACCCCTCTGTATTTCCACATGGTCAACGTGGGCCTGCACTGCACCGTGACGTCACTGCTGCTCCACACGTGTGACAAAGCCGTGTTCCGGGACACGAGGCCGGCGCTCCTCGCCGCTCTTCTCTTTGCAGTACATCCTGTCCACACTGAAGCTGTGAGTGGCGGAATGCTATCCTCATGTAGGATTAGCATTCTTTAAAGTTCATCCTGTTTTATTGGCTCATAACCCATTACATCCATCTCTTTATTAGACCCCAAAACTAGTTCCAATGCTTTGCTTTGTTCCCTCTCCCACCCTCCCCCCCTCTCCCCCTCCCCCCCTCTCCCCCCCTCCATCCTGCCCCCTCCCTCACCCCCTCCTCCCCCTCCCTCCTTCCCCAACGTCCCCCCTCCCCCCCTCCCCCTGCTTCCCCTCCCCCCATCCCTCCCCTCCCCCCTGTTTTTTTAAAAACTGTTATTCAGTAGTTCATATATTTTCTTGATGTATTAATTACAATTAAACCTGAAGTTTTTTTGTTATAGTTCAAGCATAGCATATTTAAAAAGATAACGTTGGAGCCTTCTGTCACACTCATTTATTAATACTTTAAAATGGGAACTGGCTTGATGTCAATGACACTGAATGCGCGAGGTGACCACATTAATACTGTGTCTGCAAAAGCAGGACAGGGACGGACACAAAGGAGCTGGAGCAACTCAGCGGGTCAGGCAGCATCCCTGGAGAGAAGGAATAGGTGATGTTTCTGGTCGAGACCCTTCTTCAGACTGTGAGTCAGGGGAAATGGGAAACAATTTCCCATCAGTCCACACCTGGAGTATTGTGTGCACTTTTGGTCTCCAAATTTGAGGAAGGACATTCTTGCTATTGAGGGAGTGCAGCGTAGGTTCACGAGGTTAATTCCCGGGATGGCTGGACTGTCATATGTTGATAGAATGGAGTGACCGGGATTGTATACACTGGAATTTAGGATGAGAAGGTATCTTATTGAAACATGTAAGATTATTAAGGGATTGGACACGCTAGAGGCAAGAAACATGTTCCTGATGTTCGGGGAGTGCAGAACCAGGAGCCACAGTTTAAAAATTACGTGTAGGGCATTTAGAACGAAGATGAGGAAAAGCTTTTTCACCTAGAGAGTTGTGAATCTGTGGAATTCTCTGCCAGAAGGCAGTGGAGGCCGATTCTCTGGATGCTTTCAAGAGAGAGTTAGATAGAGCTCTTAAAGATAGCAGAGCCAAGGGATATGGGGAGAAGGCAGAAACGGGGTACTGATTGTGGATGATCAGCCATGATCACATTGAATGGCAGTGCTGGCTCGAAGGGCTGAATGGCCTACTCCTGCACCTATTGTCTATTGTCTTCCTCTCCCCTCCCCTCCCCTCCCTCCCATCGCTCTCCCCCCTCCCCTCTCCCCTCCCCCTCTCCCCCTCCCCCTCTCCCCCTGCCTCCCTCTCCCCTGTCTCCCTCCCTCCCTCTCTCTCTCCCCCCTCCCCCTGCCTCCCTCCCTCCTTCTCTCTCTCTCCCTCTCTTTCTCTCCCACAATTCTGCATCTCCCTCTGTTTGCGACACACTGCACCAGTCCCTGTCTGCTCTGTGTGCCAGGGCACATCCCACCCTTCACCCTTGGCTCTCAAGCTCTCAATCTAGAAATGGGTGGGAGGTAAAACCACAAGATGTGAATTTTAATAATTGAAGACTTAAGTTGAAGAAGATATGAGGTGAATGCTGAAAGGAATAAATGTTTGCAATACTCTGCAAATCAATGCCACGAGGGAGGGAGGGGAGGGGAGGGGAGGGGAGATGTGATGGCCATGTGGTAAGACAAGACATATAGAAGGTGGACTTTGACTTAATCCCCAGGATCTGCTGAGCCTTATCCCAAGTTTCGAAAGGGATGACTAGAGAGATGTTGAATGCTTTGTTCGTCATCTTCTAAAATTCCATAGCTTCCAGAAAGATTCCCACAGATTGGAAGATAGCGAATGTAACCTGTATACTGGCCTGAATAAAGTGGATGTGGAGAGGATGTTTCCACCAGTAGGAGAGTCTAGGATCAGAGGCCGGAGCCTCAGAATAAAAGAAACGTACCTTTAGAAAGGAGATGAGAAGGAATTTCTTCAGTCAGTGGGTGGTGAATCTGTGGAATTCATTGCCACAGAAGGCTGTGGAGGCCAGGTCAATAGATATTTTTAAGGTGAAGATTAACAGATTTTTTATTAGAACGGGTGTCAGGGGATACGAGAGTGTTCCTCCTCATCTCCTTTCTAAAGATACGTCCTTTTATTCTGAGGCTGTGGCCTCTGGTCCTGGACTCTCCCACTAGTAGAAACATCCTCTCCACATTCACTCTATCCAGGCCTTTCACTATTCAAAGCCACGTGTTTTGGAAAAATAGTGTAGAGTTTGGTGAGAGATTTAAATGGTGAGAGAATTAAAGATATCATTCAGCGGGAACAGGATCAACTCGTACACAGAGAGTGAAAGTTAACCTGCAGGTACCACATGCAATTAGGAAGGCAAACAGTTCAATGGGTTTTATTACAAGGGGATTTGAGTCCAAAGCTAAAGATACTTTACTGTAATAAGTTTAGTATAGTTTAGTTTCATTTAGAGATACAGCATACAAACAGGCCCTTCGGCCCACCGAGTCCATGCCGACCACTGATGACCCGTTCACACTGGTTGTATGTTATCCCACTTACTCATCCACTCCCTACGCAATTTACAGGGGGCAATTAACCTACAAACCCACACGTCTTTGGGATGTGGGAGGAAACCGGAGCACCTGGAGGAAACCCACGCGGTCACATGAAGAATGTGCAAACTCCCCACAGACAGCACCCAAGGCCAGGATTGAACTCGGGTCTCTGGTAATGTGAGGCAGCAATTCTCTTGCTGGTGTGCCACTGGGCCGCCCCAATGACTTCAGGCTTTGGCAAGACTAGGGCTGGAGTAACGTGTACAAGTGTGGTCACACTATCTAAGGAGGAAGGCACTTGTGATAGAGAGAGAGTACCGTAAAGGTTCACCAGATTGATTTTGATTATCGTCGCGTGCACTGAGGTACAGTAAACAGCTTTTGTTGCGTGCCATCTCAGATTGATGCCTGAGTTGGAGGGTATTGACCTAAGAAGAAAAGTGTATTTCTTTAACTGTGTTTAAGAACGAACTGCAGATGCTGGAAAAATCAAAGGTAGACAAAAAATGCTGGAGAAACTCAGAGGGTGTGGCAGCATCTATGGAGCGAAGGAATAGCTGACGTTTCGGGTTGAGGCCCTTCTTCAGAATGATGTGGAGGTGGGGGGGGGGGGGGGGCGGGTAGAAGAAAGGAAGAGGCGGATACAGCAGGCTGTGGGAGACCTGGGAAGGGGAGGGGAAGGAGGGAGAAAGCAAGGACTACCTGAAATTGGAGAAGTCAATGGGTTTGTAGTAGATGTCGGCCTCCCATGGCTATCTGGACTACACTTCTTCCCGCCCTGCTTCCTGTAAGGACTCTATCCCCCTTCTCCAAATTCCTCTGTCTACGCTGCATCTGCATCCAGGATGAGGTGTTCCAAACCAGGGCATCGGAGATGTTCTCATTCTTTAGGGAACGGGGGTTCCCCTCTTTGACTATAGATGAGGCTCTCACCTCTATATCCCGTAGCTCCGCTCTCACTCCCCATCCCCCCACTCATAACATGGACAGTGTCCCCCTTGTCCTCACTTTTCACCCTACCAGCCGTCGCATACAACATATAATCCTCCGACATTTTTACCACCACCAACGGGATCCCACCACTGGCCACATCTTCCCATCTCCTCCCCTTTCGGCTTTCCGCAGAGACCGCTCCCTCCGTAACTCCCTGGTCAATTCGTCCCTTCCCACCCAAACCAACCCCTCCCCGGGTACTTTCCCTTGCAACCGCAAGAAATGCTACACTTGTCGCTTTATCTCCCCCCTTCACTCCATCCAAGGACCCAAGCAGTCTTTTCAGGTGCGACAGAGGTTCACCTGCACCTCCTCCAACCTCATCTATTGCATCCGCTGCTCTAGGTGTCAGCTGCTCTACATCGGTGAGACCAAGCGTAGGCTTGGCGATCGCTTCGCCCAACATCTCCGCTCGGTTCGCACTAACTAACCAACCTGATCTCCCGGTGGCCCAGCACTTCAACTCCCCCTCCCATTCTGTCCTGGGCCTCCTCCATTGTCAGAGTGAGGCCCACCACAAATTGGAGGAGCAGCACCTCATATTTCGCTTGGGCAGTTTACACCCCAGCGGTATGAACATTGACCTCCAATTTCAGGTAGTCCTTGCTTTCTCCCTCTTTCCCCTCCCCTTCCCTGCACTCCCACAGCCTACTGACTGGATTTATAGTTGCCAGTGTAGATGGAAGAGAGATAATCACATTGAAAGGTCCAAAATTCTTATGGAGCTCGACAAAATAGATGGAATAATATTTTCTCTGGTTGGCTGTGTCTAGAGCCTGGGGTCACAGTTTTAATATAAGGAACTAGCTTTTCTGGATAGAGATGTACCATGCCCACATGGATAGAATTAATCACTGGATGTCTAGTTTATTCATAAAATTATCCCCGTACAAGATGCCATGAACAGAATGCTGGAAGCTCTCGCCAGCTCTTGCCGAATACTCCAGCGTATTGTTTTGTTATTTTGTATATTCAGCAATGCAGCTTCTGGCTCCCTGCATATGGTGTCCCTGGGGAAATCTGACGGTAGGAAGAAGAGCGGAGGTCTCGGTGGAGGGTAAAAGAAAATAATTTAAAGGAAAACATAATTTTGACCTTGTAATGACAATTCAGAATGGTTTCATTTCTGAAGTAATTGGCTGAAAGCGGAGCTATGCCCGAGAGAGTTTGCGTACCAACAGTGCAGTGTGCTCCAGGTTGTATTCTGCAGTAATTCTTGTATTCTTGAATTCTCCCAATTCTGCTAGCCCTTGCTGTCCCCTCCCCTTCATCAGCCACCTGGTTGTCTCCTCCCCTCCCCCCAGCCCTCGGGCTCCTCCTCCGCCTTTTTCCTTTTTTCCTTTCTTCTCCCCACCCCCTATCAGTCTGAAGAAGGGTTTCGGCCCGAAACGTTACCTATTTCCTTCGCTCCATAGATGCTGCTGCACCCGCTGAGTTTCTCCAGCATTTTTGTGTACCTTCGATTTTCCAGCATCTGCAGTTCCTTCTTTAACACTGTATTCTGCAGTATGTTTGTCAGGTTCGATCGCACGGGATCCACAGAGAAACAGCTAACTGGATACAGAATTGGCTTCATGGAAGGAAGGAGAGAGTGTGGTGGAAGGGTGCTTTTTGGACTTGAGGCCTGTGACTCGTAGTGTGCCTCTAGGACCGGCGCAGGACCCATCGCTGTTTGTGGTTTATATGGACAATTTAGATGAGAATGTGCAGGGCACCATTAGTAAGTTTGCAGGTCACCGTCCAGTGTAGAAGGGAAGTGATCACGTGGATGGCAAAGCGTGTGGTAATGTAGGCATTAAAGATGGTTGTCATGGGTATGCAAGCAAGGAATTTCATTGTGTCTGGTCACATGTGACAATAACGTATTCCATTCCAAAATTACAACAGGATCTTAATCAGTGAGGAATGTTTAAGGGAGTTTCGTGCAGATAAGTGTGAGTTTGGGAAGTGACGCCAGGGTAGGATCTTCGGAGTGAATGGCAGGGCCCTGGGGAGTGTTGTAGAGCAGTGGGATCCAGGAGTGCAGCAACATAGTTCCCTGAACGTGGCGTCACAGGTAGATAAGGTGGTCAAGAACACCTTTGGTGCGTTGGCTTTCATCAGTCAGGGTATTGAGTGTGGAAGTGGGGATGTTATGTTACAATTGCATAAGACATTGGTGAGGCCACACCTGTAGTATTGTGATTCATTTTTGGTCACCCTGCTGTGGGAAGGATGTCATTATGAGGACGTAATTGTAACTTTCCCACGGTGAGTGTTAGAGTCTGGGAGGAGTTGGTGGAAATGTGTGGAGAATAAAAAATGGGATTAATGCAGAAAGTCCCCTCTCACCACCAGTTGAGCAAGCCCTTGGTGAGGAGCTTTGAGAAAGTTGATGGGAACGTGGAAAGAATTAAAAAAAATTGGATTAATATAGGATTAGTGTAAATGGGTGCTTGATGGTAAGCAGGGATTTGGTTGGGTGAAGGGCCCTTATCCCTGTTGCAAGATTCTTTAACTCGAATTCCTTCATCAAAACGCTCAGGATGTTCTATCATCTGCTCTTCCTTCAAACTGTTGTTTTCCCTCTCACCCCCCACCTCCTTACCACCTTCATCACAACCCAAGCTTTCTTTGCAGATACCCAGGGAATTTGCAGGCTTAGTCGGTGAATGGGCAAACTCCAGTGTTGCCTGGAACATGATCCAACAAGTAGAGCCTTCCTGGAATAAACAGGACACAACTATTTCCCTTCAAACCTGGGTACCAGGCAAGGATGAGAAAGGTGTCCTTTCCAATTAAGTAACGCAGTCTTAGTTTCGAGATACAGATGGAAACAGGCCCTTCGGCCCACCAAATCCACGCTGACCAGCGATCCCCGTGCACTAGTTCTATCCTACACACAAGAGACAATTTAAAGAAGCCTACAAACCTACCTATATTTGGAACGTGGGAAGAAACCAGAGCACCCGGAGAAAACCCACGCGGTCACAGGGAGAAAGTACAAACTCCATACAAACAGCTCCCGTAGTCAGGATTGAACCCAAGTCACTGGTGCTGTAAGGCAACAACTCCACCGCTGCGCCACTGTGCCAATAGACACAGTGGAATTCCTTCCCTTCCCTGAAAGGAGTTCATGTTTTCTTGGATATTTGGTCTTTTAATTGTTCCCAGGAAGTGCAGAACCGTGACAATTCCAGGGACCTCCATGTATAGAGTGTTCTTGTGCTGTGGGCATACAAAGATTATAATGAATTTATCACTACATTCACAATGGGAATTGATCCTTTCTTTTTACCATAGCTCTTTGGATGACTATATTATGCTGCATGAACTAGCTGAACCTTATTAAAGTTGTTGAAGTACAACAAAATATTCCCCAGGCAACATCACCTACATCCTTGCAAATTATTCCCTTGTGCTCTTTGACATCCATTTTATGAAACTTCCTTCTATTATTTTTACTGACTGGAAGGACATAAGTATAAATGGGCAGGCGAATGGTACAGACCATGGTACAGATAGCAGGGATACTCCTGTGTTTGATGGGTGGGGATGCATCCATGATTTCCTATCCGATTTTGAACTTGATTTATGTGAACAGATATGGATTACTTATGTGAGGGGAAGATGTTATCGGGCAGCCTTGCTAACCTTTGGCTATGTACATGGATACATGGTACATGATACCTGGTACATGGATAGGACATGCTTGGAGGGATATGGTTCAAACGCAGGCAGGTGGGATTAGTGTAGCTGGGACATGTTGGCCGGTGTGGGCAAGTTGGGCCGAAGGGCCTGTTTCCACACTGTATCACTCTATGACCACGATACTATGTTATTCGGTAAAAGACTGCATGCAGGAGTATAGAGGTGCACAACAAACATTGTTCCATCCCTTGCTGGTATTTTGAGTTAATGGTGTATGTGCCTCTCACATGTGCAGTTGTTGTTTCACCAGGTAACGGGAATCGTGGGCCGAGCTGATGTCTTGGCGTGTGTGCTCTACCTTCTGACTTTCCTCTCCTACCTTAGGTGTGTATGACCGTGTCTTCTCCTCGTCACTGAACCACATCAATGCACGACAGTGTGCAAACTGACTTTTTTTCTTACACATCTTGTTTACAGTGACTAGCTACCCTGAAGTTCAATACATACAGCATTTAGATTCAAAACTATTTTTGATATGTGATTAAATTCGGTATTCTAAAAGTTCATTCTAAATTCCATGCTGAAGTCAACGTGCCCACTGGTCACACATTGAGCCTTTGAAGGTGCCGACCTTCTCGTTTTCAGTACAACGGTGATTGTTTACTCAGTCAACATGTCCAAATGTGTCATTGGAGATAGACACAAAATGCTGGAGTAACTCAGCGGGACAGGCAGCATCTCTGGAGAAAATGAATGGGTGCCATTTTGGGTCAAGGCTCTTGTTCAAAGTGTTTTACTTGTTGGCAGTCAATTGTTAGTTCAGTGCACACCATAGAATCCGGCAGATGGTGTATATAGCCAATACCTAGATGGAAAGTTGGAATGAAACCCATTAGGCCTTTAACTCCCAAGCCACGAAATTCAAGCCTTGTACAATTCAGGCCTGACTTTTTAAGCATGCTGCTGATCCCAGGATACTAGTACTGTCCCGGGATAGCTTGTTTACAAGCTATTGCGCCATATTGTTATTCTTAGATAGAGAAAAAAGCTGACGTAACTCAACGGGACAGGCAGCGTCTCTGGATTGAAGAAATGGGTGACGTTTCAGGTCGAGACCCTTCTTCAGACTCAAAATTGGCCGGTCCTGCGGTCTGAAGAAGGGTCTCAACCCAAAACGTCACCCACTCCTATCCAGAGATGCTGCCTGATCCGCTGAGTTATTCCAGCATTTTGTGTCTTAAGTTGAAACCAGCATCTCCAGTTCCTTCCTACAACATATTGTTATTCTTCAGTAGACACAAAAAGCTGGAGTAAGGCAGCATCTCTGGAGAGAAGGAATGGGCGATGTTTCGGGTCGAGACCCTTCTTCAGACTGATGTTAGGCGAGGGGGCGGGACAAAGATAGAATGTAGGCAGAGACAGTAAGACTAGTGGGAGAACAGGGAAGGGGAAAGGGATGGAGAGAGAAAGCAAGGGCTATCTGAAGTTAGAGAAGTCAATATTCATACCGCTGGGGTGTAAACTACCCAAGCGAAATATGAGATGCTGTTCCTCCAATTTGCGCTGGGCCTCACTCGGACAATGGAGGAGGCCCAGGACAGAAAGGTCAGATTGGGAATGGGAGGGGGAGTTGAAGTGCGGAGCCACCGGGAGATCAGGGAGGTTAAGACGGATTGAGCAAGAGTTCAGTGAAACGATCGGCGAGCCTGCGCTTGGCCTCGCCGATGTAGAGAAGTTGACCCCTGGAACAGCGGACACATATTCTGATAAAATATTGTTATTCTCTGTTTTTACTAATGGCAATGAATACGCTGATTTATAACGCAATTCTTAATCTATTGGATCACAATGTCTGTGAAAAATGAATAGCATGTTGTTGTGGAATAGACTGATTCTACCAAGTGGAGTGAGCCGGGTGGCATGATAACAGAATGGCTGTTCTGCTCTCCACATTCCACCTCCACAACCCAAATTCCCCACAATTGTTTAATACACCATTAATGCAATGATGGATTATTCCTAACTGAGAAACATCAGGCCAACCTGTAGTCAGCGAACAGTGCTGGTCAACACTGGAAAGCAGGAAAGCAGACGATTATCTAAATGGTGGCCGATTAGGAAATGGGGAGATGCAGCGAGACCTGGGTGTCATGGTACACCAGTCATTGAAAGTAGGCATGCAGGTGCAGCAGGCAGTGAAGAAAGCGAATGGTATGTTAGCTTTCATAGCAAAAGGATTTGAGTATAGGAGCAGGGAGGTTCTACTGCAGTTGTACAGGGTCTTGGTGAGACCACACCTGGAGTATTGCGTACAGTTTTGGTCTCCAAATCTGAGGAAGGACATTATAGCCATAGAGGGAGTGCAGAGAAGGTTCACCAGACTGATTCCTGGGATGTCAGGACTTTCATATGAAGAAAGACTGGATAGACTTGGCTTATACTCGCTAGAATTTAGGAGATTGAGAGGGGATCTTATAGAAACGTACAAAATTCTTATGGGGTTGGACAGGCTAGATGCAGGAAGATTGTTCCCGATGTTGGGGAAGTCCAGGACAAGGGGTCACAGCTTAAGGATAAGGGGGAAATCCTTTAAGACCGAGATGAGGAAAAACTTTTTCACACAGAGAGTGGTGAATCTCTGGAACTCTTCCACAGAAGGTAGTTGAGGCCAGTTCATTGGCTATATTTAAGAGGGAGTTAGATGTGGCCCTTGTGGCTAAGGGGATCAGGGGGTATGGAGAGAAGGCAGGTATGGGATACTGAGTTGGATGATCAGCCATGATCATATTGAATGGCGGTGCAGGCTCGAAGGGCCGAATGGCCTACTCCTGCACCTATTTTCTATGTATCTATGTAACACAGGGGAATATTTGGGTTCAGAGAGCATTTAAAAGTAGGCCCAAAATATGAACTTCCATTTCTTTCAGTTTCATAAGTAAATGTAAATTTGCCCATCAGTAAGATGGGAGCTATGATTCTGGGCAGAGTCGGTCAAATCCGACCAACCCAAGAACTGCTACTTGTCTAATGTAGACTATGTGTGCATTGCTGCAATGGATGAAAACCTTTGGTTTGATTAAACTGTCCGAAAGAAATTTGTTAATTGAATATTAGAGCCATTAGTAAGAATATTAGTGACAAAATGGAGGAAATAAAAGTGAAAATATTAAAAATGAATTACAGATTATAAAAGAAGGAAAATTAGTTTATATTCACGGTAGAACAAACTAATGGCTTTTCCAACAGTTCTATCTTTCTTTCTGGGAGCTGTAGGATTTATATTTGCTTTTGATATTGCCGCAGAAGAGTATGTTAAAATCACCAAAACCTGGCGACTCTTGCAAATGGACTCAGTGAGCTGTTTCTATACATTCTGTACTTAATCGAGGCAATAATCTTTCTGATCTGTATGCTTGAAATGAATTCCGCTGTACCTTGATACTGGCACAGTTGGTTATGTGTTAAAATCGATAAAAAAGAACTTGGACCATTGCATCAAATGCTTGAATAGACTTCTCTTTGCAGGAGTGTGAATTGCAATGACGTTGGAGAAAGCTTTCCGCCCACCAGCTCACCCGCCTACCTGTTGCTGAGCTTGTTCTTTGGCACCTGTGCCATGTTGGTCAAAGAGACGGGAATCACAGTCTTTGGAGTGTGTCTTATCTACGATCTTCTTATTCTGTGTTCCAAAAGACTTCTGACGTAAGTTTGAATAACTTTCTGTCTATCCGAGTGGCAAACACTTTCATAAAAGATGTTGTTTCACAAAAGATAATATGCAGTTTACCTGGGCGTTCTAGTTAAGTCATCAATTTTTGCTGCTTCTATTGCCAAACTGAAGACAGGACAGAAGATTTGAAGGGGAGGGTCATCGTGTCTATTTTTCCTGTTGATGAAGATTCGCTTTAACTTTGAATAAACCTACTGTGAATAAACTGAATGTGCCGCACTCTCTTCAGAAAGCCATTTCTTTCAGGCTCTAATAAGAAGTAAAAATTGCCAGTCTATGAAAAATCCATCAGGATCCCCCTCCGCTATGCTATTAGTTTGTGCCTGACAGAGATTGTAGATTGTGGCCGATCCTTTCTGAACCCTAACATCCATATGCCACACAGCGGTAGAGATGCAGCCTTACAGAGCCAGAGACCGGGTTCGATCCTGACTTCAGGTGCCGTCTGTACAGAGTTTGTATGTTCTCTCTGTGCCCGCGTTTGTTTTCTCCAGGTGCTCCGGTTTCCTCCCACACTCCAAAGACGTGCAAGTTTGTTAGTTAATTGGCTTTGTAAATTGTCCCTGGTGCGTAGGATTGACCTGGTGTACGGGTCAGCATGGACTCAGTGGGCCAAAGGGCCTGTTTCCACGCTGTATCTCTAAATTAAACTAAACTACTCTGCCTCCAAAACTCTTTGGGGAAGAGTGTTGCAAAGCCTCACAAACCTCTAATAGATAAATGGGTGAGCGACTATCTAATAGATAGATAGCGGCTTATTTTTTAAACAGTGAGTCCCAGGCATAGATTCTCCCACAAGAGGAAACATCCTCTCCACATCCTCTCTATTCAGAGCCCTTGGGATAGGAAATGTTTCAACCACTACCCTTTGCACTCTTTTATAATCCCCAGTCGGTATAAACCGAACCTATTAATCCTTTCATCACGACACCACCCATTAATGAACATCTGTCTGTTGCAACAAATAACATCTGTCTTTAAATGAGGAGAAGATTATAGTGCACTCTGTGCCAACCATGGTCTCGCCCATAGATAGAGACAGAATGCTGGAGCAACTCAGCAGGACAGGCAGCATCTTTGGACAGAAGGAATGGGTGACGTTTTGGGCCGAGACCCTTCTTCAGATGTAGCCCGCTGTTGAGCAGGTGCTGCTGAGACTAAACGTATTTCCCACATGTAGTTAAATAAAACCCAGGGGGCCGTCCAAATTATGTGGTTGATTATTAAACCATGCTGAGAATTTGGAGCAGATTAAGTTCTGAACTGCTTGACAAACAGTGGTCCACACCCACCAAATGTGAGCTCGTCTCAGTCTGACAGACTCGTCTGGCTTCTGGAAATAGAGTCAAGGTTGTTCTGTTGCCTTAATGCACACTTAAAAGCCTGGAGGAGCCCGGAGAAACTCCCCTCCTGTAGCTTGCATGCAACATTCTTTTACAGACCTGGCAGGGGGGGGGTGGAAGCTCACCACAATTGTTCATAACCTGCAAAGTGTTAATGCATGGGTTTAGCTATACTGAAGCTCAGTTCATTTCCACATTGCAGTATGTGGTAACTAATAAACACCAGGGTTTAGTGCAGTTACTGTGCCCTCCATAATGTTTGGGACAAAGACCCGTCATTTATTTATTTGTCTCTGCATTCCACAATTTGAGATTTGTAATAGAAAAAAAATCACATGTGGTTAAAGTGCACATTGTCAGATTTTAATAAAGGCCATTTTTATACATTTTGGTTTCACCATGTAGAAATTACAGCAGTGTTTATACATAGTCCCCCATTTCAGGACACCATCATGTTTAGGACACAGCGATGTCATGTAAATGAAAGTAGTCATGTTTAGTATTTTGTTGCATATCCTTTGCATGCAATGTCTGCTTGAAGTCTGCGATTCATGGACATCACCAGTTGCTGGGTGTCTTTTCTGGTGATGCTCTGGCAGGCCTGTATTGTAGCCATCTTTAGCTTATGCTTGTTTTGGGGGCTAGTCCCCTTCAGTTTTCTCTTCAGCATATAAAAGGCATGCTCAATTGGGTTCAGATCGGGTGATTGACTTGGCCTCTCAAGAATTGACCATTTTTTAGCTTTGAAAAACTCCTTGAGGCATTTGTTTGAACTTGAGCAGATAGGATGTGTCTACACACCAGAATTCATTATGCTGCTACCATCAGCAGTTGTATCATCAATGAAGATAAGTGAGCCAGTACCTTCAACAACCATATACGCCCAGGCCATAACACCCCCACCACCGTGTTTCACAGGTGAGGTGGTATGCTTTGGATCTTGGGCAGTTCCTTCTCTGCTCCATACTTTGCTCTTGCCATCACTCTGATACAAGTTCATCTTCGTCTCATCTGCCCACAAGACCTTTTTCCAGAACTGTGGTTGCTCTTTTAAGTACTTCTTGGCAAACTGCAACCTGGCCATCCTATTTTTGTGGCTAATCAGTGGTTTGCATCTTGCAGTGTAGCCTCTGTATTTCTGTTCATTAAGTCTTCTGCGGACAGTGATCATTGACAAATCCACACCCGACTCCTGAAGAGTGTTTCTGATCTGTCGTACAGGTGTTTGGGGATTTTTCTTTATTATCGAGAGAATTCTTCTGTCATCACCTGTGAAGGTCTTCCTTGGCCTGCCAGTCACTTTGTAATTAGTAAGCTCACCAATGCTCTCTTTCTTCTTAATGATGTTCCAAACAGTTGATTTTGGTAAGCCTAAGGTTTGGCTGATGTCTTTAACAGTTTTATTCTATAGTGAACAGAGATACCTCTGCACTTTGAGCCTGCTCCACCATTCAATACTATCATGGCTGATCCTTTATCTTTTAGTTTAGTTTAGTTTAGAGATACAGCGCGGAAATAGGCCCTTCGGCCCACGAGTCCTCGCCGACCAGCGATCCCCGCACACAAACACTATCCTGCACACGCTAGGGACAATTTACATTTATAGCAAGCCAATTAACTTAAAGACCTGTACTTCTTTGAAGTGTGGGAGGAAACCGAATACCTTGGAGAAAACCCACGCGGGTCATGGGGAGAACGTACAAACTCCGTACAGACAGCACCCGTGGTCAGGATCGAACCCGGGTCTCCAGCGCTGCAAGCTCTGTAAACCAGCAGCTCTACCTCTGTGCCACCGTGCCGCCCAAGGGTGTCATAACATAGATTCAAGTGTCTTCTTTCCGCTGACTGGATAGCATGCAGCAAAAGCATTTCACTGTATGACAATAAACTAAACTAAATGTTTAGTCAGCTTGCCACCTTCAATGATTTGCCAGACAAACGGCTCCCTCTGTTCTGTTCTTAGGGTGGCATGGTGGCGGAATTGGTGGAGCCACTGCCTCACAGCTCCAGAGTCCCGGGTTCCATCCTGACCTTGGGTGTTATTTGTGTGGAGTTTGCACATTTTCCCTCTGACTCCAAATGTATGCGGGCTTGTCGGTTAAATTGGCTTCTGTAAATTGCCCCTATTGTGCAGTGAGTGAATGGGAAAGTTGGATAATATAGAACTAGTGTATACTGGTGATTGATGGTTGGCGTGGACTCGGTGGGCCGAAGGGCCTGTTGCCATGCTGTATCTTTCAGCCAATCAATTCATACAATCAAACAAACAATTTAACTGTGTAGGAAGGAACTGCAGATGCTGGTTTACACCGAAGATAGACTTAAAATGCTGGAGTAACTTAGCGGGTCAGGAAGAAAAGGAATAGGTGACGTTTTGGGTCGAAACCCTTCTTCAGACGAGAATTGGGGGAGGGAAATGAGAGGTATGAAAAGGTTCAGAACAAAAAGCCAGCACCGACCAATGACCAAGGAAAGATGAAGCCCACACGCCCATTGTTGGCTGTGGGAGAGGTGATAACGCAGGAACAGTGGAACCCAATTTAACTAATGTTGTAGGAAAAAACTGCAGATGCTGGTTTGAACCGAAGATGGACACAAAATGTTGGAGTACCACAGCGGGACAGGCAGCATCTCTGGATTGAAGGAATGGGTAACATTTTGTGTCCCCTTCTTCAGTGTTTCTTCACCCTTCTTCACCCAGAGTTACTCCAGCATTTTGTGTTTATCGACAATTTAACTAGCGTCCACCCTCACTCTCTGACCAAAACTTTTTACCTGGAATTCCCTCTTCCTCCATAGGGTTGTGAGGACTCTCTCCTTATATATTTAAGGTACAGGTTTATACATATTAAATAAATCAACGATATGGGGTTAACACAGGAAAATGGCACTGAGGGAAAAGCTGAGCAGTGATTGATTATGTGGTGGAGCAGGCAAGTCAGGGGCAGAATGGCTAAGTCTGACTTGCAGCATCTCTGGAGAGAAGGAATGGGTAACGTTTCGGGTCAAGACCCTTCTCTCCAGAGATGCTGCCTGTCCTGCTGAGTTACTCCAGCTTGTTGCGTCTATCTTCGGTTTAAAGCAGCATCTACAGTTCCTTCCTTCACATTATGCAGTCACTTTTTTTTTGTTTGAAGCAAGGTGTGTGACTGGGAATCCATTGTCTGAAAAGGCGAGTTGGACAAATATTTTGAAGGGAAAATAATTAATTGGCTGTGGGAAAAAGAGCAGGGGAGTGGGGTTAATTGGGTAGCGGCGCCAAAGTACAAGCTCGGCTATGATGACGGTTCGGTGACCTCCTGACCTGAATCATTTTATTGTTTTGTGCTTTATATTTGCATAATGAGCAGGCTTCTTGCCTATTAGGCCCTTGAGTGTTAAATGCTAAAAACCCTGACGCATCATTATGATTCGATGATAGTTAATTGCCTGTTTGAGGAGCCCTGTTGTCAGTGCCTCCCTCTCGACCAGCCATGTTGCCAGGAATTTGGGAGGAAATGCCGGGGATTGTTTCACTGCGTGGGGAACGGGAAGAGGTCTAGTGCTGTAGTTTGTGCCGACTCTTTCAGTCAGAGCTGGCGATGAGCCCAGACCCTCCAACAGATGACCTCGGAAGTTTCTGACAGCTAGCTCAAGGCCTGATCGCGTCTCCCTGCGAGAAGCCACTCAGACGCTGCTTGTGAGCATTCCACATTCACCGGGGTCTTGCAGCAGCGGATTTGAGCTCCGAACCACTCACATCCATGTACATGAGAGGCATTGTGCGGTTGAGTTTATTGTGGTGGACTTGGATCGATTTTTTTCTCTAACATCCTCTCAAATCCCAGTTGGTGAAAGTCTCCGGGGCTTCAGCCTAGAACTTGCAGATGTCCGGCCACATCCAAATAGATCGTCCACTGCACGTTCCCAAACACTTTGCTCTTGGTTGTCTACTATTACTGAGTCGTGGCAGACACTCCTGAAGGGAGTGCCACACTGCCTGGGGTGCTGGTTCTCAGCTGAGACACTAATCCATTAAATTGCCCTTAAATAGATGTGGAAGAGAATTACCAAGAACAGATGGGACAGATGGGAACATTTTCCTGGTGTCTGTCCAACATGTGTGGGAAGGAACGATAGATGCGGGTTTAAACCGAAGATAGACACAAAAAGCTGGAGTCTGAAGGGTCTCGACCCGAAAAGTCACCCATTCCTTCTCTCCCGAGATGCTGCCTGACTGTTCCACTTAGTTACTCCAGCTTTTTGTGTCTGTCCAACATGTTCAGATCAGCCGTGCTGAATGAAACATACATGGAACTTAGAACTAGAACAGTACAGCAGAAGAACAG
The DNA here is from genome assembly GCA_038087875.1 of Malacoraja senta. Lineage (NCBI taxonomy): Eukaryota > Metazoa > Chordata > Chondrichthyes > Rajiformes > Rajidae > Malacoraja > Malacoraja senta. Next base: position 79,387,927 of record CM075979.1, read on the forward strand.
GTCCATCGGCACACGATGTCCAAGCTGAATATGATGCCAAGTTAAAGTAACCTCCTCAGCCTGCACGTGACCCATGTCCTTCTACTGCTGCATATCCATGTGCCGAGCCAAACGCCTCTTCAAATGCCACTATTGTAGATGCCTTCACTATCACGTTTGAGTTTAATTTATTGTCACATCTACCGAGGTACAGTGAAAAGCTTTTGTTGGTTGCTAACCAGTCAGAGGAAAGACATTAGTTTTAGTTTAGTTTAGAGATACAGCGCAGAAAAAGGCCCTTCGGCCCACCGAGTCGGCACTGACCAGCGATCCCCCACACATCAACACTCCTACACACACTAGGGATTATTTACACAAGCACCGAGCCAATTAACCAACATACCTGTACATCTTTGGAGTGGTTTACAATGGAGCCATCCACTGGGTACAGATACACGATATAGGGAATAAATGACTGCGTGGGCTTCCCCCACATTCCAAAGACATGCCGGTTTGTAGGATAATTGACTTCTGTAAGTTGCCCCTGGTGTGTAGGATGCAAAACTGGGATAACATAGAATGAACGTGATCGGGCGATCGTTGGTCGGCGCATACGCGGTAGAGCGAAGGGCCTGTTTCCATGCTGTATCTCTTTAAAAAAAAAAAAACGCGACATTATTAATTGACCATCTGTGTTGGTGAATACACGATCCAGAGCACTGTCTCCAGTGACAAAAGTTAAACTCTGCCATCGCAGGTCCTAAGGGCGGGAGGTGGGAGTGATGTTGTAGATCTGTGGCAGCTGAGTGTTGGCCGCTACTCTGTACAGTGGATCAGAAGCTGGTGTTCAGCCTTTGAGTCTGCCAAAGCCCAGATTAATACAGGAAGCCTGAGATACAAGGCAAGTTTGGAAGGCTGAACCTTGTCAGTATTGCTCTATAGGTAGTTCATAAGTTCACATGTTCTAGGAGCAGAGTTAGGCCATTCGGCCCATCAAGTCTACTCCGCCATTCATCTATCTATCTATCTATCTATCCCTCTCAACCCCATTCTGCTGCCTTCTCCCCATAACCTCTGACACCCCTATTGCAGAGCTGCTGCATCACAACTAAGACACAGGTTCGATCCTGACCTCGGGTACTGTCTATGTGGAGCTTGCACGTTCTGCCCGTGACTGCATGGGTTTCATCCAGATGCTTTGGTTTCCTCCCACATCCCAAAGACGTGCGGGTGTGTAGGTTAATTGGTCCTTTGTATATTGCCCCTGACAAGTAGGGAGTGGATGCAGAAATGGGATAACATGGATGTAATAGGCCGCATGTGAATGGGTGATCGATGATCAGCGTGGAGTCATTGGGCCGAAGGGACCTTTTCCATCTGTATCTTTCAATTAAAACTAAACCTAATGGTCCCGGCATCTCGGCAGGGGATCGCCATTTGATCCTTTGGGGGAAACTATGGTCAGATTTACCTCTCCATCTTGCATTGCAGTTGAAATAATTAGCGTTTAAAATGGAATATATTCAGGCTACAGTTACTTGAGCTTTGTGTGTGTGACAACTCCTGTAAAATCATTTAATTTTTTTAAACTGCAGCTCATTGGAAAAAACTTTCATTAAAATTGGTTGCAAAGATTGAATTTCAAGATGCCATATATAATTTAAGATGTTTTATCGAACCTCCTCGCGTGCTCTGTTGCTTTCGGGCGCTATAAATATTCTGGCTCGAGGCCTTTCTCTGTGAGAAGGCTGTTCCTGTTGTAAGGGGGACTGGTTGTTGTCAAACTGGCACATATGTGCAACTAGGCAGCTTGGGGAAGGAGAGGTTGGAGCATCAAGCTGCTGTGTGCTTGCTCTTTTACTTGGGTAATCCACCAACAGTTGCCCTGTTATCACTCAGGAATGAGTGGGTTAGCATGCGATGAGCATTTGACAGCACGGCCTCTACTCATTGGGGTTTAGAAGGTTGGGGGGGGTGGGGGCATCATTGAAACGTACAGAATAATGAAAGGCATAGATAGAGTGGATGTGGAAAGGATGTTTCCACTGGTGGGAGAGTCTAGGACCACAGGTCATAGCCTCAGAATTAAAGGGCACTCTTTTAGAAAGGAGGTGAGGATGAACTTCTTTAGTCAGAGGGTAGTTAATCTGTGGAACTCATTGCCACAGAGGGCTATGGAGGCCATGTCAGTGGATATCTTTAGGGCAGAGATAGACAAATTCTTGATTAGAACGGCTGTCAAGGGTTATGGGGTGAAGGCAGGAAAACGGGATTAGCAGGCAGAGATCGGCCATGATTGAATGGCGGAGTAGACTCGATGGGCCGAATGGCCTAATTCTACTCCTATAACTTGTGAACCTCATGCTGCCTCGGCAAGGCCAGCAGCATAATCAAGGGCGAGTTGCAGCCTGTCCACCCTCTTCTCCCCTCACCCATCAGGCAAAAGGTAGAGAAGTGTGAAAGTGCACAACTCCGAATTCAGGGACAATTTCTTCCCAGCTGGTATAAGGCAGCTAAACCATCCCAGCATAACCAGAGAGTTGATCCCATTAGTGGCTGTTTTGGAGATGGCCAAATAATCTGCGCTTTCATGCCGTGAGTTGAGGGATAAATACTGTCCAGAATACAGTCTCTCACCCCCCCCCCCCCCCCCCCGAGGTTACAGCAAGGTACGGTTCCTTAGAACTGTTCGTTACTGGCATGTGGGTGGCATGGTGGCACAGCGGTAGAGTTGCTGCCTTACAGCGCCAGAGACTGGGGTTCGATCCTGACTATGGGTGCTGTCTGTTTGGAGTTTGTATGTTCTCCCTGTGACCATGTGGGTTTTCTCCGGGTGCTCCGGTTTCCTCCCACACTCCAAAGACGTACAGGTTTGTAGGTTAATTGGCTTGGTATAATTGTAAATTGTCCCTCGTGTGTGTAGGATAGTATTAGTGTGCGGGGATCGTTGATCGGCACGGACTCGGTGGGCCGAAGGGCCTGTTTCCACGCTGTATCTCTAAACTAAGCCAAACTAAACGAGTCGGAAATGCGGCCAAGTACCGTGTTCTTAAGATCATGCGATTGGAGTAGAATTAGACCATTCGGCCTATCAAGTCTACTCCACGTTTCAATCATGTTTGATCTATCTCTCCCTCCTAACCCCATTCTCCTGCCTTCTCCCCATAACCTCTGACACCCGCACTAATCAAGAATCTAGCTATCTCTGCCTTAAATATATCCACTGACTTTGCCTCCACAGCCTTCTGTGGCAAAGAATTCCACAGATTGACCAACCTCTGACTAAAGAAACTCCTCCTCATCTCCTTCCTAAAAGGACGTCCTTTAATTCTGAGGCTATGACCTCTAGTCCTAGTCTCTCCCACTAGTGGAAACATCCTCTCCACATCCACTCTACCCAGGCCTTTCACTATTCTGTACGTTTCAATGAGGTCCCCCCTCATTCTTCTGAACTCCAGTGAGTACAGGCCCGCTGCCATCAAACGCTCATCATATGTTAACCGACTCATTCCTGGTATCATTCTGGTAAATCTCCTGTGAACCTTCTCCAGAGCCAGCACATCCTTTCTCAGATATGGTGCCCAAAATTGCTCACAATATTCCGAATGTGGCCTTACCAGCGCCTTATAGAGCCTCATGACACATGTTCCCACACGACAGAGGATGCCCGCAGCAGCCGGCAAATCCGCCCCCCTCCCCTCCCCAAATTCCCGTTCATATCTACAGGCTGTATGTGGCTTGGGCATTCGTAAACCGCGGGGAACCTGCGTAAGGAACACACTCTTGGTCTTTAAACTAATCCCATGCAATCTTTTACATTTAACGGGTAAAACAAAAAAACACAGGCGTTTGCAGGATGTTGTGCTTATATCTCAGGAGTGGGATTTGAACTCTTGACCTTCTGATTCCAGTGAGGGGGCTATCGAGAGTTGTAATGTCGCTAGTGTGCACAGCACGGCCAGCCTAACGTGCGCAAGTGTGTGCGTAAGAGCATGGGCAGCCTGCCTCTTCCAATTAAAATGTTGATGCAGTGTAAGTTTCTGTTCATGCAGTCTAATCAATCGGCAAAACGAACGCAGACACAATACAGAGCGAGAGAGAAGAGGATGATGCTGCCTTTCACATGGTGATATTATTCCTCTGGCCAGAAGGAAGTAATCCAGTGGGAAGGAGCCTATTGAGACATAATATCATTTTAAGTAGTGTTGAATTCTCTTTTGGTGGTCAGTAGCTTCCAGTAAGAGAATGCAGTTAACAGGTACTTCAGCGTGATTTGACACAGTTTCTCAGCATAGCTTCTCACTGTTTGCTTATCACAACATCATTAAAAAAGGATTTTCTAAATTGAGCTAATATTTTTTTTCCAAAATTAATTGAATCATTTCCTCCAGTCACAAACCATAGAACAGAAAGAAGTAACAGAGCAGAGAATCGCATATATTTTCTAAGCGATGCTCAAAGTGATGCGTGTATAAATATTTATAAGGGTTGCCTGGAGTTATCATCGGTAGCTTGATTTGCAGCTCTGATTTAACAGATTCTTTCAGGTGAAGAGGTGGGAATTGTCCAACTCACTTTTGGTCATCGTTGCTGCTTTAGTTTAGAGTTTAGAGAAACAGCATGGAAACAGGCCCATCAGCCCACTGAGTCCACACTGACTTTCAATCACCCGTACACTAGTTCTATATTATCGAGGTGGACAAAATGTGCTGTGCACCTATAGAAGTTCAAGCAAGTATTTGTCGACATCCCCTCATTCTTCCAAGGGCGTAGAGGCGTTGATGGGCTTCAATGTGATGTTTGCATCAATATGTTGAGTCCAGGACCCATTGGCCAGCAATCCACTCCAGTCCAGTGGCCCCACACTCCAAGATACCTCTGCTCCTCCACACTACTCAACACCCTGCCATTTATTGCAGCAGCTCAGTGTATAGGGACACAATGGGCCAAGACAGACAATGGGTTAAAGTGGACTATAGGCTGAGGCTGATCAGCCCAAGATGCAACCTAATTCCCAAGCTGGGTCAGGGGCCTCACTGAAAACCGCGTTGAAACTGGATTATATTAATCTTGGAGATCAGTTGCGAATAAAGTGACCTTAAGTGAACCCATGGCTGGATACCTCCCAGCAACCACTCCACAGACTCCAGGGGAGGGGAATATAGATTAGGGCTTGTATTCAAGGTAATGATTGAGTTGTATCTGTGAACATCTGCCATAGGACAGGAGAGCATCTGTCCAAGGACACATATATCCCAAATTGCGCAAATTTGTAATATTGAGTTTAGTTTGGAGATACAGCATGGAAACAGTTCCTTCGGCCCATCGAATCCACTCCAACCATTGACCATGTGAACGCCAACCCGTTCATACCAGTTTCATGTTTTCCCACTTTCTCATCCACTCCCCAGACACTAAGGGCAATTTATAGAGGCCAATCAACCTACAAACCCGAAGTGTAGGAAGGAACTGCAGATGCTGGTTCACACCGATGAAAGACACAAAATGCTGGAGTAACTCAGCGGGACAGGCAACATCTCTGGATAGAAGGAATGGGTGTCATTTCGGGTCGAGACCCTTCTTCAGACTGAGAGTCAGGGGAGAGGGAGACACAGAGATAAGGAAGGGTAAGGTGTGTAAACGAGACATCAAAAGAGATGGAGAACAAGGAAAATGTAGAATAGATCGTTATTAGCTTGGAGAAGGTGACAACGAGGCATACAGAAATAACCTTGAATCAGGGGGGACTGTCTCTCTGTCTCCCTCTCCCCTGACCCTCAGTGTGAAGAATGGTCCCGACCCAAAACATCACCCACCCATTCCAGCGTATTGTGTCAACCTACAAACCCATACATCTTTGGGAAGTGGGAGGAAACCTAAGTTGTCACGGAGAGAACGTGCAAACTCTGCGCAGACAGCACCCAAGGTCTGGATTGTACCTGGGTCTCTGGTGCTGTGAGGCAGCGGCTCTACCAACTGCGCCGCTGAGCGTAGATCCTAGACTCCACGTGAATTTTGCCCGTCTACACTCAGTTTTCCGGATTGACTTCCATTTGCCATCTTTGCCCTCGGATTGATCAGTCCCTACCCATCTCTCTGCAGTTTTGACTTTCCTCCACCCTGTTAACCATGCGGCCATTTTGTTCCCTGCTGCCTTTAGCCAACTGAAAGTTCTCTCCCAGCTTTAGTTGGACTGCACACTCTAGTTAAACAGCTTGAACGTTGCCAAGAAGCGAGCATTGAGCCACCTCAAGCCACCCAGCCTGGACAGTGGAGTCTTACTGAAGTACAGTCACTATACCACGGCAGGCAGCAGAGCTACTGGAAGATCCCCCAAGCAGCAATGTAAGGATGATCAGATCATACATTCTGAATGGCAAATAGCTTCACTCCCCTTTAAAATTGTGCCATGGAATCTTTTTGTAATTGTGTCAACGAACCTTTAAAATCAACCTGTGCGGATCCTCAAGGCAATGATTAAAACTTATTCAAAAGCCCCTCCAAATAGCATGCAGAATTCATCAGTTCATTCGGCCCTTCGAGTCCTCTCTGCCATTCAAGCATGGCTGATCTATCTTTCCTTCTCAACCCCATTCTCCTGCCTTCTCAACCATAACCTTTGACATCCTTAGTATTCAAGAACCCGTCAATCTCTGCTGTACAAATACCCACCGACTTGCCTTCCACAGCCATTTATGGTAATGAATTCCACAGATTCACCACCCTCTGACTAAAGAAATTCCTCCTCATCTCCTTTCTAAAGGTACGTCCTTTTATTCTGAATTGCCATGAAACACCAGTCTATAATTTGTGCTTTGGTTCCTGGCAGGGGCGGAAAACCCGGTGGGGCCAGAGGGGACACGCCCCCCCCTCCCCATGTTTTGAGAGGTGGGGGACATCCCCCCCAAGTGTTTGTGATCCGTATTTGAAAATCTCCGCTTTCCGCGAGACAGTGGGGGTGGGACTGATGATCGAGGGTGCGATGATTGGAGGAGGGAGGAGTGGGGGGGTTGGGACTGAGGATAGAGTGCAGCGATTGGAGGGAGACGTGGCACAGACCTGCGCCTCATCCGCAGGCAGGATCGATCCCGGCCGGGTCTCCAACCCTGTCCCGAGTGCCCCCCTCCACGGGTGGCCAGAGAGGTCGGGAATCAGATGCGAGCTGTACCCCCAGGCCTACAGTCAGCGCAGAGAAACAGCACTAAACCCAGCTCACTCCGCCTGTCCCGCCAGGTTATCCCTGCCTGGGCTTGCGGGAAATATGGCCAGCGTGGAGAAGCAGCGCTGGTGTCCCGTCAGTCCAGGCAGGGCTGTAGTTAACCCGGCGAGACAGGCTGAGTTGAGCTGCATTTAGCGCTGGATTGAGCCTCCGAAGCCTCGCGCGCGTGTGTGTGTGCGCATGCGCGCGCGGCCGCCAAAAAGTTGTGTCCCCCCGTCCCCTCCATGTTTTGATAGCGAGTTCCGCTCTTGATTCCTGTGTCGGTCATCAACCCACAACCTTGGACTTGCGGGGACCTTTCAGGAGATTTTTCTCTCTAGACTCTGATGGTCAAATTGTTAATTATATCACCAGCCTCTGGCAGCTGGGACAGCTATCCTGTGTTTAGTTTAGTTTTGTGTAGTTTAGTTTAGAGAGACAGCATGGAAACAGGCCCTTTGGCCCACTGAGTCCGCGCTGACGAGTGATCCCCGTACATTGGCACTATCCTACACACTGGGGACAATTTACAATTTTTACCAAAGCCACTTAACCTACAAACCCGTACGTCTTTTGAGTGTGGGAGGATCTTCTCCGAAGATCTCGGAGAAAACCCACGCAGGTCACGTGGAGAATGTACAAACTCCGTACAGACAGCACCCGTAGTTAGGATTGAACCCGGATCTCTGGCGCCGAAAGGCAGCAACTCTACCGCTGCGCCACCGTGCCCTGTGGCTCAACTCTGGGATGTGGCAGATCCTCTGAGGCAGTGTGTAGCAGAGATGTGAGATCAGATGCCTTTTTTTTTTCCCATTTGCGCTCCATTGGTTTGGCAGCACAGTAACAATATTGTCAGTGAAGCGAAAACTTAATGGAATCCTGCCCAGAAA
>CM075979.1:79396193-79437792 GCA_038087875.1 Malacoraja senta
ACAGATTCTGTGAGGAGATGCCAGCGTTTTTATTTTCTGTCAACAAAAGAAAAACACGACCTTGTTCTTTTCAAACAAAAACAGAGCATCGTGTTCAGTATTGTGGTGTGGAAAGTAGGATAACATAGGGCGGCACAGAAGCGCAACGGTAGAAACGCCAGAGACCCGGGTTCGATCCTGACTACGAGTGCTGTCTGCACGGAGTTTGCATGTTCTCCACGTGACCACGTAGCTTTTTCCTCCAGGTTCTCTGGTTTCCTACCACACCCCCAAAATGGACAGGGTTGTAGGTTAATTTCACTTCAGTAAAATTGTAAATTGTCCCTAGTGTGTGGGATAGTGTTAGTGCGCGAGGTGATTGCTGGTCAGCGCGGTCTCGGTGGGCCGAAAGGCCTGTTTCCACACCATACCTCGAAAGTAAAGAAATGTGAAAAATACTTTGCACAGTTTTGCATGAATCCCTTTCCACTTGGCAAGTTTAATGCTGTCCATGGAGTCATTTGGATGTGGAATTGTTATTTCCACACACCATGATGTTTTTGTGTTTATGTTTAATAACTAGGTTTTATAAAGTTTGGCAGTATTTTGTTTTGATTTTTAAAAAACCTTCACCATCACAATCAATTGATTTTTGCTGCTCAGATTTCCACCTTGCTTTAGCTGCTATCAGAGTATTAGTTTATTTTAGACATACAGCATGGAAACAGGCCCTTCGGCCCACTGAGTGAACTCCGACCATCGTTCGTACTATTTCTATGCTATCCCATTCTCAACCACTACCTATATGCTAGGGGCAATTTACAGAGGACAATTAACCTACAAACTTAGGGATGTGGGATGTGGGAGGAAACCCATGCGGCCACAGGGGGAACATGCAAACTCTGCATAGACAGCAGCCAAGGTCAGGATCAAACCCGGATCTCTGGCTCTTTGAGGCAGCAGCTCTAACAGCTGCACCACTGTGCCATCCATTATTATGTATTCACTATGATATGGTCTAATTTTATTTAGTTGTATGTGTGATTGATTATTTTACTTGATTCCTGCACTCCCAGCTTTCAGTTGCAGAGTAAGATTGCTCCAGGCTGATTAAATGCCTTTTCCTTTATCGCCAGCATCAGAAAGAAAGGCTTCACTGTCCTCACCTCATGACCAACCATCTGCACATACCTCCAATATTGTTTTCCAATTTCAAGTAATAACCGCCCCCCCCCCCGCCCGCTCTTCTCTCTTTCATGCAAACACCCATTTCTCCAACTATTCCCATCACACTACTCCTTTCCCTTGCTTCGTACATCCATCTCTCATCTCTGAGTTCCTCATTTCTCCTCTATCGATCATTTTTTCCCCTCCCCACTGTGCCCTTCCAGCTATATCCCTCCTCTGGTTTTATATTTTGCTCCTTCTCTCCCAATCTGACACTTGTTTATCTTATTTTCACCACTCGCCTTAAGCCCTGCTAAATCCGCCCATCTGCCAAACAAATGCCCTTCCTGTACCCACCCATCACTCATCCTGCCTTCACCTCTCTTTTATCGCTTTCTCCAACCTCCCCCCCCCCCCCCCCCCACCGTCCCTCCCTCCCTCCCTGAACAGTATTCCAAAGTACTGATGCAGTAAAGTCCAGCATTTGGCCCATTAGTGATATTAGTTTACCATTGTTTGGGTATTGGACAGAGAGCCTTAAATAAGGAACCTATGTATCCTTGATAATCAACTTCCTTCAGGCTGAGTAACTGGATCTGAATGCAAAAAAAAAAGAAGCTGCAATTGGATATTGGAACAAGCAGCAGAAAATGCTCGTGTTACCTGGCAAGTTGAGCGAAGCAGAATTCAATCTTTCAATTTAATTGCCTTTTGTCAGAACGTCTCATCAATATTTCCTGTTTTCATTTCATCTGGATTTGAATCCAGCTCCCTTGGCAGAAAAGTAATGGTGAATAATCAAAGCAGACATCCATTGCGTGATGATAGTGTGGCTCCATTGGTTTCCAGTGCCTGTTCTGGGAATTCATTGACGAAAGGATGCCTTGGCACCATACAAAGACATATCTTTAAGCCTAGTCAAAGTTCCTGCCCCAGCCACGGTCAATGCTAAAGCAGCAGACCAATTCAGTCATTCCATTAGTTGCTGTGAGGTCTTTTAGTTTAGTTGAGAGATACAGCACGGAAACAGGCCCTTCGGCCCACCGAGTTCGTGCCGACCAGTGATCCCCGCACATTAACACTATCCCACACACACGAGGGACAATTTACAATTATACCAAGCCAATTAACCTGCAAACCTGTACGTCTTTGGAGTGTGGGAGGAAACCGGAGCACCCGGTGGAATCCCACATGGGTCACAGGGAGAAGGTACAAACTCCGTACAGACAAGCACCTGTAGACAGGATTGAACTCTGGTGCTGTAAGGCAGCAACACTGCCGCTGCATCACCGTCACCGTGCCGTCCTTCTTGTTGGGTGAAGAATAGGTGTGGCCTAATTAGTTTAGAGATACAGCATGGCAACAGGCCCTTCGTCCCACCGAGCCCAACCCGACCATCGATATTCACACTAGTTATTTGTTATCCCACATCCAATCCCCACACACACCAGGGAAAATGTTAAGAGGCCAATTAACCTACAAATCCATATCGCTTTGAGAAGCGAGAGAAAGCCAGAGCACCCGGAGGAAACCCACGTGGTCACAGGGTGAACGTGGGAATTCCATACTGACAGCAGCCGAGGTCAGGATTGAACCAGGGTCTCTGGCTCTGTGAGGCAGCCACTCTACCCGCTGTGCCACTGTGCCGCCGTGCCGCCCTAACCAAAGTGTTTCTTCGCTGCTGAAGCAAAATTGCGATCTACCTGGGAGAGAGGGCGAGTTGTTATCTAAATAGACAGTAATGTTCCTTTCAGCATTTTTGTGACTTTGCGAGTGAATTTGTTTGTATTCGAAATATCAACCTTCAGACTAGGAGCTGCCTGGTGCAAAGATGGTGCATTCGTTCATTCTAATGCTCCTGGCATTATTCTTCACAGGGGGAGGAGTGCAGGAGATCGTTCCCGGAAATAAATTCTGTGCAGACTGACAAACTCCCCTCAATCAGTGCAATGGCTCATTCGAGCAGACTTTGCCTGTGATTTTAAATCATTTATATAATCTGGGGTGTTGGTGTTCCCTGTTTACAGGGTAGAAGCTGGACTATTCCACCCAGTGCTTTCTTGGTAACAAGCCAGAGTGGCGGAAAATTTATAGCTGGAAAAAGCAGATGTAGTCGATAGATATGTTGCTTTAAAACATCAGAAAATACACTGTGCAATCCAGCAGCTCGTGCTATTCTTCTCAGCATCGCCAATAGGAAAACATGACAGTTGCTTGAAGTCAGAAGGAAAAGCGCAAAATGCTAGAAAACTCAGCAGGGAACCAGGAACTGCAGAGTTGGTGGTTTACAAAAAAAGGAGTTACTTAGCGGGTCAGGCAGCATCTCTGGTGAATATGGATGGTTGAAGTTTTGGGTCAGGACCCTTCTTTAGACCCTTCCCCGACCCGCATCTATGTTCTCCAGAACAGCATCTATTTCTGGAGAACATAGATGCTGCCTGAACCGCGGAGTTACTCCAGCAATTTGTGTCATTTAAAAAAAATAATCAGCCGGTCAGACAGCATTTACAGAGAGAGTATACACTTCAGGTTGTTGACCTTTCCTCAGTACAATAAGTTCCCTATTTTCGCTGAGTATGTTTCTCCAGAAGTCTTTGTTGAACTTATTAGCGACATTATATTTGTGACTTCTAGCTCTAGACAACTCTGCCCCCAGAATGAAAGGATTGCAATATGTCACCTCTGATTAATCTTAATAATTTTAATGGTTTCTACTGGATCATTCCTTATCCACTTTTCCCGAGAAATTAGCCCCACTCTGCTCACTTTTCGTGTGAAATATTACAATTATCTTTTCTGACCTTTCTTTGAAAACACGTCCAATCCCAGATTATTTAGAGTCTGAGGAAGGGTCCCGACCCAAAATGTTATCCATCCATTTTATCCAGAGATGCTGCCTGAGCATTCCAGCATTTTGTATTTATCCTCTCATTACTTCTCAGTAACTCAGCGGGTCAGGCAGCATCTCTGGAGAAAAGGAACAGGTGACATATTGTGTCGGAACTAGGGAGCCAACTGTCCCGTATTAGCCGGGACATCCCATATATTGGGCTAAATCGGTTTGTCCCATACGGGCCCGCCCTTGTCCCGTATTTGACTGCTACTATTCGGGTCGAGGGGACTGTCGGGTCAGAGCGCTGCGTCCGGCCCCGCCTCACCCGTCCCGACGTAGTGCAGCCCATGGAGTGCAGCAGCTGCGCCTTGCCCGTGGCCCCGTCGGTCCGACCTTCACTTACCGCTGACACCACCACCCCTCCTTCTCATGGCCGATCATCGGTTCATGAGTTGGACGGGATGCTGGACTTTGCGCGCGGGCCAAAACTCCTCACTTGGCCCGCCGGCTGGGCTTTGTGTGCAGTCCAGCACCCGGGCCAGCTCATCATTCACCCAGCCACGGCCGAGTCAGTCAACGAATTGCTTTCGGGAATTTGTCCCTTATTTTGACCGTTTGTCCCTTATTTGGAAGTGAGAAAGTTGGCAACCCTCGTCGGAACCCTTGTTCATACTCCTTGCTCCAGCATTCTGCGTCCTGCTTTGGTATTTTCCAGCATCTGCAGTTCCCAGATTGTTTATTGCAGGTGAAGTCTTTCCTTCCCATCACAGGCTTGAAGTACAGAAGTGGAAATATAGCAGCATCAGCAAGCGTAACATTCATTTGGTTCCAGTTCCTCAAGAAACAATTTATTTTATGAGAAAATAAATCTTTTCCTGCTAATGTTGTGATATCATTTTGTTTGCTGCTTGAAGTTTCTCAGGGTGGTCTGCATCCATCCGCATCGTTTCACAGGGAGATTTGACTCCTGCACTTGAAAGGCGAGAGATGCATTGCTACTGATGTAGGTGGTTCAGTGCGGATGGTCTTTTCTCTGAGTCAGAAGGTTGAAGTTTAATTCCAATACAGAGATTGGAGGCGCAACCTACCATGATATGCCCAGAGCAGTACAAACAAATCACCACATTGCTAGAGGTACTGTCTTCCAAATTTGTTTACCCTCATAAGTGAAGGTACATGTTTCATACAAAGAAAAGCAGGCGAGCTCCTTAGGGTAGCTTTATGGCAGCACAGCGGCACAGCGGCAGAGTTGCTGCCTTACAGCGCCGGAGACTGGGTTCGATCCTGACCACGGGTGCTGTCTGTATGGAGTTGGTACGTTCTCCCTGTGATCACGTGGGTTTGCTCTGGGTACCCTCCGGTTTCCTCCCACACTCCAGAGATACAAAGGTTTGTAGGATTATTGGCTTCGGTAAAATTGTCGATTGTCCCTAGTGTAGGATAGCGTTAGTGTACAGGGTGATCACTGGTTGGCGCAAACTCGGTGAGCTCCGCGCTATATCTCTAAAGTCCAAAGTCTTTGCCAATATTTACTCCTCAGCCACTATGACTAAACACAGATAATCTAGTCATACTCACATTTGTGCTTGTGTGTCCATTGGTGGCTGAATTTGCTACATTGAAACAAGCGTATGGACTTCAAATATACTTTATTGGTCAATAAGCATGCTGACACATATAAAATAAGCTATCTACATTTCCTTTAGCATTGTCGGCTTTGATCTGTCATTTTCACACCTTACCCTTCCATATCTCTAGACTCCCTGTCCCTTGACTCCCAGTCTGAAGAAAGGTCTCAACCCGAAACGTCACCCATTCCTTCTCTCCAGAGATGCTGCCTGTCCCGCTGAGTTACTCCAGCATTTTAGGTCTGTCCTACATAAATGAAAGCTCTCTAATTCATCCTTTCTATTTACTTCCATTCTCTGCAGATGTAATGGTTGCGTGGTCTTGCAAATAAGAGGGAACCCATGTTGAATGGAGAGAGCTGTTGCTAGATAAGCACCAGTTAAAAGCTGTCTGACCAAGTCTTTGATTTCCTGTCTTGTCTATGGAATTTACAAAATGGTTCCCCCAAAGGATTGGCTCAAAGAAGCACTACCTTTCAAAACGAAATTAATTGTATTCATCCACTTTTTTGAAAGTCGATTTAATTTCACACTGTACTATAATTTCATCAGTACATTGTTTTGTTCTCCACATGTTGACTATCCCTGGAGACTCATCCCATGTTTTCCATCTGGGGTCGCCAATGTTGGATTAATTCTTCAGCCTTTACATTTAAACAGGAATCTTTCAATGCGTCATTGAGGGAGTGGTTGATCAATGGAACAGGCTCTCTAGTAAAACATTAAAAAGCAAACTCAATATCTTGTACTTCATCACGGTGCCAAAACAATGTCAGGAAAAGGGAGTACACCACAACAGGTTGTTCTATTGGGTTGCTCCTAATCTGAGCTGGAAACTGATGAACACTTGGCAATTCTCAAAGTTCTCTCTTTGAGCAGTGATTCAACTCAGCAGAGAATATATTTACTCCAGCATTTTGTGTCTATTTTTGATTTAAACCAACATCTGCAGTTCCTACACATGTTGATTGCCACATTGGTCTTAAAATCATTTCTCTGTGTTTAGTTTATAATCCTGATGTAGATTGTCTTAGAAATTGCACATCGGTGGGAATATGTAACAGCAAGGTGTTGGAAGCAAACCTGTCCTGGGGACAGTGTTGGGAATGAAATCCAAGTAAACTTGCTGAGGATGTGAATCATTCCAAGAGTGCTTGCTCTGAAGGAGCCAAGATTTCAGCTTCCAAACTGTTTCTGCAGCTGGCCGTATGACAGGACTCGTTAACTTCCACAGATGCTTCCATGGGCGAGACTGATAGTTGAAAGTAACCACATTGGGGTCTGATGCTGTATTTCAGCAGAACATATGCCTCGAATGCGTTACACAACATTGAGAAGGGGCCATGTGTAAATCTGCCGCCCTGCTGTGTTATGATACTTTGATGAGTGTTCCTGCCATGCTACCTTCTCAGAATTTATTGAGCTGGACTTTAATTAGACCTCGTGTTTCTAAACTGGAACAAACTCGATTCTGATGCAAGATGCAATTTGTGCTGAACTTTATATCAGTCAGAAGATGGCTCTGTGGCAATGGATGGAGAAGAGACACTTGCGTTAAGGAAGAGTAGAGAGAAGCAATAAAGGTGATTTTAGGTGTAAAGGAAGGATTTAGGAATTACTCATTCCGTGCAAAATATTTTTGTCAGGAATATATTTGTGTACCAACCTTTGGTGCATCACTAAGACCTCTGGTTATAAAGTTTTGTAGGTTTAACAAGGATATTATTGAGCAGCAATGTAACTCAAAAATACCAAGGGAGATGACATATTTATAATGGTGAGACGCAATTTGAAAATGCATTCTATATGAATGTTTACTATCTCAAATCTGCCTGGTCAGGTGGTGAAAATGGGAGAATTCACAAAACAATAAATAAGCTCAGAAAGCCACAAAAAACTGGAGTAGCGGGACAGGCAGCATCTTTGGAGCGAAGGAATGGGTGGCGTTTCGGGTCGAGACCCTTCTCCAGACTCAATGTTTAAGAAAGAACTGCAGATGCTGGAGAAATCGAAGGTAGACGAAAATGCTGGAGAAACTCAGTGGGGGAGGCAGCATCTATGAAGCGAAGGAATAGGTGACATTTCGGTTCGAGACCTCGACCCGAAACATCACCTATTCCTTCGCTCCATAGATGCTGCCTCACCCGCTGACTTTCTCCAGCATTTTTGTCTACCTTCTTCAGACTCAAGCTCAGTCAGTCAGTTCAGTTTATTGTCACGTGTACCGAGGTACAGTAAAAAGCTTTTTGTTGCGTGCTAACCAGTCAGCAGAGAGACAATTCATGATTACAATCGATCCATTTACAGTGTGAAAATACATGATAAGGGAATAACGTTTAGTGCAAGGTAAAGCCAGCAAAGTCCAAGCAAGGACAGTCCAAGGGTCATCAAAGGGGTAGATAGTAGTTAGGGAACTGGAGAGAGAGACTTCATAAGTCTGATTTCAATTTTCCTCGACCTTGAGTGGTTCTGGCTGTGTCGCTATTCTGGGAATGTTATGTGCCAGATATCTCAGCCAAGAACAAATTCTTAAGGAAGTGTCCAATTGTCAAGTACAGGGTTGGGAGGATGACCTCCCCAATAGTTATTTAAATAGGTGCCGGGCCCCTGCAGTTAGAAACATAGAAATGTAGAAAATAGGTGGAGGAGTGGGCCACTCGGCCCTTCGAGCCACAACTGCCATTCAATATGATCATGGCTGATCATCCAAAATCAGTCAAAGTTAAAGCGAGTGGCACCACAAGTCATATTAGCTCTTTCCACCCTGAATGCTCAGGAATCCATGCCAGTTGCATTGTTGTTTCTGAGTCGAAACTCCAAAAGAAAGTTGGAACTTTACCAGCTGACCTTTCCAATTCTTATTATTCTGACTCGGGGGAAAGGTGGAGGCAAAGCAACAAAGAAATCTGTTTCTAAATTTCCGGCCAAATATATTATCAGAATTGTATAGTAGCAACGACATAGAGTCAACAATAAAACTTCTCAGTTTGGCCACTGGGACCAGAATTTTTTGGAATGGGGAGGTGGGGGATTTGATAGAAATATGGATCCAGGAAGGGGGTTGGAGGCAGGGGGGAGGGGGAGGGGGGGGGGGAGTGTTGACACAGAGGACTGGTCGGTGTAAGATGGTACAGACAAGCAGAAGCAACTTTAGGCAGATGGAGCCGGGTGGGGGAGAGGGAAAGGAAGGAAGGCAATAGGTGGTAGGTAGAGCCAGATTAGGGAGGGACGATGGGCAGATAGAAGCAGGTAAGGAGGTGATGATTATTGGTAAAGAGGGGGAGGGGTGTGAGTTGGAGATATGGAAAAGATATATGAAGGGAGAGGGAACCTAAGTGGACCGGTGGGAGACAGATAAGCAGATCAGTTTCCAGCCCCGCAGCATGGACACTTCTGCTATGGGGCCACATCCATACTAATCAAGAATCTGTCAATCTCCATTCAAAAATATACCCAATGACTTGGCCTCCACAGGCAATGAATTCCACAGATTCACCACCCTCTGGCTAAAGAAATTCCTCCTCATCTCCTTTCTAAAGGGTCGTCTTTTTATCCTGAGGCTGTTTCTTCTTGTCCTAGTCTCTTCCCACTAGTGCAAATATCTCCTCCACATCCACTCACTATTCAGTAAGTTTCAATGAGGGCCCCCCTCATGCTTCTCAACTCCAGCGAGTGCAGGCCCAGCACTGCCAAACATTCATCATTATACGTTAACTGAATTATTTCTTGGACCACTCTCGTGAGCCTCCTCCGAACCCTCTCCAACCCCAGTGCATCCTTCCTCAGATAAGGGGCCCAAAACTGCTCACAATAACTGCTCGTCTGTCCTTGGTCGCTGCTCGTGGCCAGTTCTGGTCAAGTGAAAGTGGGCAGAAGAGCAGCAAAGGCGATGTGGAATGGAGATGTGCGGTGCAAGTGTTTTTACACAGAGTTAGCAAATAAGCACAAGGGCCCATTTAACAGAAATCACACAATCTTTTCATAATGTGAAAACACAAGAGAACGGATACAAATGGGCAGAACAATCTAACTATAAAGAGCATATTTTCTCTCTCAAAACCTCCATTCATTTCTAGCTCAATTGCATTTGATTATCTGACTGCGTTTCATTTCAGTGCAGTGTTACGAGTTATCGTGCAGTGGGAATAAATGGTTGAGTGGGATGCTGCAGGCGAAAACATTCAGGAGCTAATGACTGAATCTTTAAGATAAGATTTGAAAAGATCTAATTAATTGAGTGCTCTGCCTCTGGGTGGCAAATGCGGCTGAAATGTCATCTTGGTTGGTCGACTCTTGGTGTCTGAATGCTGCTGACTCCCAGCAGGGCGGATGGCCACACTGGTCCCAACATTTCGTACCACAGCTTGACTCCAAATGTGTACCTTTTGTTTTCAAATCCCTCTTTCTAGCTGCTCTCATCCCCTCTCTAATCTCCCCTTACATTTCTCTCAGCTACTGTGTTCCCACCAATCCTGGCCTCATGACCACTCCCAGCTTTAATCACGGATAAAACGACCCAAGGCTCTGGAATTCGCTCCCCCTAAAACCCACTTCTTCCTTGGAGATATTCTTTTAAAACCTACCTCTCCGATCATATGTGTAGGAAGGAACTGCAGATGCTGGTTTAAACTGTAGATAGACACAAAATGGTAAAGTAACTCAGTGGGACAGGCAGTATCTCTGGAGAGAAGGAATGGGTGACGTTTCGGTTTTTATGTCTCCGATCATATGTTTGCAATAGAGGGCAAAGCTATAAGGTGATAGAAGGAAAGTTTAATGCAAGATAGACACAAAATACTGGAGTAACTCAGCAGGGCAGGCAGCATCTCTGGATAGCAGGAATTGGTGACGTTTTGGGCCGAGACCGTTCTTCAGAAAGTTTAATGAAGATGTGTGGGGCATGTTTTTTTTTCACAGTGGTGGTGGTCGGGAAAGCACTGCCAGGGGTGGTGGTGGTGGAGGCAGATACGATGGTGGAGTTTTAGAGGCTTTTCGACAGGCACATGGAAGTGCAAGGAATAGAGGGATATGGATCATGTACAGGCAGATGGGATCAGTTCAATTTGACATCATATTCAGAAGAAACATTGTGTGATTTGGTGTCAGCGTTTGCTACTGTTCTGTCGTAGCTTCAGTTATGTTGAATGTGCGCTATAAATATAAATTATTATTGACCATGTTCAGATGCGGTATTCACAGTGTGCAACAGCAATAAGGGTGACAGCGACCAGAAGGGTTAAGCCCCTGTCCCACTTACGTGTCCTTGGCACGCTAATAACGCGACCTCCTCGTCGCGTTGAGGCGCGACGGTCCCGCGAAGGTCCCGCGCGTCTTCATGCATCCGCACAGCCGTCTGGAGCGCGTGACGTCATTTGAAGATGGACACAAAATGCTAGGGTAACTCAGCGGGCCCGGCAGCATCTCTGGAGAAAAGCAATGGGTGACGTTTCGGGTCGAGACCCTTCTTCAGTCTGAAGGAAGGGTCTCGACCCGAAACGTCATCCATTCCTTCTCTCCAGAGATGCTGCCGGTCCCGCTGAGTTACTCCAGCGTTTTGTGTCTATCTTCAATTTTCTTGGCCCCGCTCTGGGATTAGAAGTGGGGGCGGACCGGATCCACAACGGCCGTGAGCCCCAGGCCGAGTTCAAGTCAAGTCAAGTGAGTTTATTGTCATGTGTCCCTGGTAGGACAATGAAATTCTTGCTTTGCTTGAGCACAACAGAACATAGTAGGCATTTACTACAAGGCATTCTATAAATATATACACAATGGTCAATATACTGATAAAGTGCAAATAACAGTATTGGCTAGTAAAGTTCAGTGTTATGTCTGAGCCAGGTTTAATAGCCTGATGGCTGTGGGGAAGTAGCTGTTCCTGAACCTGGTCGTTGCAGTCTTCAGGCTCCTGTACCTTCTACCTGAAGGTAGTAGGGAGATGAGTGTGTGGCCAGGATGGTGTGGGTCCTTGATGATGCTGCCAGCCTTTTTGAGGCAGCGACTGTGGTAGATCCCCTCGATGGAAGGGAGGTCAGAGCCGATGATGGACTGGGCAGTGTTTACTACTTTTTGTAGTCTTTTCCTCTCCAGGGCGCTCAAGTTGCCGAACCAAGCCACGATGCAACCGGTCAGCATGCTCTCTACTGTGCACCTGTAGAAGTTAGAGAGAGTCCTCCTTGACAAACCGACTCTCCGTAATCTTCTCAGGAAGTAGAGGCACTGATGTGCTTTCTTAATAATGGCATCAGTGTTCTCGGGCCAGGAAAGATCTTCAGAGATGTGCACGCCCAGGAATTTGAAGCTCTTGACCCTTTCAACCATCGACCCATTGATATAAACAGGACTGTGGGTCCCCATCCTACTCCTTCCAAAGTCCACAATCAGTTCCTTGGTTTTGCTGGTGTTGATGGCCAGGTTGTTGTGCTGGCACTATATGGACAGTTGCTCGATCTCTCTTCTGTACTCTGACATCCCCATCAGTGATCCGTCCCACAACAGTGGTGTCATCAGCGATCTTGATGATGGAGTTCGCACTATGTCCGGCTGCGCAGTCATGAGTATAGAGTGAGTACAGCAGGGGGCTGAGCACGCAGCCTTGAGGTGCTCCCGTGCCGATTGTTATCGAGTCTGACACATTTCCACCAATACGAACAGACTGTGGTCTGAGAGTGAGGAAGTCGAGGATCCAATTGCAGAGGGATGCGCAGAGACCCAGTTCTGCGAGTTTGGTAACCAGCTTGGAGGGGATGATTGTGTTAAATGCCGAGCTGCAATCGATGAATAACAGCCTGACATATGAGTTTTTGTTGTCCAAGTGGTCCAGAGCAGAGTGGAGGGCCAGCGAGATCGCATCCACCGTTGATCTGTTGTGGCGGTAAGCGAACTGCAGTGGGTCCAGGTTTTTGTCGAGGCAGGAGTTGATCTGCGTCATGATCAACCTCTCAAAGCACTTCATCACCACAGGCGTTAGTGCCACAGGTCGATAGTCATTGAGGCACGTTACCTTACTCTTCTTGGGCACTGGTATAATTGATGCCCTTTTGAAGCAGGTGGGGACCTCAGACCTCAGAAGTGAGAGGTTGAAAATGTCTGTAAAAACTCCAGCCAGTTGGTCCGCACAGGTTTTTAGAACGCGACCAGGTATACCATCAGGTCCAGGCGCTTTTCGAGGGTTCACCCCTCTGAAGGATTTCCTGACGTCGGCCTCTGTGACTGAGACTGAAATACCATCGCAGCGAATGGGGGCTCGGCAAGGCACATCGGTGTTCTCCCTATCAAAGCGTGCGTAAAACGCATTGAGCTCATCAGGTAGTGATGTTTCGCCGACATTCGAGCTGCCTCCTGATTTCGCCTTGTAAGAGGTGATTGCATTCAGGCCCTGCCACAGCCGCCGAACATCAGTCTCTTCCTCCAGTTTGGAGCAGAAGTCCCTTTTGGCCTTTTTGATGGCCTTACCAAGGTCGTATCTGGACTCCTTGTAGGCCACTGTATCATCAGACATGAATGCCCGGTGTCTGGACTTCAGAAGAGTGCGGATCTCAAAGTTCATCCAAGGTTTCTGATTGGGAAACGCTCGGAAGGTTTTGGTGGGGATGCAGTCCTCCACACACTTCTTAATGAAGTCTGTAACGATTGTGGCGTATTCGTTCAGGTCCATTGCCGAGTCCTTGAACATTGCCCAGTCTACAGACTCCAAACAGTCCTGGAGTTGTTCCTCTGCCCCCCCCCCCCCCATCCAGCTCTGTACTGTCCTCACCTCTGGGGGTGCGCTCTTTAATTGCTGCCTGTAGGCAGGAAGAAGCAGCACCGCGGTATGGTCGGATTTACCGAAGTGAGGGCGAGGGATAGAGCGATAGGCATTCTTGATGGTGGTGTAGCAGTGGTCGAGGGTGTTTGGTCCTCTGGTGCAGCAGGAGACATGTTGGTGGAAGTTAGGGAGTGATTTCTTTAGGTTTGCCTTATTGAAGTCCCCGACTATGGTGGTAAACGCCTCGGGGTAAGACGTCTGGTGTTTGTTGACCACGGCGTGCAGCTCCCCCAGTGCCAGACGGACGTCTGCCTGGGGTGGGTTGTAGACCGCGGTCAGGATGATGGAGGTGAATTCCCTCGGAAGGTAGAAGGGACGACACTTCACCGCCAGATGTTCGAGGTGTGGAGAGCAGGAGTTGGACAGGACTGCCACGTCTGAGCACCACGCAGAGTTGACCATGAGGCAGACGCCCCCTCCTCTCCCTTTCCCAGATGCCAGTGTACGGTCCATACGATGGATGGAGAAACCTTCAGGCTGGACCGCTGAATCTGGGGAGCTGGGGGTGAGCCATGTCTCTGTGAAACAGAACACAGAGCATTCCCTCAGCTCCCTTTGATAAAGCAGTCTTGCCCTTAAGTCCTCCACTTTATTTTCGATGATCGTTTGCCTCCTTCTGCTGCTGTTGGAGGTGAGACGTTGCGTTGCGCCAGGGTCTTGGGCCTGTCCCACTTTGGCCGTCAGTTACGCGACAGGCCGGTGGCGCGCGAAGATTTCATTCGGTACAAAAACCCAGAGCGCCGCGCGATACCGTGCACAACTCCATACCCCTCCGCGCTTCTCAGTGGGACCGACCCCGCGCAGCCACACGATGCCCGTGCGCCTCAACGTGACGACGAGGTCGCGTAATTCGCATGCCAAGGACACGTAAGTGGGACAGGGCCTTTAGTATCATAACACATTGGCGACATTTCGGGTCGGGACAACTTCGCTGAGTTACTCCAGCACTTTGGGTTCTACTCGAGATTCCAGTGTCTGCAGTTCCTTGTGTCTCGCTGATCTATACGATAGTTAGGCCTGGTCTCAGCCGTTCCAAAGCAAACCTTTCGGAACCCTAACATTTGGAGAGGTGTATGGTTTGGTGTCTAACCTTCATAATCCTGTGACATGTCCATGGGTGTCAGGGGCTCTGGGAAAAGGCAGGAGAATGGGGTTGAGAGGGAAAGATAGATCAGCCATGATTGAATGGCGGAGTAGACTTGATGTGCCGAATGGCTTAATTCTGTTCCTATAACTTATGAACTCATGAAACGGCTTGGATGTTGCGCTATGTCACAGACACTGTTGCTGTTGTGGGTGGCATCCTATTGGACTCCACCAGTGAACCTCTCAGTGCCTGTTACGTTTGACACTGATGTGGGAACATTCCTCGAGCAAATAAAGGAGGTGGGCCAACAACAACATGCTTTAATCAAACAGGCCTGTTTACATTATTTTACTGTTTCACAAACACTCACACGATATCTGTTTGCTGGCAGACCTGAGGTCAGAGCTGTAAACCCGTTCATTTTGATGTTGTGCAATAAACTTATCCTCTTCAGCCGAAATCTGAACAGGTCCCAACTCTGGCAGTGTCAGTTCATCTCCTCAGTAATACACAGAAAGAAAGGAAAGAGTGACAAAGACAGAAAGAACAAAGCACATACATTCATAGAACAACTTTCCCGATCTCAGGTTAGCCTAGTGTCTTCTGATGGCAATTAAATACTTGTGGTGAATGAAAAAAGACACAAACTGCTGGAGGAACTCAACGGGTCAGGCAGCATTTCTGGAGAACATGAATAGGTGATGTTTCAGGTCGGGTCCCGTCTTCAGACTCATAGTCAACGGTGCTCAATTATGTGTGCAACAAGAAAATTAATCACCAGATCATTTTCTTTTTGTTATTAAAGCCGCAGGCTGTCTCAGTCGAAAAGTGTTGTTGAGGGAAAAGAATATAATATAATCGGTTATGAAGAACCAACTTATAAATATCCCACAAATGAGCTCCGATCATATCATTAAATGTAAATGTCTGATGCACATACATTCATTCCACCAAGCAGTAGATTGTTTTTTTCTTTCTCTCTCTTAATGATTGTTCTTTCTTTCTCCACTTTTAATAACTGTTCGTTCTCATCAGTCATCTGTGCTTTTGATGCCATTCATTACAATACTGTGGAGTTATCGTCACCATGTGAAGTGTTTATGGTGTATTTTCTAACATACGGCCAAAATCGACTGAAGGACACCTGTAAAAATGGACCCCAGATGTTGCCTAGGTTCGGCCTGTCGGTGAGGAAGTCAGGCTCTAGACAACCATTTATAGACACAAAATGCTGGAGTATAAAGGCTCTGTCTTACCTGTTTGCGGTCATCGGCGGTGAAGCGCGGCGTCGCCGGTAGCGAGGACCGCGCGGCAACGGCGAGAGCGTCGAGCCTATCCACCGGAGCGTCGCACGGATGCTGCGCGGGGGCCGAGTTAATTCAAACACGGCGGGTCCCACGTGCTTGCGGTAAGTAAAAAAAAAGGGCGGGCCGACTGCGATGATGTCGGCCCGCCGCACGTGACTCACGAGCGGCGGCCATCCTGATCGCGGAGGCTGTAGCGGTGGCTGTGCCTGCGGCCGTGCAGCACACGTGCCTCACTGGCGGAGGCACGTGCCTCACTGGCGGAGGCTGTGGCAGTGGAGGTTTGACGCACGGCGCTCGAGCCACACTGGCGGCGGCCCGTGCGGGCGGCCGTGCCGCACTCGTGCATCACTGGTGGAGGTTGTGCGGTGAGTATATAGTTTTCGACATTGTCGATTTTATTTCAGCACTCATCGGGCCAGGCAGCATCTCTGGATAAAAGGAATGGGAGGATGTTTCGGGTCGAGACTCTTCTTCAGATTGAAGAAGGGTCTGGACCCGATATGCCCCCCATTCCTTCTATCCAGAGATGCTGCCTGTCCCGCTGAGTTACTCCAGCATTTTGTGTCTATCTCCGGTTTAAACCAGCATCTGCAGTTCCTTCCTACAACCAATCCCATTTGATCTCAGAAGCAATGTATGCTGTGGATTGCTTGGTCCTCGGGTGGGAGACTGGCCATGAATATCTGTAGCTGGAGATGTGGTGATAGCCACTAGTCACCTGCCCGGAATCACAGGTGGTTGGAAACGGATGTAAGAAATCGAAACTGGAGCTTGATTCACCACTCAGTAAGATCGTGGTCATTGTTTTCCCTCAGTGCTGCTTTTCGACACTAAACCCCATTTCACTGCATTCCCTTACCATCTAACAATCTATCGACCTCTTCCTTGAGGGCACTCAGTGACTAAGCCTTCATCCCCCTCTTGGGGAGAGAATGACAAAGATTCACAATTTAGCGAACAAACTGTTCAAGTAGCTTTGGGTCAAGCAGCATCTGTGGAGGTGAAGGGATGGTGGATGTGTTGGGGTCAGGACCCTGCAGAAGGAACAAGGATCAGGAATTGCATCGGGATCAGGAATCCTGTTGTAGGGTCCCGATCCGAAACATCAACCATCCCTTTGTCTCTACAGATGCTGCCTGATCTGCTGAACCTTCCCAGCAGTTAGAGTTTTGCTCTGAATTCCATCATCTGCTGTGTGTGATTCCAAAGATTCACTCGCCTCTAGGTGAAGTAATTTTTTTCTCTCGTCTTATTCTGAGTCTGTGATCCTTGAGCTAGATAGGGCTCTTAAAGATAGCGGAGTCAGGGGATATGGGGAGAAGTCAGGAACGGGGTACTGATTGGGGATGATCAGTCATGATTACATTGAATGGCGGTGCTGGCTCGAAGGGCTGAATGGCCAACTCCTGCACCTATTGTCTATTGTAACCATGTTCCAATGTAAAAATGTTCCAATGAGATCACCTCTGATTCTATTATTTATCCTACTAATCCAGAGAGAATATTGGGCCACAACTTAATCATCCTTACTCCTCGCCCTCCCCTGTCACCACTCCCACCACCAATCCCCCCACAACCCTGGTCCAACCATCAGAGGAACTGGTCTGGTGAGCCTTTGTCACACTCCCTCCATTGCAGCATATCCTTATCTTGGCTGGGCGACCAAACTTGCACACATTATTCCAGAGGCATTAAAAAAATATGTTGCAGCATCCAAATTGTCACAGTGGCTTCAGGGCTGGCTGACCTTTGAGTGGAGGAGTAAATATTTGATTGGCCCACCCACAGATTTTATGCTGAAGTCTTGGCAGCTTCCAGCCCTGTTAACCTATGAATGACTCAAAATGCTGGCATAGCTCTGGAGAAGAGGTATAGGGAACGTTTGGAGTCGGGACCCTTCTTTAGACAGATTGCAGTTTGAAGAAGGGTCCCAACGTGAAACATCATCTATCGATGTTCTCCAGGATGCTGCCTGACCTCCAGAGTTACTCCGGCACTTTGTGCCTTTTTTTTGGGTAAACCAGCATTTGCAGTTCCTAGTTTCTAGACATGTTCATCTTTTGGCCCTCTGTGCTCATCCACTCTGATCTTCTGTACGTTGATGGTTCGTGTTGCTTCACCCCCGGCAGCCTGCTTTCATCTTCCAAGGCCGTAAGATCTTCAATTACCTCCCCAAATGTCTGCCCCTCCATGTCTCCTTCCTTCATTAAGATGCTCCTTCAAACATAGCACTTCCACCAAGCTATGGGTGACAGAATCATTCAGCACAGGAACAGGCCCCTTGGCCCATCATATTTATGCTAAATTTAATTATCCATCTATACCAGTCCCATTTACCTGCACCTTTTCCACCATGCTATGCATTGGCAATTCAAGAGCTTGCCTAGATGCTTCTTAAATGCCATGTGAGTACTGGCTAAAGTTGTATCTATTTAGGAAGGCCTTCTGTGCTTGGATTCTCCATGAGCCAGATCAGTGAAGACTCTTCAGCGTAAGATGCCCCTTCAAACATACCATCTCCACCAAGCCTTAAATGATAGAGGCATACAGCACTATAGAAACTTACAAAATTCTTTGTTGGACAGGCTAGATGCAGGAAGATTGTTCCCGATGTTGGGGAAGTCCAGGACAAGGGGTCACAGTTTAAGGATAAAGGGGAAATTCTTTAGGACCGAGATGAGAAAAACATTTTTCACACAGAGAGTGGCGAATCTCTGGAACTCTCTGCCACAGAAGGTAGTTGAGGCCAGTTCATTGGCTATATTTAAGAGGGAGGTAGATGTGGCCCTTGTGGCTAAAGGGATCAGGGGGTATGGAGGGAAGGCAGGTACAGGATACTGAGTTGGATGATCAGCCATGATCATATTGAATGGCGGTGCAGGCTCGAAGGGCCGAATGGCCTACTCCTGCACCTATTTTCTATGTTTCTAAAGAAACCCTTTGGCCCACCATATTTCTGCTTACTTCCATTACCTATCGATACTAGTTCTATTTAACAGAGTTGAACCAAGTCTGAGTTAAATTGTCTTATTACCACCCGTTTGCTAATGGCAACATTGGGGGTTCTGGTCAGGGGGCGGGGAAAATCAGTTTGCTGTTCTACACTGACTGCCAATGCTTAGCCTCCAGGGAGGATTGGCTTCACATAATGGCGCCTACATTGAAATAACCTGACCGAACCAATTTTCGACCCAGCAAGGCAATTAGACGGAAACAAGGAACTGCAGATGGTGGTGTGTAAAAAAAAAAGACACAAAGTGCTGGTGTAACTCGGCGGGTCAGGCAGCATCTCTGGAGAACACGGACAGGTGACATGTCAGGTTATTCTTCAGATTAAAGAAGGTTCCCGATCTGAAATGTCACTTGTATGTGTCAGTTCTCTAGAGATGCTGCCTGACCCGCTGATTTACTCCAGCTCTTTGCAGCGAATAGACAGTTTGGTAAGGTATGAGAAAGGATCAGAACTAAAAACTGACCGAAACCACTTTACACTTTGCCGGTCTATGTTCTCCAGAGATGGTTTGCAACAACATCATTTGATACAGGAATAGCTTGAAGGAAGTGACTCAATATTGTGGGCACAATCCTACTGATGTGATTTTTCCCTAAGGCATTATCTATCTATTTTAAATATAAAAGAGTTAACTCAAATTTATCTTCTGATACACCAGAAGTTGCTTTTGCGAGATTGTATTGGCATTTCATTTTCTGCCACTCTTCCTTTGAAAGTATTGAGTCCCATTGGCATCCATCCAGCGTCTCCTGAGAGATACACAATGCGCTGGAGTAACTCAGTGGGGCAGACAGCATCTCTGGAGAAAAAGACTGGGTGACGTTTCAGGTCAGGACTCTTCTTCAGACTGTAAGTAGAGGGGAGGTTTCAAAAGGCCAGAACAAATCAGGGCCGGCAACAGATGAGCAAGGAAGCGTGGATTGTTAGCTGCGGAAAAGGTGATAATGAAGGGATACACGGATGCAAACAGTGGAACTAGTCGGATGACTAGGGTGGGGGAGGATGGCGAGAGGGAATGCGGGGGGTTACATGAAATTCTACTTCCCGGGTGACAGGATTCACCTCCATTTGATTGTGGACGTCAGCCACACCACTTGTTAAAATGAAGATCGAGACAAGTATACAGTACTGAGGGAGTGCTGCACTGTCCAAGTTGTCGTCTTTCAGAGGAGATACTAAACAAAGATTTCATCTGTCGTCACTGCTGGATGTATGAAATCTTCCAGCTGCATGTTGAAGAAGGAAAAGTGGTTCTTAGTTACTTAGACAATGTGTGATGCACGTCAATGTGTGTCCATGACTGTTTCAGGTCAGCTTATTGTTTTACAAGGTGCAGGTCCTTGGTGTCCTTTACTCTTTCCAAGTGCAGACTTGGTTGAGACTCATCATTGGCAGTTACTGCTAGAAAAAAGATTAGTGAGATTTCACACACCTTTCATCCCTTATCCACTATTCATTATTTAAAAAAGATCTTGGCAATTTCTTCCTTTTTGGAGAGGTGCCACAGCCTGCCCTGATCTCGCACTCGTCTGCATGCACCAGAGTGTTGGTGGTGACGAACAGGAACCAGACCTGGCTGACATTCCCCTCTCATTTAGTTTAGTTTAGAGATACAGCGTGGAAACAAGCCGACCAGTGATCTCCACACACTAACACTATGCTGCACACTAGGGACATATTTAACAATTTTACCAAAGCCAATTAACCTACAACCCTGTACATCTTTGGAGTGTGGGAGGAAACCGGAGCACCCGGAGAGAACCCACACGGTCGCAGGGAGATCATACCAACTCCGTGCAGACAGGATCGAACCTGGGTCTCTGGCGCTGTAAAGCAGCAACTCTACCGCTGCACCACCATGCCGGCGTAGCCCAGGATTAGTCAGTGGAGGCTCCAAACAACAGCACAGTGAGATTAGCCCAACGAGTGCTGAACATGAGTGAACTCCCATCTAAATGGACCGGTTGCATGGAGATCTGTTTGGGTTAATTCGTCTGGTAGTGTCCTGGCTGCAGGTATAATACCCATCCCAAGCGATTCATGATGTCAAAGACTAAAATGTTATGTTTTGTCAGGCCTTCCTCCACAGACTGTGGTAATAACGTCCTGCAGATGCTGGTTCATATCAAACATAGACACGAAATGCTGGAGTAACTCAGCGGGCCACGCAGCATCTCAGGAAAACATGGATAGGTGACGTTTCAGGTCGGAAACCTTCTTCAGACTGATGAAGGATCCCGGCCCAAAATGTCACCCATCCATGTTCTTTAGAGATGATGCCTGGTCCACTGTTACTCCAGCATTTTGTGTCTATCTTCCTCCTCTGACATTCTGTCTATTATAAATCAATTTTCTTTATCCATTTCAGAAGCCTGCCAGCTGAAGGGACCAGAGGACTCCTCAAAATCTCTGTGCCGTACCTAAAGAGAGCTGTGCTGGTAACTCTGTATGTAAGTGTCTACATGAGGGAGAACTGCCAGCTATTGTTATTTTATTTGTTATTTTCATTCAAACCTAAACATTCAGCAATATAAATCGCAAGGGAAAAGGGATTGAGCAACCTTCTTGAGAGAAATGTGGTTCTGATTTTCAGGGAGCAATGTTTTCATTTTGTAACTGGTGAATCAGCTCTTTCCCTCTCTTAATCTACATGTTTAATTTTCTAAATTCTGCTAAACTAGGTCTTATCACCTCTTCTGTCCTTCTGGTGAATCTGCATTGAACCTTTTTCCATTGCTGAGGAACAGGAGCAGGCGAGTTAAACCTCAGGTCTCAATTCCTCTTTCAGTGAGATCTCAGCTTTAGACTAGACTTCAGAGATACAGTGCGGAAACGGGCCCGTCGTCCCACCGAGTCCGCGCCGACCAGCGATCACACCTTACACTAACGCTAGGGACAAATTATTTTACAACTTACCCAAGCCAATTAACCTACAAACCTGTGCGTCTTTGGAGTGTGGGAGGAAACCCATGCTGGCACAGGGAGAACGTACACACGACACGCGTAGTCAGCATCGAACCCAGGCCTCTGGCTGCTGTAAAGCAGCAACTCTACAACTGCGCCACTGTGCTGCCTGTACATCCCAACCCAATCTTCTTGACTTAGCTTCATGTCTATTGTTCACAAAGAAATTCATCTTGTTGTAGAACTGATGAACGCAGTCACTTATTTCTCCTGTTCATTAGAAATAACAAATTTTCGTTCCTTTGTTCCTCTCCTGATAAATTTGTGAAAATCTTGAAGCCATTTTTTGTGATGTCTTTGGGCTGTTGTTAAAAAAATGAATTTAGACCGTTTCTACCTTCATCGCCACCAATAAGTAAGTAGCCCGGCAAATACTTTCTCTGATGCTTGGAGCTCTTCCAGCTCCCTGACGATTTCACTGCCTTTCACCCTCAGGCTGTAGATAACACTTTCTCCATGGACTTGGATTCAATGGTGCAATTCCTGCATTGCTGTCTACCACTTAGATTCATACAGCACAGATACAGGCCCTTCAGACTGCCAAAAGTCTTTTTTACCACCCTGCGAAACTATTCACAGAACTATGTACCTGTACTCCTAGATCCCTCTGGTCTGCAACACTCCCCAGAGCCCTAGAAATTTAACCACAGGTTGTGGAGCCCACTCTGTTCTATACTTCCCTGATAGGGACTTCCAGAAGAAATTGGCTGTAAAATAATGGAGACAATTTTTCATTTCTTAATAGGAAATGCTGAGGTCAGTTATGATTATCTTAGCTGCTGGAGAGATGGGACTTGCTAACTCAATGCAGGCCAAAGATTAATCTGTGACTGTACTTTCCCCTGATGCAATGAAATGCTCAGTGGCCCATGAATGATTGAACAGACACCACATGGATCTGTAAGTCATATTCTTCAGCCGGCAAATGGATTCATCCTTTCTGCTCAGTGGATTTAATTTCATTCCAGTCTGTCGATAAACCTTGAAATTGATTGAGTTTCAGAAAACCAGTCAGACTTGAACCTTCGTCAGAATTCCAAAAACATTGGGCTGCCTTTTGAATCTTTCCTCGGAGTGCAACAGAGCTATGAGAAGTGTTGGAGTCAATAATGGACAGAAGAAAGAATTGCATTGATGTATGTCCTTTCATGGCCTCGAGCACTTTTACTATTCAGCAACTTTACTATTCTGCAGCGAATGGATAGGACAGGTTTAGAGGGACATGAGCCAAATGCAGGCAGATGGGACATGTTGGTCGGTGTGACCAAGTTGGGCCAAAGGGCCTGTTTCCACGCTGTATGTCTAAAATAAACTAATACTCTGAGAGCAGCTAACTTTTGTGACGTAACAATGTAGGGAGCCAAAGAAATAACACCATGTATTGGAGTAACTCAGTGGACCAAGTACCTTCTCTATGGGACATGGATAGATGACATTTCGGGTCAGGACCCTCAGTCTAAAGAAGGGTCCCGACCTGAAATGTCACCTACCCTTGTCATCCAGAGATGTTGCCTGACCCGCTGAGTTACTCCAGCACTTTGTGTTATTTTTGTAAATCAGCATCTGCAGTTCCTTCTGTCTGTGGTGTAGGGAGCCAATTTGCCCCAACTAAAATGTAACAATGGCTGAAAAATGTATCTTAATTGTAATGACTATGCTGGCAGAGCTACTTTACTCCGAGTATCTTTCATGTCCACCTGGAAGCAGATAAGACCTTGATTTCACATCTCATCCAAATGGTGATGCCCCTCTCAATGCAGACTTCCTTCAGTACGTACAGTCTTGGGGGGGTCCGCTAGACCTCTGAGCTTGGGCTCTCCTATCTTGTGCTTGGGCCTCTGGAAGTGGGTCAAGGGCACAGGGGCTTTGAGCTCATGACTTTGACCTCAGCAGTTGGTGAGCTGCAGGTTGAGCTGCAGTGATGACACTAGTGGCACAATCCCACAAGCGTGACGATGTTGCAGCGTTTACACATTAAAAGAGCAATTAACTAAAAAAACGCATTTCCAAATCGACAATCGACAAACTTTCAATTACATCAGAGGCCACAGTCTAATTTTGAAATATTCTCTCATCTGATCAATTGTCAGAATATTTCTTGTCAAAATGGCAATTGAAACTCCCGTGCTGTTCAGTCACAGGTTCCCATTCTGAAACATGAGGTGTACTTGTTTTATTCAAGGATCTGCATTTTGCTGTATGCCTCAACTTTTGTTACAATTGCCGGTACTTCATCACTTTACTGTGAGTCCAGCAGAAATAAACTGCTTAAAAAAGTCTGCCTTTTGATCATGACTTCTCCAGTGCTTTTAACACCATCCGCCCTGCTCTGCAAGGGAGCAAACTGACAAAGATGCTGGTGGATGCTCCATTGGTGTCCTGGATCACTAACTACCTGATTGTACGACCGCAGAACTGTGCCTCGGACATGGTAGTGAGCAACACAGGGGCGCCACAGGGGACGGTCCTCTCTCCCTTCCTGTTTACCATCTACTCTTCGGACTTCAGATACAACTCGGACTCCTGCCACCTGCAGAAGTTTTCGGATGGCTCTGCAATTGTGGGCTGCATCAGCGAGGGGAGGAAAGCTGAACATATAGAAACATAGAAAATAGGTGCAGGAGTAGGCCATTCAGCCCTTCGAGCCACCACCGCCATTCAATATGATGATCATGGCTGATCATCCAAAATCAGTACACCGTTCCTGCTTTCTTCCCATATCCCTTGATTCCGTTAGCCCTAAGAGCTTTATCTAACTTTCCCTTGAAAACATCCAGTGAATTGGCCTCCACTGCCTTCTGTGGCAGAGAATTCCACAGATTCACAACTCTCTGGTTGAAAAAGTTTTTCCTACCCCTCAGGCCATACTGTGACCCCTGGTTCTGGACTCCACCAACATTGGGAACATTTTTCCTGCATCTAATCTGTCCAATCCCTCAACAACACAGAGGTGTAGTCAACGACTTTTTTGAGTGGTGTGGGCTAAGGAGTTAGTGGTGCACTTTGGGAGGAGAGAAACATCCCTGCTTCCTGTCTCATCATGGTTGTGGATGTGCAGGGGTACAAATACCGTGGCGTTTACCTGGACAGTAAACTGGACTGGTCCAGGAAAGTTGAGGCACTGTACAAGAAGGGACAGAGCTGTCTATACTTTCTGGGGAGGCTCCACTCTTTCAACGTCCGCAGAAAAATGCTGCAGATGTTCTATCAATCGGTAGCGGCCAGTGACATCTTCTACGCTGTTGTGTGCTGAGGTAGCAGGGCGAAGGCCGCGGACGCCAACAGAATCAACAAGCCCATCAGGAAGGCTGGCTCAGGCCTGGGAGTGGAGTTGGATTCATTGGAGGTGGTCGTGGAGGAGAGGATGCTCCTGAAATTGCGGAGTATTTTGGACAATACAGCTTCGACTGGTCCCACCAAGGTGCAGCACGGAATAGCAACTGAAGATCCTTTTTCCCTGTGGCTATCAAACAGTACAACTCTTCCCTCCCCTGTCTGGGGGGTAGACAGACTCCCCCTCCCCCTCCCATCTTTGCACATCCCTCATCCTGGATCTTTCCACTCGACACTTTTATTTCATCTTTGTGCAATATTACACGTGTGCTGTGCAGTTACTGGTCACTTTAATTTCATTATTATTACAATGCACATTGTAAAAGTTGATTTTCAGATTTCTATTAAATCTCTCCTTTCACCTTAAACCTATGCCCTCTTGTTCTTGATTCCTCAACACTGGGAAAAAGACTCTGTGGATTCACTGTGCCTATTCCCTTCATGGTTTTATGCACCTCCAGAATACCACCCCTCAGCCTCCTGCGCTCCATGGAATAAAGTCCCAGCCTGCCTAACCTCATCATATGGCTCTGTCCCTTGACAATATCCTTGTAAATCTTTTCTGTACTCTTTCCAGCTTAATGACTTATTTCCTAGGGGAGGTTGACCAAAACTGAACACAATACACCAATTGCCTCACCAACGTTTAGTTTAGTATTTTAGTTTAGAGATACAGTGCGAAAACAGGCCACCGTGTCCGTGCCGACCAACGATCCCCGTAGTCTAGCACTATCCTACACACACTAGGGACAATTTACATTTATACCAAGCCAATTAACCGACAAACCTGTACGTCTTTGGAGTGTGGGAGAAAACCGGAGCACCCGGAGAAAACCCACGCAGGTCATGGTGAGAACGTACAAACTCCGTGCAGACAGCACCCATAGTCAGGGTCGAACCCTGTCTCTGGTGCTGTCAGGCAGTAGCTCAACCTCTGTGCCACCATGCCACCTTGTATAAATACACCACAACTGCGACTTGTCGGTCTTGGGAAGGTAATGTTGATTCTGCTCTGCTTGTCGACGGGATGCTGCCCACTGCGGGTTGTGGGGCTTCAACCATCTCTTCTCTCTCCCTCTCCTTCCAGGTGCTTCTCATCCTGTTTTTCCGAGTGTGGATCATGGCCGGCTCCATGCCCAACTTCTCCGAGCAGGACAACCCAGCATCATTCTCCCCTCACCTCCTCACCAGGTACTGTGCTGTACAGCTGCAAGGCCTCTGCTTCTCCAAAACGTCCACATCAGGAAGCCGGGTTGCCACGTTGGAGGCTTGCGCGATCTTATTGGAAATTGCACACTCCCTTTCATTTTCCCCCCTCATTTTCCATTGCATTTGAATGAGGCATAAATCAAGCTTATCTTTGTAGCAAGTAGTCAGGGAACTACTGGATTATTATTAAAAACCCAGCAGCTGACTGCAAAAGAAAATTGGTCTTTCTTGCTCCTTGGCCAACATGCGACTACTGATCTACAAGTCTGGCTCCTCAGTTCAGATGTAACTGGTGATGAGGAATAAATGCTGCCAATGCTGCCATTGCCATGGGCGAGTAGGTAAATCACAAAAAGATTAATGTTGTGTGCTCCTCAAGTAAACATCAGGGATGCTCCCAATTGTTTGAAGATGTGGGGGATGTCAATGAGCTGGCCAAAGTCCGGCAAAGTTTTCTGGCCATTGTTGTGAGGTTTATCTGTGGCAGAGTTGCCCACGTTGCACCTTTTGACGTACTTTAGTTTAGTTTGGCATGGATACGGGCTCTTTGGCCCACCGAGTCCATGCCGACCATCGACCAAGCCGACCAGTTCACACTGGTTCTATGTTATCTCAATTTCCCATCTACTCCCTACACACAAAGGCAATTTCCGGTGGTCACTTAACCTACAAAACCACATGTCTACGGGATGTGGGAGGAAACTGGAGCTTGAGGAGGATACCCACACGGTCACAGGGAGAATGTGCAATCTGCAAACAGACAGCACTCAAGGTCAGGATTGAAGCCGGCGACCCCAGCTCTGTGAGGCAGAAACGTTGCCGGCTGCACCATTGTGCCACTCAAATGATGGCAGTAAGATGCTTTATGGGACTAGGATCTCATGGAGGACCTGGTAGAAAGTTCACTCTTTCCTTTCTGTTTGTGCCACAGGTTTCTTACCTACTCTTACCTGCTGACCTTCAATGCCTGGCTGCTGTTGGCACCCATCACCCTCTGCTACGATTGGCAAGTGGGGAGCATTCCTCTGGTGGAGTCTCTCTGGGATGGGCGGAATGTGGCGACTCTGGTGTTTGGTCTGGCCATGGTCCTTCTGACTCGGAACTGCCTCCTCTCTCTACTGGTAAGTGTGAAGGGAACACAGGGATTTGGTTTCATTCTCTGTTGAGCTTCCATTTCCCACATGGTTTGTGTATAAGATCATGACAGGAATAGACGCACAGAATCTTTTACCCAGAGTAGGGGAATCAAGAACCAGAGGCCATCGGTTTAAGGTGACGGCGGAAAGACTTAATAGGAGCTTGAGGGGCAACTATTTTTTACACAAAGGGTCGTAGGTCTGTGGAATGAGCTGCCTTAGGAGGTAGTTGAGGCAGGTATTATCACAACTTTTAAAAAACAGTTGGACAGGCACATGGATAGGATAGGTTTAGAGGGATATGGGCCAAATGCAGGTAGGTGGGACTAGTGTAGATGGGACATATTGGTTTGAGTGGGCTGAAGGGCCTGTTTCCACGCTCTACGACTGTACGACATGGAGCATCTTTGTGCACTCAACAGTAATATACCTTGCCATCACCGGCCTCCAGCCGGCTGGGTTGCATGTCTTGTCCATTCTCCCATCGCCCATGAGCTTGCTCCCATCATGCCACAAGGCAGGAAGCTTACTGCCCACGGTGGCCCCCCCCCGTCTCCCAGTCTGGCACTGCCTTGATTTTTTT
Source organism: Malacoraja senta (assembly GCA_038087875.1). Taxonomy (NCBI): domain Eukaryota; kingdom Metazoa; phylum Chordata; class Chondrichthyes; order Rajiformes; family Rajidae; genus Malacoraja; species Malacoraja senta. Next base: position 79,424,237 of record CM075979.1, read on the forward strand.
AATTCTGGTGCTTGTTTTCAAATCTACTGCCTAACCTGGAATATTTTCTCCTCTGGGTCGACAGCCTATCCAACATCTCAAGAGTGTTCTAGCTTGGCCCACTCATTATCGCTGATTTTAGTTGTTCCACTATGAATGGCAATGTTGACGCATCTGAACACTGCCATTTATGTTAGGTCAGAGATACTGGATTGAAACAGCCCCTGCAGCCCACGCCAGCCATTGATCTTACACTCGCACGAGCCCCATGTCATCCCTTCTTTTACTATCCTCTCCCTACGCACTCGGGACAATTTACAGAGGCCAATTAACCTACAAACTCCACGCCTTTGGGACGTGAGAGGAAACCGGGCCACCTGGAGGAAACCCATGTGGTCACAGGGGGGACGTGCTAACCCCACACAGATAGCACCTGAAGTCAGGATCGAACCTGGGCCTCTGGTGCTGTGAGGCAGCAGCTCTACCAGCTGCGCCACTGTGCCGCACTTTCCTCTGTCCCTAGGTTATGTTCCTTTATGATATAATTATTATAATCTTCCACTCTGACCAAGTCCTAATATGTGATGTGGCGATAACTTTTAAAGTCATTGTAATGCGTCTTAAGTTTTATTTATGAAGAGCCTCAACTGGCACCGTATAAGCGCAACGTGTCGCCGTTGCTGTAATGTGCCTGCTTGGCACCACTCCTTGCACGGCGTGGGGCAGCTGGCCTTTAGTCACAGTCATCCTCAAACTAGAGGAACAGCACACAGAGAAAAAGCTGCCCTGGTGGGTCATTTGGAGCCATTGACTGAGCCACTCACAAAGCAAAAGCTCGTGTCTGATTGCTGTTCTGCACCAAGTGGCTGCCGTCTGCCATGGTGACAGCAGGAGGTTCCCCACAGCTCAGCACGTCTAGTCTGGCAAAGGCAGCACTGAACAGAAGCATCTGTATTGCCACTACATGGCGAAACAATAAAACCTTACAGCAACGGCTTGCTTCAATTTTTGCAGTGATTTTCCATATATGCCTTTGCATTAATTGCCTGCTCAAATTTTTCTTCAGTTCTTACAACATTCTCTCCCTTCCCTGCTTGTGCTCCCGTTCTGTATGTGTGCTGCTCTATCTGTTCACCCCTCTATCTTTCTCTGTGTGTGTGTGTGTGTGTGTGTCTTTTTGTCTCTACATCTGTCTCTCTTATTCTGACCCACTCTCTCTATATGTCTCACTTCTGTCTCTGTCCTTCTCTGTGTGTGCCTCTCTGCCCCCCTTCTCTCTCTGCCCATCCCTCCCTCTCTCTGACCCTCCCTTGCATCCCCCTGCCCCTCCTTCCCTCCCTCTCTCTGCCCCTCACTCCCTTCCTCTTTCTACCCCCCTTCCCCTCCCTCCCTCTCTCTGCCCCTCCCCCTCCCTCTGCCCCACTATCCCACCCTATTCCAGCTCCCACTCCCTCCCTCTCCCCCCTGCCCCTCCTTCCCTCCCTCTCACTGCCCCTCCCGCTCTCTGCTCCCTCCTCTCTCTCTCTGCCCCCACCTCTGCTGCTCCCCTTTCCTGCCCCTCTCTCTGCTCCTCCCTCTCCCCTCCCCCTCTGTTGCTTCTTGTTAATTCTCTATCACGTCTTCAGGTCTGTTTTCTAAATATTTTAATTTGGGGGATTTTGCACTCGTTTTGATGGAACAATAGGTAGTAATGTGGCAGGTTTTCCTCAAATATCCAAATCAGTGTCTGAATTTATAAGACTGCTCCTGTTCCACACCTAACCCCGGTCACCCAACACGCTAATGCTTGTCGTGAATGTGTAACTAAGGGCAGGCCTACGGACATCCAGTAAATGGTTGCATAGTAAATTAGATTAGACAAGAAAGGAAACAAAATTGACTGTGGAGCACATTATTTGTGAGTTTGATGAGGAAATTATTTTTGTAATGGATCAATTTTACAGCCATATTATTACTTAATTATTTTTTAACTAAATGAAAATTCTCATAAATCAATGGCATGATTAGTATTCTCAATATCCAGATTGTGATGACACAATAGGCTGCAGATAGACACAAAATGCTGGAGTAACTCAATGGTGCAGGCAGCATCTCTGGAGAGAAGGAATGGGTGACGTTTTGGGTCGAGACCCTTCTTCAGACTCTCCGAAAGGTCACCCATTCCTTCTCTCCAGAGAGGTTGCCTGAGCTACTCCAGCATTTTATGTCTGTCTTTGGTATAAACCAGCATCTGCAGTTTCATCCTACATAAGAAACTGCAGATGCTGGTTTACAAAAAAGGACACAAAGAGCTGGAGTATCTCAGCGGATCTGCCTCAGAGTAATCCAGCACTTTGTATCCAGTTTATGAAAGTGGTCAGCTGGCAACTGGACTGTTGTACCCCCAGGTGCCCAAATCATCTCTAACTTAATACCGCACCCGTTCCACAAGACAATTGACAGACTTTGACTTAACACAGACTGCTCTCAAGTTTTAACCCTCTCTGGTTGCACTTTACACTTGGGGCTATGTGTAAATATGACATTGCCTTTGAAAAATTGATCATCTCCATTCACTGAGACTAATCCTTTTTAGATGCCTTCAAATGTGCCATATGGCTAATGTACAGCCACCAGGTCTTATGCCATTGTTGCCTGGGACACAGTAGATCGAAAGCAGTTCAGTGTAATTGCCAGTCTGAAGAAGGGTCTCGACCCGAAACATCACCCATTCCTTCTCTCCAGAGACGCTGCCTGTCCCGCTGAGTTGCACCAGCTTTTTGTGTCTATCTTCAGTTTAATTGCTAGTGGACAATGCAAGTGGAACGAGATAAAATATTTTGGCTAGGACATCGGAAAAGGAAAAAGTAATTTAATCTCGAAAGGGAAATGTTTTATTTTCTCTGAAAGAATTCCAGTGACTGGTTTCTAAGCATGACGTAAATCCAGACAATGGGGTTATAAGGACATCTCTGGAGTTTGATGTCCCTGCTTCACTATTGCATCATTTGTTTATCTGGAGATGACATTCCAAATGCCTAAAATGCGCAGGTTTTGCATTTCTTTTTTAAGTCTGAATGAGCTCCATTGTCATTTATAGGTAGGCGGACATCAGAGTTTGACTCTGCCTCCTGTAGTCCTCCAGTGTTGCGTTCAGTATCCTGTCTTATGCCAAGTCCTGATCAGCCATCTTACAACCCAGCGAATAATTGAATGAATATTGATTTAACTACTTTCAAGTAACCCTTGCATCCCCTCTCTCTCCATCCCTCCTACACCCTAGTTGTCCTGCTAGTTTTATTTTTTCGTTTCCCTGCATTATCACCTCCTCCACAGCTAACAATAGACGATTGTGGGCTCTTTGGCTATCGGTGCTGCCTCTGATTTGTTCTGGGTCGCTAAGTTACTCCAACATTTTGTCTATCTTCAGAGTAAACCAGCATCTGTAGTTCCTTCTTGCACACCATGTCATCGTGGAGCTGGTCCTTCAAGACCCTGGGATGTTCAGTTTAGTAATTCTCCCACGTGGATATCATTGTGCCTCATCTCTACCTATCTCTGCAATCTTCTCCAAACAGTCCTCTTCAAGTATGTCCAATGTGTCTATTGGTGGCTAGGTCATGTGCTGTTCATTCCCATGCTTGGAATTGTCTTTCTAAACTTCCCTGCTGAAGAACAAACTGTAAAATCTTCCATAGATGTGTGAAAAGAAAGGTACTCGCAAGGACAGAGTCAGGAAAATGTATAATGGGATACATGGAAAGGCAGTGAAATTAAATACATATTCTTTCTGTCTTTATGGGTGAAGACAAAAAAAACCAAAGTTCCTGAAGAACCAGAGTTCAGAGCAAAGAAGGAAATTGAATAAATTAATCTAAAAATAAATGTTTGAGAAGTTAATGAGTATGGAAACTGATACACCTCATGATCTGGTGATCTACATCCCCGAGTTTTCAAAGAAGTGGCTGCAGAAAGTAGAAGCTCTGAGGACTTTGTAAAATTCTATAGTTTTGGAACGGTTTGGGTAGGTTGGCGGGCAGTAGAGGGTGACGCCACTATTAAAGAAAGTAGGAAGAGAGAGTCAGGAAATTATCGAGGATATAATATCAAAGCACTTATTCAATAATATCATTGAAAAGAGTTAGTGTGAAACCGTGAAAGGTATTTCATGTTTGACTTATTCTTGGAGCATGTATGTGGCAGAATAGACGAGGAAAGCCATTCCATTTGGTGCATTTAGATTTTCACAACGGTTTTGATAAGGTTCCACACATGAAGTTGGTGAACAAGGTTGAGCATGTTGAATTGGGAGTAATATAGTGGAATGTTTCGTTTAGAAATACAGCACGGAAACAGGCCATTCGGTCCACCAAGTCCGCGCCAACCAGCAATCACCGCACAATAGCACTGTCCTACACACTAGGGACAATTTACAATTTTTTACCGAAGCCAATTAACCTACAAACCTATACTTCTTTGGAGTGTGGGAGGAAACCGGAGCACCCAGATAAAACCCAAGCAGGTCACGGGGAGAACGTACGAACTCCGTAGAGACAGCACCCGTGGTCAGGATCGAACCCGGGTCTCTGGATCTGTAAGGCAGCAACTCTACTGCTGCGCCACCATGCTGCCACGATAGAGAGTGGATAGAGAGTTGGCTGATAAATAGAAAACAAAGGTGGCAGGTAGTGACGTTGAATACCATGGGGATTATTGCTTTGGTCCCAACTATTCATGACGTATGTTGGTGCTTTGCCCGGATGGACCAAGTGCAATACGTCCACGTTTGCTGGTAACGTGAAACTAAGCGGGCATGTGAGGAGTGATCAGGATGCCCAGATGCTTCAAGGGGATGTAGACAACCTTACAGAGTGGACAACAGTATGGCAGATGGAATACAATGTAGAAAAGTATGAGATTAATTTGTTTAAAAAATCATGGGTATTTTTAAATGGTGAGGGATATGGAAATGTTGTTGTTGTTCAAAGTGACCCAAGTTTTGATGTACACAAGTCACTGAATGCTGGGAGGCAGTTTGTAAGGGGTATGTCGGCCTTTGTTGCCTTACAAGAGATGCACAGAGTCTCTTGCCCAGAGTAAGTCAATTGAGGACCAGGGGACATAGGTTTAAGGTGAGGGGGAAAAGATTTAATAGGTCTGAGGGGTAACTTTTTCACACAAAGGGTGACGGGTGTATGGAACAAGCTGCCAGAGGAGGGAGTTGAGGCTGGGACTATCCCAACATTTAAGAAACAGTTAGACAAGTACATGGACAGGACAGGCTTGGAGGGATATGTACCAAACGTGGGCAGGTGGGCTATTGTAGCTGGGACATGTTGGCTGGTGTGGACAAGTTGGGCTGAAGGGCCTGTTTCCATACTGTATCACTCTATGACTGTGACTCTAAGAATAAAGATATCTTACTGCGGTTCTGTAGGGCCTTAGTGAGACCACATCTGGAGCATTGTCCACAATTTTAGTCTTCTTACCTTATTGAAGGTGCACAGTGAAGATCCACTAACTGGTTCCTGAGACGGTGGGTCTGTTGGAAAAAAACTGGTGATGGGTGGAAAGGACATAAAAATGTGCTTCAGGTATAAAGATCCGCTTTGATCTTTTTGAATGGCGGAGCAGGTGAGATGTCAAAGAGCCCAGACCTGCTCTTGTATCATATGCTTTTGTCCCCTCCTCCTTTAAATGCATCTTGGCTATTCCAAGAGTATTTAGATACAGTACAGGTTTCCTACAGTGATTATACAGGGTCTAGGTTTGACTACATCTTAAATACTGTGTGCATGTTTTGTTCTCCACTGACACTGAGACTGTCTCCCCGCTCTTGTTAATTTTCATGCATAAGTAATAATCACTCAGACTGAGGAACGGTCCCGACACGAAACATCACCCATCCTTTTTCTCCAGAGAGGCTGCCTAAAATCCGCTGAGTTACTCCAGCACTTTGTGTTTATCTTTTGTTATTTATGTTGCTTTGTTAATAGCTTTTCTTCTTTACTGCCTTGGTGCGGGAGTGCATTCCTTCACCGCTCGTATTTCAATCCGTATAAATGATAAACCTTGTTAAACTTCCAGCAGCAAAGCAATTGACCAGGGATAAAGTGGAAGTTATTTCAAAAGAAGCCGGTGATGGGTGTGCATGGGAAATGTAATTTGGTAAGGACCTCCAGTTAATTGAATGAGGAAGACATGATTGGGAAGGGATTGCCTGCAGCTTTGTCATTCTGTTCTTGGTATACAATTACTGTCCTTTGCACGACGCTACGTACAATGGAAATGTGCAGCATTAGTGGAGAGCTTTGAACTAATGAATCTTCATTTTCCACATGTTACTTCAATTTTCCAAATAATTATTGTCAGACATTCACTGATACTGTCTGCAGCTGGGACTGCGGTTGAGCATGTGTCGAAAACCATTGTCTATCATCTCCTAGGTCTTTCTCTCGGTATCCCAGGGCGCATTCATGAGCTTGCTTCCTGAGTTACTATTAATCACGTGTGTAAATGAGCAAGAGCGGGGAAGGCGGCCAGAATCCGTTTCCCAGGGTGGAAATGTCAAAGACGAGAGGGCATAGCTTTAAGGTCAGAGGGAGAAGAGCTTGAAGGATACGTGGTGGGGCAGGGTTTTTTTACACACAGAGTTGTGGGTGTTTGGAACATGCTGCCAGGGGTGAGTGGGCAAATGTTTGGCAGATGCAGTATAATGTGGATAAATGTGAGGTTATCCACTTTGGTGGCAAAAACAGGAAAGCAGACTATTATCTAAATGGTGGCCGATTAGGAAATGGGGAGATGCAGCGAGACCTGGGTGTCATGGTACACCAGTCATTGAAAGTAGGCATGCAGGTGCAGCAGGCAGTGAAGAAAGCGAATGGTATGTTAGCTTTCATAGCAAAAGGATTTGAGTATAGGAGCAGGGAGGTTCTACTGCAGTTGTACAGGGTCTTGGTGAGACCACACCTGGAGTATTGCGTACAGTTTTGGTCTCCAAATCTGAGGAAGGACATTATAGCCATAGAGGGAGTGCAGAGAAGGTTCACCAGACTGATTCCTGGGATGTCAGGACTTTCATATGAAGAAAGACTGGATAGACGTGGCTTATACTCGCTAGAATTTAGGAGATTGAGAGGGGATCTTATAGAAACGTACAAAATTCTTATGGGGTTGGACAGGCTAGATGCAGGAAGATTGTTCCCGATGTTGGGGAAGTCCAGGACAAGGGGTCACAGTTTAAGGATAAAGGGGAAATCCTTTAAGACCGAGATGAGAAAAAACTTTTTCACACAGAGAGTGGTGAATCTCTGGAACTCTCTGCCACAGAGGGTAGTTGAGGCCAGTTCATTGGCTATATTTAAGAGGGAGTTAGATGTGGCCCTTGTGGCTAAAGGGATCAGGGGGTATGGAGAGAAGGCAGGTACGGGATACTGAGTTGGATGATCAGCCATGATCATATTGAATGGCGCTGCAGGCTCCAAGGGCCGAATGACCTACTCCTGCACCTATTTTCTATGTATCTATGTATCTATGTGATGCAGGCAGATACAGTAGTTTAGTTTAGGGATACAGCGCAGAAACAAGCCCTTCAGCCCACCGAGCCCGTGCCGACCACTTAACACTATCCTACACACTCTAGGGACAATTTTACTAATTAACCTACAAACCTGTACATCTTTGGAGTGTGGGAGGAAACCGGAGCACAAGGAGAAAACCCACGCAGATCACAGGGAGAACGTGCAAACTCCGTACAGACAGCACCCGTAGTCAGGATCGAACCCGGGTCTCTGGCGCTGTAAGGCAGCAACTCTACCGCTGCGCTCCCCCCTGTGGCATTGTCGTTTAAAGTAGTGTGGTTTAAAGGGTTTTAGATAGGCACATGGATATGCAGGGAATGAAGGGATGAAGCAGGCAAAGGGGATCAGTTGATCTTGGCATCATGTTGGGTTGTGTTTCCGTGCTGTGCTGTGCTAAGTTATCAAAGCATTTGAAGTCTCTGAATTGTAAATAACCTAGTGCTGAGCATCCAACTCCATCTTCTCTTGAATATCACCTGCGTCCTCCTCAGTAATATCTACTTGGCTAAGTTCACCTTGTACTGATTCCCGCGTCTGTGCTTTAAATGTCTTCGTTCTTCTTTCTTACAATGCCAACCTTGCCATCCTCCCAACTCCTTCCCTTCCATACTCTCCAACTCTCTGTATTCAAACGTTGATGAAGACCAACTTTTGCACCACTCCAATGCAGGCCATGACATTGGATGTTGGTCCCAACAAAGTCCTAACTTAAAAATTCTATTTGAGGTTTAATACAAATGGAAAGTTCATAAGTTATAGGAGTAGAATGAGGCCATTCGGCCCATCAAGTGTACTCTGCCATTCAATCATGGCTGAGCTATCTTTCCCTTCTCCCCATAGCCCCTGACGACCGTACAAATCAAGAATCTATCAATCTCCGCCTTACAAATACCCAATGACTTGGCCTCCACAGCCGTCTGTGGCAATGAATTCCACAGATTCACCACCTAAAGTGAATTTTGGCTTAGAGTTTAGAGTCAACAGGCAATTTATGTGAAGAAAGCTATCCAAAGATGACACTGCTGTATAACAAACGAGACCTCTGGCTAAGTTTCACCTCCCTTCCCGAGTGGTTCTGCGGTTAGTTGTAGCAGCCATTATTACTCAGATCAGTGAAGGTGTAGAGGATCTGGTGCAAATAATGGAGCCTCATTCTTTGTACAACATGAGCTCTTCCTAATGTAATAAAAAGGGACTTCAGATGCTGGTTTATACCAAAGGTAGACACAAAATGCTGGAGTAACCCAGCAGGTCAGCCAGTGTCTCTGGAGAAAATGGAGAGGTAACATTTCGGGTCGGGACCCTTCTTCAGACTGATTGTAGTGGGGGATGTGGCTGAAACTGGGAGCAAGAAAAAACCAGGACAAATCGGGGCCGGCCACAGGGGACCTCAGGCAGGGAGGTTCTTTGATAGGCTGATTGTGGTCCAGGGACAGTATGATCCCAAGAGGGATACATCATTGCGAACTGTTCACCTGGTTTATCCCATTATCCTCTTCTATTCCCCCTCAGAGCCGTTGGCGCAGAACAAGGAACTGTAATTGGGAAGCATAGGACAAATAAATGTTCCAAAAAGTGCAATGGACATTTATGGCCAGGTTAAGACCCTAACATTTAAAAAAAAAACGTTGAACTTGAAGGGCACAAGATGGCATCTGAAATTTGGCGACCCTTGTGTCGTGACTTAGTGTGGTTCACTCTTACACTCTTGCCTGATGTATAAGGAGTAGGATTGTCACCAAAGTGAAAGCAAAGAAAGAATTTCACTGCACTTGGGTACACCTGGTGGTGGAAGATTGCAACCTTCACGTGGTCCGCCCTGTTTCGACTAATGCAATCAACTCGACGTGCACAAACGGAAGATCAAATAGAACAAGTTGTCCAACAACTTTAGGCTGTGCACGCCACACGAAAGAAGAGGAAGGGTACACCTGCCAATAACGTACCTTTGAACCAGTGAACCACTGACTTCCAATACGCAGCAGATCAAGGGCAGGCGGCATATGGGAACACTGCCACCTTCAGGCCAGCTTCAAATCACTCATTGTCACTGATTGAATATCCTTCCACTTTACCACCAGCCAGCACCGTCGGAGTGCCTATACCTTATTTACTGTACCACTATTGTTGGAACACTGTTTAAGTTAGATAAAATTACCAATGAAGCCCAAAATTTGTTACTGAACTAAATTAAGTAAATGTTAACAGTTTCACAGACACTGGTGGCGTAATTGTAATCAGACAGCGGTGGTATATTCTCTCTTGCATTGTCTTTGTGTTATGTGCCTGTAGATAGAAACAAGGAACTGCAGGTGTATGTTTACAAGAATAGACACAAGGTGCTGGAATAACTCAGCGGATTAGGCAGCATCTCTGCAGTACATTGATGGGTGATGTTTCAAATCCTCTGGAAATGGAGCCTGATCCAAAACCATGTTCTCCAGAGATGCTACCTGACCCGCTGAGTTACTCCAGCACTTTGTGTCCTTTGTTATGGGACTGGATCATTGCCGGTCCATCTGATGTCTTGACTTCTTCACCATCAAAGCAATTTAGAGGAAGTGCTTCCTGAAGAAGGCAGCTAATACAGGTCCACTGCCGATTTTATGGCAGAATTTAAGTGAAAGATAAATTTCATTCCAAAGCCTTGGTGGATCATCCATTTTGCCAGAGCAACAGAGGTCATGGCTTCTGAGAGGAGTCGAATGGTCCCAGAACGGTCTGCCTATCCCACTGAAGGGCCGAGATTCCAGCTCGCAAAGTCGGCCTCGGAAGTTGGATATGGGAACGGATCTGCCAGCCACAGCCGCAGGGTGATAATTTGACCCGCCAATCAGCAGCGGAAGTCCCGATGAGGTCGAGATCGGCAGCCTCACCCGGTGCCACTTTTTCGGGCAAACCTTCGGGGAAGGGATTTCAAGTGCACTCTCGGAATTTTGTCCGGATTAAAGAAGGTGCCGACCACCAGTTGCCGGAAAATCGGCGGTGGACCTGTATCATCAAAGACCCCGCCCATCTTTTTTTTTCTTTTTTTTTAATCAAAAAATTTATTCAATTATTAAAAAATAATGATAATTACACTACAATAAAACAAGCCAGAACCCACCACCATAATACAATACAAACATATATCCATAATAACCTGCTGTACAACTATGATAAATCATAAATCATAAATCAACCTTTATTGTCATCTTGCAAGCAACAGTTGTACAGTGCAAAATGAAAAGACGTTTCCCAGGGAATACCGGAGCATCGCACATGAAGTTTTAAACATTGCACACATAATAACACAGATACAATCCAGTCCCTGATGGAACAATATAAATAGTTAAAAGTAGGTAAAAACAACGTTAAAATACAGTAAAACCAATCATAAACATGTCCGGGGTGGCTGATTTGAGTGGCCAGTGCCAGTTATTGAAGTGGCCAGTGCCAGTTATTAAAGTGTCCGTGCCAAGCCGCAGAATCAGGTGACTGTGAGTACAGAGTGGCTGTATAGCAGCCTCACAGCATATGGCAGGAAGCTGTTTAGCAGTCTTGTAGTCCGGGCTTTGATGCTGCGATATCTCTTGCCTGATGGCAGGAGATCCAGGTGTATGTGGAGGGGGTGCAGTTTGTCCTTAGCAATTCTCTGAGCTTGTTGATACAATCCTTATTGAGGATACATTCAACACCCTGCGGAGCCCAGCGGTCCCGGAACTCCCCCAGGGTGCCCGTGGACAGGGCGTATTCCCTTTCTAACCGCACCCGGGCACGGACATATCCCCGGAAAAGGGGCAGGCAGCCAGCTCGCGTAGAGCCCTCCACCGCCTGAAGCATTGACTCGAGGATGGCCAGCTTGGCCAGGCCCAGGAGCAACCCAACCAGGACATCTACAGTCCTACCCTCTCCCCTTGACTCGAGGATGGCCAGCTTGGCCAGGCCCAGGAGCAACCCAACCAGAACATCTACAGCCCTACCCTCTCCCCTACGCTCAGGGTGTCCAAAGATGAGGGTGGTGGGTGACAAATGCAGCCAGAAGGCAAGGAGCAGCCCCTTTAGGTATTCAAACAGTGGCTGCAGCCTCACGAACCCCATGTACACGTGGTACACAGACTCTTCCAGCCCGCAAAAGTGGCAGGCAGCTGGCGAGTCTGTGAACCGCGAGAGAAACAGGTTGCAGGGAACACCTCGGTGCAATACCCTCCACCCCAGGTCCCCAATGTAGAGGGGGAGAATCCCTGCGTAGAGGGACCACCCAGCCCACCCTGGTAGGGCAGCCTGAGAACCATTACCTCCAGGTTCAAGAACAGCTTCCTCCTGTGCACCATCCGGTTCTTGAACCACCCTGCACAATCCCAACCACAACCCGACCTCAACACCAACCACCACAGACTTTGCACTACAGTGGTTGCTCCATGTACTTTGGTTTCTGCACGATCATGGTCTGGTTTATTTAGAATGACTGCTCATTTATTGTAAATTTGCAGTTGTTGGCGCATCAAATGTGCTTTTAAAACTGCAGCAAGTAAGAATTTCATTGTTCTGGTTCATATCCAGTGCATATGACAAATGAACCTTCCTAACACTCTCATTATCTCGAGGCAGATCCAACTGTCCTGTAGAAAATGTGACAGAAAAGTGACAAAAGTTCTGTTAAAAGTGTCTCTAGTTAATGCAGTATCTATCATCTGTTCTTAGATCAAGTGTTGTGCCTGCTCCCCTGGTGGCTGTTTAACCAGAAGACAGCTGTAATTCTGTCAGTTTAATGGATTGTGCATGAAGTGTGGCAAGAAGTGTCTTAAATCCTCTCGATACCCTGACAAAGGAATGAGCAGATCTCCAGATCGTCTTGAGCTAAATGCCAAGCTCTGGTGCCGGACCTCGTCACGATATATTGCTGTGTTTGAGGGGAGAAACTCTACAGGCTGAGATGGTAACGTGTTACAAGGCCTTTGCCAGTTTAGTTTAAATTAGTTTAGAGATACAGCATGGAAACAGGCCCTTCGGCCCACCGAGTCCGCACTAGCGGTCCCCCGATATCCTACACTAGGGACAATTTTTTTACATTTATACCAAGCCAATTAACCTACAAACCTGTACGCCTTTGGAGTGTGGGAGGAAACCGAAGTTCTTGGAGAAAACCCACGCAGGTCACGGGGAGAACGTACAAACTCTGTGAGGACAAGCACCCGTAGCCAGGATCGAACCCGGGTCTCTGGTGCTGTAAGTGCTGTAAGGCAGCAATTCTACCGCTGCCTTACCATGCCGCCCACTCTCAGTCAGTTATCAGTCACAACTGAGTCCAAAGATTTTACCGCTCTGTGGATAAAAATGACTGGCGGAGGGTGTTGTGGAGACCAGTGGTGGCTGGCAGGTGACTGAGGAAACCTTCTCTAAGGTTTGGCAGATTTTATTCCAAAGGAGTGTCCAGTGCATCACAAATGACTCTGAGCATAATTAGCCGTTAGTGTGGAAAACTATGAAAAGAGGCCATTGAAATAATTTTCAGTCCTGTCACTTCAAAGGTACATAGTGTTGGACAGGGTTGTATATACTCAAGGGCAGTTCCACCTGCATTTAGCAAATGCATGCACACCTACATCAGACTAGATGCAAGCAAATTCTACTGCAATCCTGTGCAAAATGTGAAAAGTGCATATTCAGGAAAACGAAGGACCTTGGACATCGAGACTCTTTATTCCTGTGGCTCATTGAATTCAACGTGTTGAAAAATCTTCACGAATCTTCCCGTGCTTACCTGCCATTAGCAAGTCTTCCCGAGTACCTGCCGTTAGAGGTACGAGCCGGTAAGAGACGTCCCGAGCTCCGACGTACCCGCTACGTTCATTCTCCGTGCTTACCACGAGTTTGATTTTTTTAAAACTCAGGAGAGCACTTGAATGAACTCGCACCGTGGGACAGGGCTTTTGGAGTCAAGTTAAGATAGAACTGGATAGGGACAAACAAAGTGGCCTCTGTGAAAGTGTTCAGAGTGAATGGGCTGCACCCAACTTTGGTGTGCCTGACTTG
>CM075979.1:79437992-79440492 GCA_038087875.1 Malacoraja senta
ACTCTGTCAGGTCTGGTCCTCAGTTTGCAGATGCCTACTCCAGCCTTGCAGCTCTGCTGTCTGAACAGGTAAGTCATTGCCCTGATTAGAGCGGTGGAATCATCCATCAACTTGTGTCTGATTTTTTGGCTTCAGCTGGAACAGATTGCACGAGTTCTTAAGCTGCTTAATCCATCTGGCAGAGTTACGGATCGATAAATCTGAGCGGTCCCCCTGGGGGGCCACACTTAGTGTCGCCAAAGTTTAGTAAATCCTTGGGATCCAAAAGACTCTTGTTCAATTTTAAATCCTCACAGTTGCTTGTCTGATCTATGAAAACAAACTGCAGATGCTAGAAATCTGAAACAAAAAGCAGCAAATGCTGGAAAGATTCAACTTTCAACATCGGACGGAGAAGAAGCAAATCATAGAACAAGGCAGCACAGGAACTGGCCATTCGGCCCATAATGTCCGTGACAACCATGATGCCAAGTTAAACTAATCTTCTCTGCCTGCCCGTGATCGATATCCCTCCATTTCCTCCACATCGATATGCTGATCTAAAAGCCTCTAAGATGTCACTATGGTATCTGCCTCCACTACCATCCCTGGCAGCCCGTTCCTGACACCCACCACTCTGTGAAAAAAAACCTCACCCCACACATCATCTGTAAACTTTCCCCCTCTCGTGAAGGGCGGTCACGGTGGCGCAGCGGTTGAGTTGCTGCCTTACAGCGAATGCAGCGCCGGCCGGAGACCCGGGTTTGATCCTGACTACGGGTGCTGTCTGTACGTTCTCCCCGTGATCTGCGTGGGTTTTCTCCGAGATCTTCGGTTTCCTCCCACGCTCCAAAGACGTACAGGTTTGCAGTTTAATTGGCAAAAATTGTCCCTCGTGGGTATAGGATAGTGTTAATGTGCGGGGATCGCTGGTCGGCGCGGACCTGGTGGGGCGAAGGGCCTGTTTCCGCGCTGTATCTCTAAACTAAACTAAACTAAACCACATAGCTACGCCTTCTGATCTTTGACATTTCCACCCTGGGGCGAAAAGGCTCTGACTGTCTACTCTATCTATGTTTCTCATAACTTTATATATTTTCTTCAGGTCTCCCCTCAGCCTCTGATGACCCAGAGAAAACTATTCAGGTTTGTCCAACCCCTCCTTATAGCAAATACCCTCTTATCCAGGCAGGATTTTGGTAAATCTCATCTGCACTCTCTCCAAGTTCTTCACATCCTTCCTCTAATGGGGTGACCAGAACTTCACACGATACTCAAAATGTGGCCTAATCAAACTTTTATAAAGCAACAGCATGACTTCCTGACTCTTGTACTCTATGCCCCACCGATGAAGGCAAGCATACAAAATGCTTTCTGTACCACTCTCTCCTTGTGTTGCTACTTTCAGGAGCTATGGACTTGGACCCGAAGATCCCTCAATGTTGTTTAGTGTCTTGCTAGTAACTATATTCTTTCTCCTTATATTTGACATCTCAAAGTGTAACACCCCACACTCCATCTGCTATTTCGATAGCCTGCTGTATACTTTGAAGGCCTTCCTCACTGTCTGCAATCATCTGCCAACTATGTAACCAATGCATCTGCATTTTATGTCCAAATGCTGGAGAAACTCAGCGGGTGAGGCAGCATCTATGGAGTGAAGGACTGATGTGGAGACTGTTCCTCAAACTGGTGTGGAGGTGTGGAGGGTGGGAAGAAGAAAGGAAGAGGCGGAGACAGAGGCTGTGGGAGAGCTGGGGAGGGGAAGGAGGGAGAAAGCAAGGACTACCTGAAATTAGAGGTCAATGTTCGCACCGCTGGGGTGTAAACTGCCCAAGCGAAATATGAGGTGCTGCTCCTCCAATTTGCGGTGGGACTCACTCTGGCCATGGAGGAGGCCCAGGGCAGAAAGGTCGGATTTGGAATGGGGAGGGGGAGTTGAAGTGCTGGGCCACCGGGAGATCAGGTTGGTTAGTGTGAACCGAGCGGAGGTGTTGGGCGAAGCGATCGCCAAGCCTACGCTTGGTCTCACCGATGTAGATGATTCCCCCTTCCCTGCAACTCTACCCTCACTGCCCCCCTCTGTGATTCCCCCTTCCCTCCAACTCTACGAGGTATGCCTACATTTTATGTTTATATGTATCACAAACAATAGAGGCCCCAGCATAGATCCCAGTGGAACTCTTCTCCCCTCTCCCCAGGCAGGCAAAAGGTACAGGAGTGTGAAAATACCAACTGAACCATCCTATCACCAACTAGAGAGCGGACCTGACCTACCATCTACCTCATTGAAGACCCTTGGACTATCTTTAATCTGACTTTATTGGACTTTATCATGCATTAAACAGTATTCCCTTTATCCTGTATCTGCATCCTGTGACCGGATTGATTGTATTCATGTATAGTATTTTTCTGACTGGATAGCTCAATGACAATAATAAACTAAATTAAACTGAACTCCATTGGCCACATATGACCTCCTGCTAGAATAACAGCTGGAGTAACTGCTAGAAACGAATTC
>CM075979.1:79442992-79559073 GCA_038087875.1 Malacoraja senta
ATGATGCATTACTGTCATTGATCCATTTCTTCATTGATCCATCGTCTGCAGCAACCAGCATTTATCCTCCTCAGTACAATTTCTGAATGGCAGATCTTTGGGTCGGCATGGTGGCGCAGCGGTAGAGTTGCTACCTCACAGCACCAGGGACCAGGGTTCGATCCTGACTACGGGTGCTGTCTGTACTGAGTTTGTACATGACCGCGTGAGTTTTCCCCGGGTGCTCCGGTTTCCTCCCACACACCAAAGACGTGCAGGTCAGTAGGTTAATTTTCTTCAGTGAACAGACAGCACCTATAGTCAGGATCGAACCCGGGCCTCTGGCACTGTAAGGCAGCAACCCTGCCCCTGCTCCACTGTGCCGTTTGCTCCTTTCAGTCACAGTCAGAAAGTCCTACAGCATTACAGCAGGCCACTGAGTTGAGACTGACCATCAATCACCCATTTAACCCATTCTGCACAACCCCACTCACATTCCGTCACTCATCTATGCACTAGGGGCAACTGGCAGTGACCAATTAACCGACCAACTCACAATTTTTTGGGAAGTGCCAGTAAACCGGAGTACCCTTAGCAGGTCCATGCAGTTGTGGGGAGAATCTGAAAAATGGTTGGGATTGAACCCGGATCACTGGGGCTGTGAGGCAGCAGCTCTACCATCTTTGCCACCGTAACCAACATCTTTGCACCGCAGTACCACCTATTCTCATTGAGATGGAGCCTCTTACACAAAGCTGCGACTGAGCGTTTACTACCAGGAGTGTTACTCCTTGAAGGTTCACGTTATCTTAGCAAGCTGAGTAGCTGAACGGTGGAAGGTACTAAATTGTGTCATGTTGAGAGTTGAAAAGTAATCACAACTTTTCAAAACAATGTCTGCCCCTCCTGTGTCCTCCCAAGGAGCGATTTGAAGAGGCTGATGACATCTATACAAGAGGCGTTGAAAACTGCCCTGAGAATTCAGATCTACACAACAACTATGGTGTCTTCTTAGTCGATAGAGGTAAGCGACAGAGTCATTTTTATTTGATGCACATCAGCTGAGCTTGTTATTAATGGGACAATTTTACTCCCTAGCTGAAGATGTTGGCTTCATGGGTGTTACTCCATAGACCTAGTCAACTACCAGGAGGGTTATTCCATATGTCTAGTTGACTACCAGGGCTGTTACTCCAGGGATGTTATTCCATTGACCGAGCCTACTGCCAGGAATGTTACTCTTTGGACCCAGTCTACTCCCAGGGATGTCACCTCATTGACCGAATCTACTGCCAGGAGTGTTACTCCTTCAACCCATTCTACTCCTGCTAATAGATTTGTTACTCCAGGGATGTTACTCCCGAGAGAAAAAAGACACAGAGTGCTGGAGTAACTCAGTGGGTCAGGCAGCATCTGTGAAGAACATAGATAGGTGACGTTTTTAGTGTTGGGACCCTTCTTCAGACCCGAAACGTCACCTATCCACGTGTGCTCCAGAGATGCTGCCTGTCCCGCTGAGTTACTCCAACACTTTGTGTCTTTTTTTGTAACCAGCATCTGCAGTTCTGTGTTTCTACCTGTTATTCCATAGATCTAGTCTATTGCCAGGATTGTTACTCCTTAGACTTGTCTACTATAAGGACTGTTACTCCAGGGTTGTTACTCCATCAAATAAAAATGTTTCAACCCTTTAACAGAATAGATCAATTGGACTTAAATCTCTGCTCTCCTTGAAGTCCTGTGAATAAACTACCAGGGCTGTTACTCCAGGGATGTTACTTCATTGACCTAATCTACTGCCAGGAGCATTCCTCCTTCAATCCATTCATGTTTAATGTCTCTGGTTCTGTTAAGAACTCTCTGGCCCACTGACCACTGACTGTAGGGTTTTCTTGGCCTTTGCAGGAGATGGGAAGACGGCCTCTGGTCACTACCTTCATGCCATCCGGTTAAACCCCAGACACTATGTTGCCATGTTGAATCTCGGCCGGCTGCTGCGGTCAGCCAACAAGAACAAAGAGGCGGAAACCTGGTACAAACGGTAAGTTCACAGTCATAGAGTGATACAGTGTGGAAACAGGCCCTTCGGCTCAACCTGCCCACACCTGCCAACATGTCCCAGCTACACTAGTCCCACCTGCCTGCGTTTGGTCCAGATCCCTCCAAACGTCCTTTCCATGTACCTGTCTTACTGTTTCTTAAATGTTGGGATAGTCCCAGCCTCAACTACCTCCTCTGGCAGCTTGTTACATACACCCACCACCCTTTGAGTGCAAAAGTTACCCCTCAGATTCCTATTAAATCTTTTCCCCTTCACCTTGAACCTACCGGCTCTGGTCCTCGATTGTCACGTTGCAATCCCGGGAATGACCGGGAAATGCTGCCGAAAACGTGGAGGGAGTGCGCATCTGTCCGAGTTAGTGGACCCTCTTTCAAGTGGTCACCTGGTTAGTTTGGTCAGTTGACTTATGCTGAGTCAATATAAAATGTCCTCTTCCTGGCAGAGTGAAAAGCCAGGGATGAAACTAAAGCAGCTTTGGTAGGTTGGACAACTGCAGCACAAGCCGGTATTTTTCTTCAGCTGAACGGCAGAGGATATGTGTGGAGAAAAAGCAAATGGTACAAGAGGGTGTGATCAGTAGCATGTAACTAGGGCACAAACTGACTGACCTCCAATTCCCATGGGCTGCAATCTGTCCCAGTCCCACAACATGCTGCCAGAGGAGGTGGTGTAATCAGATATGATTGTTACTTTTAAGAGGCATTTGGACAGACACCCAAATAGTCAATGCACTGAAGGATATGATCGTAATGCTGCAAATTGGATTAGTGTAGATTGGATAAAAGGTCGGCATGGACATTATGGGCCAAAGAACCAGATTTTGTGATCATTTCATGTTCTACGGGCAGAATTAGGCCATTCGGCCCATCAAATCTACTCCATTCAATCATGGCTGATCCATCTTTCCCTCTCAACCCCATTCTCCACCCTTCACCTCATCATCCCTGACACTCGCACTAATCAAGAATCTGTCAATCTACACCTTAAAAATATCCATTGACGGCCACCACAGCCATCTGTGACAATGAATTCCAAAGATTCAACACCCTCTGACTGAAGAAATTCCTTCTCATCTCCTTTCTAAAGTACCTCCTTTTATTCTGAGGCTATGGCCTCTGGTCCTAGACTCTCCCACTAGTGGAAACATCCTCTCCACATCCACTCTATACACGCCTGAACTCTATCCTGTGCTGAACAGTCCTCTGACATCATTTCTGAAGGAGAACAATCAGGTAACATTACCAGCCCTGTAGACAACAAAACATCTTCAGCATGTTGTCAAACTCTTCGATAAGCTAAGCCTAAAGCTGACTATCTCTGCAAAAATAGACACAAAATGCTGGAGTTAAGGCTCTGTCCTACGGGTTTGCGGTCATTGGCGGTGAAGCGCGGCGTCGCCGGAAGAGGGGACCGCACGTCAACCGCGAGAGCGCCGCACGGATGCTGCGCGGGGGCCGAGTGATCTCCGTACGGCCGGTTCCACGAGCTTGCGGTGTCGGGTGATGACGACGTCATGCAACGCGACGCGCTACGCGATGACGTCTTTTGGATCGCGGGGCTGTGGCGGCGGTAGTGGTGATCGCGGCGCTGTGGCGGCGGCCGTGCCGCACACGTACCTCACTGGCGGCGGCTGTGGCGGTGCCCGTGCCGCACACGTGCCTCACTGCCGGTGGCTGCGGCGGTGAAAGTTAGACTCACAGCGCTCGTGCCGCACTGGCGGCGGCTGTGGCGGTGCCCGTGTCGCACTCGTGCCTCACTGGCGGCGGCTGTGCGGTAGGAAAAGATTTTTCGACATTGTTGGTTTTTTGTGAGCACCGTGCGGTGTTGGGACCAATGCCGCACGGCCCCGGCAGTGTGCGTTTGACCGAACCCGCGGTTTCTGGCAGTCCACGAGCGGTAGATACTTCCTGTTTCACCGCCAATGACCGCAAACTCGTGAGACAGGCCTTTAACTCAGCGGGGCTGGCAACATCTCTTCAGACTGAAGAAGGGTCTTGACCCGAAACGTCACCCATTCCTTCTCTCCAGAGATGCTGCCTGTCCCGCTGAGTTACTCCAGCATTTTGTGTCTATCTTCGATTTAAACCAGCATCTGCAGTTCTTTCCTACACAATCACTGCAAAGATAACCCCTTAGTTGGCAACTCTCCAAACTCTACAAAGTCCAGTAAGAACAAATTAATCTCCAGACATTACTGTGACCAAACCAGGAGAAACGTTATAGCGGTATTAAAAAAATATTTTTACCTCTTTATTTCCACCTGGTCAGAATTTATCTTTTCTCTTTAAATGTCTGCAGTCTTTTCAATGATTATTTGGCTCAGATATTGGAAAGTGGATATATAGGAAGGAAGTTTAGATAATAAATAGCGGGTCAGCAAAAAAATCAAAGAAAAACACTTTGTTGTATATTGTTTGAATGAGTTGCTGGCTTATTAAACCTTTCAAGGGTTACTCTGTCAAATGGAAACCATGTTGTTAAAAGAAAAACATAGTCAGGAGAACCCCAAAAAATCACTTTGTTCCAGATGCTGTAAATGTAAAACAAAATGAAAATATTGAAAGTACTTGGCAGACCAGGCAGCGGCTAGAGAGAAAACAGCGTTAACAATTCAAAAGACACTTAGTTTAGTTTTAGTTTAGAGATACAGCGTGCAAACAGGCCCCTCGGCCCACCGAGTCCATCAATCTATGATCCCCGTACATTAACACTACCCTACACACACTAGGGACAATTTTTACACTATACCGAGCCAATTAACCTACAAACCTGTACGTCTTTGGAGTGTGGGAGGAAACTGAAGATCTCGGAGAAAACCCACGCGGTCACGGGGAGAACGTACAAACAGCGTGCAGACAGCACCCGTAGTCGGGATCGAACCCGGGTCTTGGGCGCTGCAAGCGCTGTAAGGCAGCAACTCTGCCACTGTGCCACCCCCAGCCTCACCATGTGAGCCTTGCACAGAAACAAGCAGAGATGTAACATGCCTTCCACACAGAAAGGTGACAATTATTAACACGTGAAAGGTACTTTTAATATATTCTTAATGAATTGGGGACTATATCAACTATATTTAAAAGACATTTGGACAGGTACATGGATAGAAAAGGTTTAGAGGGATCTGGGCCAAATGCAGGCAGATGAGACTAATGAAGACGGGGGCATCTTCTTTGGCTTGGGCAAGTTGGGCCGAAGGGCCTGTTTCTGTGCTCGATGACTCTGACTATGACTTGATGTGACTCAAAATGAGGAGAGCTGGTTGATCTGACCCATGCCAGCTCCGAATAGCACAATTCTAGCCTAGACTAATGGGAAATATAGCTAGCCATCCCTGCAGCAATCCTTTAGTATCTGGAAGGAAATCAGAGCAGCCAGAGGAAGTCAGCACCTGAGGTTGGGATCAAACCAGGTCCCTGGAACTGTGAGACAGCAGCACTAACAGCTGTGCCACTGTGCCACTGTGCCACTCTATACACAAAATGAAACCTCAACGAAGAGGAGAGAATTTTTAATTCCAACTTGCCACCATTGTTTCAAGACGTCCAATCTGGTCGACCAAGCCTTGTCTATACTATCAACGTGTGTTTCTGTCTCTGTGTATGTATGTGACGTACAGAAAGCTGAAGAGTTTGTCCACATCCGAATATTTTGTGGATTGGTCAGTTAAAAGGTGACACAATCACTCAAGAGCTGCTGCCTCTCAGCACCAAAGACCCAGGTTTGATCCTGACTTCGGGTGCAATCTGTGTGGAGTTTGTACCTTCTCCCTGTGACCACGTGGGTTTCCACCCACGTCCCAAAGACGTCAGGGTTTGTACATTAATTGACCTCTGCAAATTGTCCCTAGTGTAGATGGAGTGGATGAGGAGTGGGGTAACATAAAACAACGTGAATGGGTGATCGATGATCGGCATGGACCCAGTCTCCGTGCTGTATCTCCAAACTAAACCATACTAATTTGGAAACTATAGGTTGTCCATATTGTAGCGGTCAGTGGAAGAATCTTGTTGGAGTTGGTGGGAATGTTGGATAGCAGAATGCGGTTCATGTCGGATGAAGCATAGGCAAGTCAACCAGAAGCGACCAACCTGGAAATTCTTTCATTCTGCACGGCACTTCATTAGGACTTTCTAACTTGTTTTTCTTCAAGACAGCAAGGGATTGGAATACCCTACCAGCCAGCATCAGAGATCTCCAAAACATCAACACATACAAAGATGCACTCCAAAAGCATCTCCATCTCGACTAGCACGCCCACCACCATCATAGTGCTGAGTGGTGCTCTGCCTAGAGCTTTTCAGCGTATTACATCCAGGATGAGTGTAAATGGATGCTCGATGTTTGGCATAGACTGGGTGGGCCGAAGGGGCCAGTTTCTGTGCTGTATGGCTGGATGTTGAAGGCATGCTGTTGTTGTTTGCAGGGCACTCAACGTTACTCGGTCCGTGGATGTTTTGTCTCCACTAGGGGCTCTGTACTACAACACAGGGAGATATGAGGAAGCCCTTCAGATCTACAAAGAGGCGATCACAAGGCAGCCCAAAAACAGCGAGTTGCAACTGGCAGTGGTACGTACAAGGCCGGAGGAAGCATAAATGTGAAATATCGTCCAATTGATCACTCTGATGTATCACTAATATGTTAACCTTATTAATTTAAGGGATGAACTCTGCACATCGGAATGGGCATGAAGCAATATTTTCTGCAGTTATCTTTTGTTGGCAATTCTTCAGAGTTCCTTCTCCTCATTAAAAATGTATCTTCCAGACACTCTTGTGAGCAACCTAGCAGAAAGATGCCTTTTAAAAAAAAAACTCTGAACATTGATGATTTGAACAAAATTGTGATTTAAATTATTTACTCAGTGGTCATGGTGAAGCGGAAGTTGAAATATCCAGCCAGAGTCTCCCCACAGGGCGGCACGGTGGCGCAGCGGTAGAGTTGTTGCCTTACAGTGCTTGCAGCACCGGAGACCCGGGTTCGATCCCAACTACAGGTGCTGTCTGTACGGAGATCCTATCTTCTACCCGTGACCGCGTGGATTTTCTCCGAGATCTTTTCTGAGATTCTCCGTGCAGGTTTGTAGGTTAATTGGCTTGGAATAAATGTAAATTGTGCCTCATGTGTGTGGGATAGTGTGTTGGTGTGGACTCGGTGGGCCGAAGGGCCTGATTCCGCGCTGTATCTCTAATCTAAACTAAACCATTTCTTGGCCACTTACCGAGAGCGTAGCAATGCATGTCCGTGGTGTATCGAGGATGGTTTGAGGGAAACGGGGGCTGCATTTGGTCTCGGGAAGATACAGCAGATCTACAGAGCCTGGCCCACATCCTCTTATGTAGACTTGATTATCATCCCTGTTTATAAACCGATGATTTCAAAGGGAGTTACTGAATAATTTCTTCCCAAGTAAATCTTCCATCATCTTTTTTTAAACTAGGTGTACAGCTGCTGCTTGATACAGACCGTTAAATTCCTCATGCTTTCTCAGCCATTGAACAAGATCACCGCTAATCTTTTAGCTCAGTCTTAATCAGTCTGAAGAAGGGTCCAACCTGAAATGTCACCGATCCATGCTCTCCTGAGATGCTGCCTGACCCGCTGTGTTACTCCAGCACTGTGTCTTCATTTAGCTCAGTGCCATTTTCCAGCACTGATTCCATGCCCCTTGATTCCCACAGAAATCTATCAATCTCTGAATTCTAGCAGAATTTTCAAAAGTCACTGGGGAGAAAAAACCAAGGCTCTGATTGTCTTGATCTATGCTTGTTGATAAATGTTAATAAATGTCTTTGGGTATTTTTAAACTGACAGATTCTTGATTAGTAAGTGTGTCAACGGTTATGGGGAGAAGGCAGGACTGAGAATGGGGTTGAGAGGGAAAGATAGATCAGCCATGGTTGAATGGCGGAGTTGACTCGATAGGCCGAATGGCCTACTTCTGATCTTATGGCTTATGAACTTATATAAATTATAATTGTCATTGTCGTTGAACAAATCTGGTATATTTCCCTTACTTTAGAGCATATGTGACTCCGTACTGACAGAAATATTCACTCCTCACAAATACACTGACCAATTACATGACTGCCCATTTCCTATTATAAGTGAGTTCATTTCATGTGATCGGAGCATCAACTCTACTCCGCCAGTCCATCATGGCTGATCTATCTTTCCCTCTCATTCCCAATCTCCTGCCTTCTCCCCATTACCCCAGATACCTGTACTAATCAAGAATCTATCTATCTCTCCCTTAAAAATATCCATTGACTTGGCCTCCACGGCCTTTAGTCTGGCTTTGAAGCGGGTGGGGGTAAATTCAAAATTCATCTGCAGAAACATTATTCGGGTGAACGAGCGGTCAGTCAATGAAATGAGATTCCTAGGGAGACAATAAAAGCAAGTGCTGACTCATTCAATACACTATATATATGAAACTTCCAGAAAATAATATTTTGGAATATGACACACGAGCAGTTTGAGATTTGTTCAATTTAACACACGAGAGGAAGAAATAAATAAAGAAGGCAGCACGGTGGCACAGCGGTAGAGTTGCTGCCCTACAGTGCCAGTGACTCAGGTTCGATCCTGACTACGGGTGCTGTCTGTACAGAGTTTGTACGTTATCCTTTGACCGTGTGGGTTTTCCCCAGGTGCTCCGGATTCCTCCCACACTCCAGAGATGTACAGGCGTGTGGGTTAATTAGCTTCGGTAAAGATTGTAAATTGTCCCTTGTGTAGGATGGTGCTAGTGTATGGGGATCGCTAGTCGGCATGGACTTGGTGGGCTGAAGGGCCTGTTTCCATGCTGTACAAAAACTAAAACTAGAACTAAGATGGGTGGGTCCCAAAGTTCTCCATCAAAGTGGCTTTCTGCACAACATGTCACTGAGAGAGATTGGTCATTAGAATCCATCATCAATATCATGGGGAAAAAATCCACAAAGTCCTGTGGTTACTCAACGAGTCATGCAGCATCTTTGGAGAACATGGACAGGTGACATTTTGTGTCGGGACCCTTCCTCAGACTTAATCTCACATATGTTGATTCAGACTGCGATCTAAATCCTAGCTAATTACATCATAATGCTTATTTCAAAATCTTTTTTTGAATTTAGAAAAAATAAAATACTTTATACGTTGTGTAGTTCTCAAAATCTCTGCCATCGACCTTCCAGAAAAAACCCTATAAATCTCTGTGGAAGGGAGAGAAGGAAGTGGGGGGGGGGGGGTTCAAATCTCGAGGGAAGTGCTACTAAGCTAATTGTTGGCGCTGCTGGCTGTAAAATCTCTGGGTCCTGATGGGCTTCATCCCTGGGGTTTAAAAGAAGTGGCTGGTGAGGTAGTCAGTGCATTGGTTTTAATTTTACAAAATTCCCTCCTTGTGGGGAAAGTTACCTCAGATCAGAAAATGGCAAATGTATCTTGTTCATTGAAAAGGGGAGAGATTCTGAAAGAGGAATGTAACAGGCTAGTTAAGATTAACATCAATCACAGTAACAATATTAGCTCTGGGCGGCACGATGGCACAGTGGTAGAGTTGTAGCGCTGCAATGACAGAAACCCGGGTTCGATCCCGACTGCGGGTGCTGTCTGTACGGATTTTGTACGTTCTCCTCGTGACCGCGTGGGTTTTCTCCGTGATCTTCGGTTTCCTCACACACTCCAAAGACATGCAGGTTTGGAGGTAGATGTGCTTGGTAAAATGTGTAAATTGTCCCTCGTGTATGTAGGATAGTGCTATTTCAGATTCAGATTCAGATACAATTTTATTGTCATTGCACTTTTCAGTGCAACGAAATGGTTTAGCCTGCAGTCATAACATAGAATAAATAACAAAACACACACACTCAACACAGTTTAACATCCACCACAGTGAGTCCACCAGGCACCTCCTCACTGTGATGGAAGGCAAAAAAGTCCCAAAGTCCATGTCTCTTCCCTCCTTGCTCTCCCTCTGTGCTGAGGCGATCCAGGCCTCCGATGTTGTGATCCCGCCGGGTGATGGTAAGTAAGTCCCGCGGCTGAATCCGAACGGGCCGGTTCAAACTCCCCAGCCCCGGGTGGTCGAAGCTGCCCCCCTCCAGTCCAGCGGACGCAGCTGTTGTTGCGGGAGCTCTGGAGAACAGGTCACCAACCTGTGACCTGCGAGCTCCCGACGATGTCGTCCACTGGCCCGCGCCGAGCCTCCGGGGCTCCAAAGTCGGGTCGGAATTTGGGTCACAACGCCACCACAGCCCCGAAGTCGGCCAGCCCCGCGTTGGTAAGTCCCGGCTGGCTCTGCCTCCTGGAGCCTCGAGGTCGGTCCCAGTTGGAGGCCACCAGCTCCGCGATAGGCCTCAGCGCAGACGGAGACGGAGACGGGGGATACGGCAAGAAAGGTCGCATCCCCCCCCGAAGGAAGAGCCAAAAACATGCTTCTCCCCCCCCCCCACACACATACACAACTAAAATAAACCGAAACAAACCGCAACAACGGGACAAAAGAAAACAAAAAAAGAAAAGACAAACGGACTGCAGGCGAGCCGCAGCTGCAAGGCAGCGCCGGGATGTGCGGGGATCGCTAGTCGATGCGGACTCGGTGGGGCGAAGGGCCTGTCTCCGCGCTGTATCTCCAAACTAAACTAAACTATTTGTTAAAGCAGGGCAGTCAGCAGGCCTGGGCCACTAACAGCATCTTCCATAGCCATAAACAACATCACAACCAAGGAAGGCAAGGGTGGCAAGTGCATGAAATCAGTTGAACCTACAGATCCACCTCTGAGTTGGACACCATCTTAAGACGGAGTATATTACATTCTTCTAACATTACTTGGTCTAAATGCAGGAACTCCCTCCCCAAGAGCATTGAGCACCTTCACTATAAACCGTTCAGCCATTCAGGTAGGCAGCTGGCCATCACCTTCCCAAGAGGCAGACGAGAATGGATCGTAAATAGCAGCCTTGCCAGTGACACCTTGACCCCCACATGTGACTGAATTTTAAAACCACAATAACATGGAGAAGGGGAAGAATTTCTTCACCAAGAGCGGCTAATCTTTGAAATTCTCTGACCAGAGCTACAGAGGCGGAATAGTTGAAAATGTTCTAGGCTTGGATAGACAGATCTCTGGTTTACATGGAGAATCCAGGATAATGGGAACAGCCATGATGGTGTTGGGTTAGTGTAATGGGGAGGTTGACAGTCAGCATGGGGGCTTGGTAGTCTGGAGGTGCTGTTTCCGTGCTGTATGCCTCCATGACTTTAAAACCCAATTGACAATTATTTGAAATTCTCACAATGATGCTGCCAATCAAATGTCGGACATTTGTTTCTGAGCTGTACCAAGAAGTGCTGGACCAAAAAGTGAACTCTATCCAAGATGAGAGCAGCTGTGATTTTATTGACTGGAATACCAGGCTTGAAGGGCTTTATCACCATCACTTGCAATTATTACTCAATTTTTACCGCATTAAATGTTCCCCAATTCAGTGCCAAGTTTAACTCGTCCACTTTATATAATTCAAGTTTTTGGTCCAAATGTTTTCTCCTTGAGTAGAGGTGACTTGTAGCACCAAAGGACCAGGTTTGATACTGACTACGGATGCTGTTTGCAAGTTCTCGCTGTGACCCCGTGGGGCTTTCAGGGTGCGCTGATTTCCTCCCACATTCCAAAGACATGCAGGTTTGTAGATTAATCGGCTTCTAGAAACTGCTTCTAGTGGGTAGGACATAGAACTAGTGTCTGGGTAATCGCTGGTTGGCGTGGACTTGGTGAGCCAAAGGGCTTATTTCCATGCTGTATCTCTAAGCTAAGGTTGCAAAGGCTTGAATTAGACCGTTTTTGTTGGTCCTCTGGGCTGGAGTGAGGAGACGTTTCCAGATTTGGCATTGACCATGCCTGGGTCGGCCATACGCCCTGGCCTGTGGCTGGAGCTTTCTTTTGGTTTGGCCTGTGGTCAGTTCTCTTTTCATGTCTGCACTGTAGCCAGCTCTGTTCAGGTGTGGACTGTCACAGGTTGACTCTCGGCTTGTTTGTTAGGCTCAGGTCCTGTCCGTGGCCGGCAGACCCAGGGATGCCGAGAGGCTCATCAACCAGGTGGCAAGTGAAAGGAGCAACTGCCTGGAGTGTCAGCGTCTATTGTCGGTTATCCACAGTAAAAGTGGGAACTTGGAAGAGGTGAGGATCATCATTAAACTGTGCATGCACTCGTTTACCAGCGTATTATTGGAGATGAACAGCATCTAAGCCTCTTTCAGGGGCTTTGTGATGTATATATATGTATGTGTGTATACACAGGTATATATATTTATGTGTGTGTATTTAGATAGATAGATAGATAGATAGATAGATAGATAGATAGATAGATAGATAGATAGATAGATACTTTATTAATCCACTTTTCAGGGAAATTCAGATGTCCTTACAGCACACTAATAAAAATACAACATAACATTAAAGAAGAAATTTAACATTAAAACATAAAAACATCCCCC
Organism: Malacoraja senta; assembly: GCA_038087875.1. Taxonomy (NCBI): domain Eukaryota; kingdom Metazoa; phylum Chordata; class Chondrichthyes; order Rajiformes; family Rajidae; genus Malacoraja; species Malacoraja senta. The sequence continues at coordinate 79,455,511 of CM075979.1, forward strand.
CACAATGGTTCCCACTGTGGGGGGTAGGCACAAAGTCCAGTCCTCTTCCACTTGTCCACCCAAGGTCTCTGCAGCCGCCGCCACAGCGGCCTGATATTTTAGGCCCTCTCGCCAGACGATGGTGCTCCGGCGTCGGGAGAACCCTCTCAGCGGCTTGGGATACCTGGAACGGCCGCTTCCTTACCAGAGACCGCGGCTCCCGAAACCAATAGGTCGGAGCTCCAACACTGGCGATCTCGGCGAGAGATCCCAGGCTCCCGATGTTAAAGTCAGCTGGCCGCTCCACAGACCCGCAACTCCGCGATGTTCCATCGGCGGACTCAGCATTCCTGAGCTCCGCTCCGTGAAGGTGTTCCAGCGCTGTGCTGCCGCCGAAGCCGTGGTTCTGGCTGGTCCCCTCAGGAGGCGCCGCTCCGGTCCTGATGGTAGGCCGCGAGGATGGGGCGAAGATGCGGCTTGGAGGAAAGCCGCCTCTCCGCCAGGTAGGGACTGAGAAAAGCAGTTTCCCCCTTCCCCCCCCTCCCCCCCCACAGAAAAAGACTAGACCCCCAACAACACACTTATAGCATACTAAAAATAAAAAAAAGAAGTGAAAAGACGGACAGCTGCAGGACAGGCAGCCATACAGGATGGCGCCCCCTAGATGATCAAAAATATGTATAATACACACATAGATACACACACACACACACACATATATATATGCCTGTTAGACAAAAATGCTGGAGAAACTCAGTGAGTGCAGCAGCATCTATGGAGCGAAGGAAATAGGCAACGTTTCGGGCCGAAACCCTTCTTCAGACTGATAGGGGGTGGGGAGAAGAAAGGAAAAAAGGAAAAAAGGCGGAGGAGGAGCCCGAGGGCTGGGGGATGGGAGGAGACAACCAGTGGGCTGATGAAGGGGAGGGGACAGCAAGGGCTAGCAGAATTGGGAGAATTCAATGTTCATTGAACATTGAACATTGAATTCTGATTCTTTAGAATTTTGATTCTTTATTACACAGTTAATTTTAATTTATTTCAATCGATAATCTCTTCTCCTTTCACATTAGGCACTTGAAGCTGTGAAGAAAGCCGTCCAAATGAAGACCAAAGACCCAAAAGTGCTTGCAGAGCTATATTTTTCTGAAGGAAATCTTCTGAGGGAGCTGAACAGGCTGGATGTGGCATTTGAGGTGCGTAGTTTACCCAACTCTAAACGTTGGACTTGCCAGTGCCACCCTTAAAATGACTTTAAAGAAATAGAATAAGTAATAATACAGCACGAGGCATAAAATTAGGAATACATACTGCAGTTATTGCTAAAAGAAACTTATATTTCTAGAGTGCCTTCTACGACCTTAAAAATCTCAAAGGTCGCCAAACCAGTGAATTTTTTTTTGCGTGCAGTTCCAGAATAGAATCATAGAATTTTGATGGCAAGGAAAACGTCCATTCAATATACAAGTATAATGCACTTGTATACTCTGCGGCCAAACATGTGTGTACTGGCATACACTCATATAGCTGCAGTGTATTGCAGTATAGCTGGAATGTATTGCAGTATACAAGCTCGCTGCAGCTGCAGCTCTCTGCAGCTTGACAAAGTCAACTGTGCATTCCTCTCCAGAGCTTTGCAAATTCTTTCCTGATTATCTAATTACTTATTGAGCAAATTGATTGATTCTGTTTGTTCCATCCTCCGGGCAGTGTAATTCAGATTATCACCACTTTTATTTTCTTAAATACCTTATTTATTTTCTGTCCATCACTTTAACTCTGTGATCACTGCTCCTTGATTCATCTGGGTACAGCTTCCCTTTCCAATCCAGTTGTGAACTTGTCCACCTCTATCGTCTCTCTCTCCACCTCTTCTCCCAGGAGAACAAGCCTGGCCTCTCCTGTCCCCCTCATCCTTGAAACCATTTGGTAAACCTCTCCTGTAGCTTATCACAGACAGGGTACATGTATAATCTGACACGCACAGCTGTGTGGGAGGTGCAGACGTCATTTGACGTCTCATTCAGGAAATGATACCTCGGGCTGTGCAGCATTTATTTTATTGCTACATTGAAGCGTCAGCCCAGATGTCATTTTAACATTTCAAGAATAGGATGAACTCCTCATTCCCTAATCCAGAGATGAAAAGCTATCAGTGACCTATAACTAACGCCTCATTGAAGAATAATTGCCCGGAGATGCAAGAGAAAACTTCTCCAAATTTTCCGTCAAGCTGAAGACGATCGGTTGTCTCCTCCTTTGGGTTAAGACCTCTTCATCATCCTGGTCAGTGTTCCTACATGAACAGGAGTGAGTGGAGACATTGAGGAAGAAGAGGTTGAGAACCATTTGTGATGCCCCTTGCAGCTAAGCGACTCTTTCTATGTTTGGGCAGGTGGGGAAGGTGACAATGTGAGCTGACATGGAGAGTGAGACAATAGATATTATCAACTGGGAAATAATCAGCAGTTCCAGTCTCTCAGCCCAGCCACCAGGAGATGACGTTTTAAAGATGGTAGAATGGGAATCTTTGAAATATCAGTGCTCATTTCACCAAGAATAGACAACTGGTTTGACCGAGCTCTCGTGTCTGAGTGCAGGGAGGAGTTCAGAACATGTCCTCCTGTTGAACCTGTAGCTACGTTCCTGAAGTCTGTATTGTTTTCTGTTTTGAATACCCAGAGCTACAAGCAGGCAGTAGAGCTGAGCCCTGATCTGTCTCAGGCTTGGATGAACATGGGCGGCATCCGGCACATAAAGGTCAGTGGAAAATCACCCTGTCCCTCAATGCTGCCTCTTTTATCGCTAAAAAATGATGGTGGATAAGTAGAGAGAGAATGTTTCCACTTGTAGGCCAGAGCATAATAAGAGACCATCAATATGTTCGTCACCACGAAATCCACTAAGGAATTTAAAAGAGTCTTCTTTATGCAAGGAACAACCTCCTACAGGGAGTGACTGAGGTAAATAATCTCCATGCCCTTTCAGGGGAGGCTGGACAACAGGCGAGGTGGAATGGGAAACGTAATGCTGATAGATTTATGGAAAGGTGGGAGGAGGCTGGAATGGGGCATACACACCAGCATTGACTGGTTGGGCCGAATGGCCTGTTTCTCAGCTGTACATCCTGTGCAAAAGCTGGAGATGGGGGTTGAAGCAGATCACTTACTCTGCAGGCACAAGGAACTGCAGATGCTGGTTTACAAAAAAAGGCACAAAGTGCTGGAGTAACTCGGTGGGTCAGGCAGCATCTCGTGCAAAGCGGCGTTTCCGGTCAGGTCCCTTCTACGGACTGATTGTCGTAGAAGAAGGTTCCCATTCCAAAACATTACCTATCCATGTTCTCCTGAGTTGGTGCCTGATCTGCTGAGTTACTCCAGCACTCTGTGTCTTTGTTCACTCACTGTGTAATCTGTTTACTTGCAGCCGGCTTCTTTGCTGCTGATGATAGTGAACAGAGAAACATGACAGAGCTCTGCACTTTGAGCCTACTCCACCATTCATTACTATCATGGCTGATCCTTTCTCTTTTAGTTTGGTTTAGTTAAGAGATGCAGTGCAGAAACAGGCCCTTCGGCCCACTGAGTCCGCACCGACCAGTGATCCCTGCATACTAACACTATCCTACACAATCTAGGAACAATTTAACATTTATACTAAGCCAATTAACCTACAAATCTGTATGTCTTTGGAGTGAGGGAGGAAACGGAAGATCTCAGAAAAAGCCCACACAGGTCACGGGGAGAAGGTACAAACTCCGTACAGACAAGCACCTGTCGTGAGGATTGAACCCGGGTCTCTGGCACTGTAAGGCAGTAGCTATACAGCTGCTCCACCATGCCGCCCTTATCTCACTGCTCTCTCCCTATATCCCTTGATGCCAATGTACTGGTGTATGGTTCCTTACACACTACGGTTGTTCTCTACTGTGTGGCCGTATTTAATGGCCTTATCTGTGTCCTAATCCGGCAGGGGGACTACGTTGCAGCACGAGGCTACTACGAGAAAGCCCTGGAGCTTGTACCGAACAGTAAGATTCTGCGAGAAAACCTCAGCAAACTGGACCGCCTGGAGAAGAAGTTGCAAGAGGACAGGAAGGTGGAGCAGAGCCCTGGAGACCAAGGCACAAGTTGACAGAGGACGCTGGCTCTCCACTTTTACATGGCACGACAAGAGACAACGGTACTTTGGTGCTCCTTGGGATGCCCAAGATGACTGAAACGACAATGGAATCGGTCTACATGAAGAAAACAGGAAGGTATTGATTGTGTTACAGCTGGCATCTGCCGGGACTGATACACAACCAAAAGCCTACACTGCATTTGGGAATTACAAGCGTCTGCACTTTGGGATTCACCTTCACAACCTCTTTTGTTTGGTGAAGCTCAACATGACAAAGCAACTCTGAAATTTAATGCAGAACCACTCAATGGCTTTTGAGCTTAATGAGTGGCAGATTCTGACTTGGTCTAATACAATACCTTGAAGGAAATTTTATCAAATGAAATCAGGTCGGAATCTAACTAAAAGTGAAGAAATCCACTATAGATTTTTTTTCCTCCTTATATCAAACCGAGCTAGCAAAATGTCTGAGGCTTTCTAACTCCTTATGTGGCGTAATCTTACCAGGCGTTGTGAATAGCATGCAATGAAAACAGTCATAGCACAGTGTTGATCACAATGCATTGGATATTGATTGCAGTGTACAGTGTGTCTGTGTTAATTCTCAGATCGTTTTCTTGTTTGAGAAAGTCAACATGAAATGTTAGCAGTGAGATCCAAGATCAGACGCTAGTGAGGTGGATCACAAAGGCAGCAAAGGGCAAGTTTTGTTTCAAGAGTGAAAATAGGGAGTCTGCTTGCTGTGGTAATGGTATCCATAGATTAGAGTGCTTATCTGATGCTGTGGAGCTGTGATGCTGTGGGCCATTAACTTAATGTCAGCACTTAGATAGATGGCAGTACGTATATGGGAGTGTCTGAGTCCTGCTTAATGCAGGAATAGATCAATTTGAAGGTTACTAGGAGCACCATCCTGATAGGCACTAAGGGAGACAACCCTTGTATTGTGGAAGCTAAAATGCAGAAACTGATGGGTCTCCCTGGATGAATGTGGAATAGCAAACCAATAGCAATAGTCTGTTGTGTTAAAGAAGGAACTGCAGATGCTGGAAAATCGAAGGTACACAAAAATGCTGGAGAAACTCAGCGGGTGCAGCAGCATCTATGGAGCGAAGGAAATAGGTAACGTTTCGGGCCGAAACCCTTCTTCAGACTGATAGGGGGTGGGGAGAAGAAAGGAAAAAAGGAAAAAAGGAAAAAAGGAAAAATAAATAGCAATAGTCTTCCTGATCTTACCTGCCTTTGAGAAAGGGGACCACAATATCAGATTGTTCACTCTTACAGTGGCAGAGCTCTTATGGATGTTACTACTTCTGTGTTGTCTTGCCAGTTTGAGCTTTCTCTCGCTGAACATGCAGAAAGAAGTATTAATTATTAATTTTAATTAAAAAAACATGCCTTGGGAACTTGCCATCTCGATGGGTTTAACTACCATCCAGGTACTGCTGACGATTCTGTCTGTTCATGCAGAGTCATACTTGTTGGCATGAGATTCATCTTGCATGGGTTGGTGTTTACCATCTTCATTGTTCTCCAGTATCTCACACTGGGAGTGTGCACCTAGCTTAGTGTAAGTAGACGGGGTCGACAGCGGAGATAATTTCTTAAACCTTGTATGGGCAAAGGGCTAGTTGTCCCTAAAGTACGTGATGTCCATAGAATGGCTAATGGCCGGCAGGTTAACAATGGAAAATGAAACAGGCCGAACTTGTTTTATTAAAAGGGGGAAAAGTTTACTGGGCCTTGATTTCTTGTGGAAACTTAGAGGCATCTCGCATGGAGTTAAATAGGTCTGTTTCCAATTTTTTTTTGACAAGTATTGGGAAAATGGAAAATTTGGTTCTGATGCCATTCTTTGAGTGATGCTTTTCCGTACGGTTCAAAACTGGAATTTTATGCTTAGTTATGCGGCATTGTGTAGGTGAACAATGTTTGTGGGTCTCCAGGCTTCACGCCTCCCCCCTCCCTTCACCCATCTCCCAGTTGCAGGCTTTTCCCCACACATGGCCCTCCAGTCGCTGGGAATTAGCGTCTCAGGCCCCCCCCCCCCCCCCCCATCTGATCTACAAATCCATGCACGTTTACCAGAAGTCAAATCAGCCATTCGTACAAGAGCACATAATGTAATTGTAATGTCGTGACGTTACTGAAATGGCAACTATAGAAAAAAAATCAATTGGCAGGTGAACAAATAATGACTATTGTTGGGTCATGTTGAAGTTAGATTTCTTACTAAATATGAAAATGGTGACCCATGATCCCTGTCATTTAGACTTCTTATACTGCAAATCTCTCCTCATGTATTTCTATTTTTACATAAGATGTATAATTTATTTATAAAAAATATTAAAGCCATAATATATTTCATTATTGCTTTGTATAGACATTTGATTGTGTGCAGTGTAAATATTAAATGCACTGACGGCGTTGATTTTAAATGCAAACATTTTATAAAACTGAAATGATAAACATAGAACCATAGAAACCGAAAATAGGTACAGGAAGGCCATTCGGCCCTTCGAGCCAGCACTGCCATACATAATGATCATGGCTGATCATCCAAAATCAGTACCCCTTTCCTGCTTTCTCCCCATATCCCTTGATTCCGTTAGCCCAAAGAGCTATATCTAACGCTCTGAGCACCATACCTTTGGGAGGCTTTGTGCAGTATGAAAGTTGTTGGGCACTGGTTTGGAATTATTCGTTCTCATTGAGGTGAGATCCCCCCTCCCATGACTGCGAGATAAATGAAGCTTTCCATCCAATCTGTCTGGGAATCAGTGCCAGCTCAATGTAATGAAAAATTACTGACTAATTCACTTTGCTTCCAATTTTGACTTTGTCTGACCATTAGGTGGGAATATGCTACCGTGTGACATATTAAAGTTGTATTAATGTCAAAACCATTAACTGGAAGACATTTAGAAAATACATTTACGAAAATAATGCAACGCTAATTGTGCAGAGATGGTTGTTAAATTTACATATTGCGGCAGACTGCATAATTATAAACTATTGATGCTAATGCTCCTGTGCACATTAATAAATAATAGAGAACTATGGTACTTGGGACTTGACAGCTGATGATTGGAGAATGGTGTAGACATGACAAGGATGAGGCCAGGGACTTAGTGCAGCGTACGCATGCAGCAGTTAGTGTCGCTACCTCTTGGTTGCAGGGCCCCAGGTTCAATCCTAACCTTGGGTGCTATCTGTTTTGGAGTCTGCCTAGGTTAGAGTGCATTGGGATGAGGGGTGATCTTATAGAGGGGTATAAAATCACGAGAGGAGTAGATTGGATAGATGTACGGTCCCGCCCAGAGTAGGGGAATCGAGAACCAGAGGACATAGGTGTAAGGTGGGGGGGGGGGTGGTTGTAAAGGATAATACGATTCTAAAGGGGTAACTTTTTCACACAAAGGATGGTGGGTGTATGGAATGAGCTGCCAGAGGAGGTAGTTGAGGCAGGTACTATCACAATGTTTAAGGAACATTTAGACAGGTACATGTAAAGGACAGGTTTAGAGAGATGTGGGCCAAACACAAGCAGGTGGGACTACTGTAGATGGGACATGTTGGTCGGTGTGGGCAAGCTGGACCGAAGGGCTTGTTTTCACGCTGCTTGACTCTATGACTATGTTTTTGCTGGTTGCTTGAGCTTCCTCCAACATCCCAAAGATGTACTTGAAGGTGAAGGTGACTAAAATATCCCCAGTAAGAGGCTGGAGTCAAAGTTAATGGGAATGTAAGAGAGGAGATATTGCAGAACTACAGGGAAAATGAGGAGAGGATGAATGGGTCCGATGGGCCAAATGGCCTCTTGTACACATAAGTGTACAGAATCAGATAAAGATGAACATCTCAAAAAAATTTAGTTTATAGTTAATGTAATAAAGATCTTTAAAACACCGAAGCTATGACCAAATGTCTTCATTTTCAGGTGGAAAATAAAAATCTAATCAGGGACTCTAACTTCATCGCCATTTCTGGGTAAATTTGTTCAATCGTGATCTTGGAGTGGTCTGTGTGGAGTTTGCATGTTCTTTTTATCGTACGGGTTTCTCCAGGTGCTCTGGTTTCCTCCCACATCCCAAAGACATGCAGGTTTGTAGGTTAATTGGCCTCTAGGTACGGCTACGAGATTAGTACAGGCGCCACGGGTTACGGGGAGAAAGCAGGAGAATGGGGTTAGGAGGGAGAGATAGATCAGCCATGATGGAATGGCAGAGTGGACTTGTTGGGCCGAATGGCCTAATTCTGCTGCTATCATTTATGATCTTATGACCTAGTGTTTAGGGTATGATTGTGAAACTGGAATAGCATAAAGCTAGTGTGAATGGGTGGTTGATAGTCAGCATGGACTCGGTGGATTGAAGAGCTTGTTTCAAAGCTATTCCTCTCAACCAACGAGAATGTGGGACACTCCCACTGGGTGTGGTTGAAACAAATGGTGGCGATGCATTTAAGCAGTGACTGGACAAGTAATGAAGGAAAAAAGCAATAGAGGGCCTTACCAATAGGCTTGGGTGTGATAGAGAGCCCTACAGCATAGGTACAGGCCCTTTGGTCCAACTTGTCCAATGCGACCAAGGTGCCCCATCTAAGTTAGTCCCATGCACTCTAGTGTTAAAGAAGGAACTGCAGATGCTGGAAAATCGAAGGTACACAAAAATGCTGGAGATACTCAGCGGGTGCAGCAGCATCTATGGAGCGAAGGAAATAGGCAACGTTTCGGGCCAAAACCCTTCTTCAGACTGATAGGGGGTGGGGAGAAGAAAGGAAAATGGCGGAGGAGGAGCCCGAGGGCTGAGGGATGGGAGGAGACAGCCAGAGGGCTGAGGAAGGGGAGGAAACAGCAAGGGCTAGCAAAATTTGGAGAATTCAATGTTCATGCCCCCAGGATGCAGACTGCCCACTCTAGTCCCGTTTGGCCCATATCCTCTGAACTTTTCCTATCCATGTATCTGTCCAAGTGTCTTTTAAATGCTATTATAGTTCCTGCCTCAACTACCTCCCCTGGCAGCACGTTCCATATACCTTCCAGCCTTTGAGTAAAAAAGTTGCTCCTCTAGTTCCCATTAAATCTTGCCAATCTCACCTTAAATGTAAGTCCTCTAGTTTTTAATTTCCCTACTCTGGGTAAAAGACTGTGCAAAAGACTCTGTGCATTCACCCTACATATATTGCCCTCGGGATTTTATACACCTCCGTAAGATTACTCCTCAGCCTCTTGCACAAAGGCTTAGCATGCCCTACAACTCAGCCCCTCCTGCCAACATCCTCGTACATTTTCTCTGCACCCTTCCAGCTTAGTGACATTCCTCCTGTGGCAGGTTGAGGAAAGACATGAGAAGGTTTGATTGCACACATATGCTGACGTAGACTGGTTGGGCCCAGTGACATATCTCTGTGCTGCGATTCATGCGTAGTACTATGAATTCTGCAGGATCTAGTTTACCTCTTATTCCAAAAGAGATGACATGTTAATTCCAAATAAATTGCATTGTTTACGATACGATAGAACTTTATTTATCCCAGGAGGGAAATTGATCTGCCAACAGTCATTAAAAACACAAAATACACGAAACATTAAATTAATGTGACAAGTGGAAAGGATTGGGGATGTGCAAAGATATGAGAGGGGAGGAGGGAGGAGGATGGGAGTCAGTCCCAGTCTACCCCACAACCGAAGGGGGAGGTGTTGTACAGTTTGATAGCTACAGGGAAGAAGGTTCTCCCGTGGCGTTTTGTCCTGCATCTTGGTGGAAGGTGTTCCTCAGGTTGACCAGTGTGTCATGGAGGGGGTGAGTTGTATTGTCCAGGATGCTATATTGTTCAGAATTACATGTCAGAATTCATATAACTATTTGAAGTGCAATATAGGAAAGATACCATGAACAGTTTTGGTCTCCTTTTTCTAGTACTTGTCTTACTTGACAGATGTGAAGGTAACATACTTGGTGAATACATGGTAGCGTCTTTTAGAGAGTCAAAAATCAGAATGACCACTAGTCAATATAAATCTACACACTGCTCTAACTTGAGGGGATAAGTAATGTGATCCTTGAAATCACTTAAAAATACTAAAAAAAAACATACATCACACGACCACAAGAAAAAGAACCCAGATAGAATAAAGGATAACTTGTGAACAATAGACTGTAGTCTATGCAATTAAATGTAAGCAGGAAGCAACCAAAGAAGGGCAGCACAGAGGCGTAGTGGTACAGCGCCAGAGACCCGAGTTCAATCCCGACTACGGGTGCTGTCTGTACGGAGTTGATACATTCTCCTCGTGACCTGCGTGGGTTTTCTCCGAGATCTTTGGTTTCCTCCCACACTCGAAAGATATGCAGGTCTGTAGGTTAATTGGCTTGGTATAAATGTAAAAACTGTCCCCAGTGTGTGTAAGGTAGTAATGTACCGACCAGTGATCCCCCCATTTTAATGTGCGGGGATCGCTGGTCGGTGCGGACATGGTGGGCCGAAGGGCCTGTTTACTGCGCTGTATCTCTAAACTAAAACTAAACTACGTAGGACGTTTAGTAATATTACAAGGGGAGATTCTGGGCCTGCAAACCATCGTGAATCGGTCAAGAGGAAGAGAGCAGAGAGGAAATGGATGGATGAACCCCATCTCGAGTCCTACACTAAATGTGGCTCTAAATTCAGAATGAATGCCTGTTAGGATGAAGACTAAGACAGTGAGAAAATGTGGAGCCGAATAAAGGCAAGTGGATCGTAGGCCAGATCAAAATGGCAGTCTCTAGTGAGACTGAATCTCCTATAGCAAGAACCATGAGCACAAGAGGATGATTATTGCACTGCCTAACCCTAATGTTGATCCTGAGGGCTTCTATCCCAAGACTGATGCATGTAGTCGAAGGGCTCGTAGATTTAGTACAGTTAGGATTGGGTTTGTCTCTGAAGGCCATGAGTTCCCTACCCAAGAGAATGAAGGCCATGAGTTCCCTACCCAGTTGATGAGGATTTTCAAGGCTGAGATAGATAAACATTTGAAAAAAGCAGGTTTGGGTTTATTATTATCATGTATACCAAGGTACTGTGAAAAGTTTAGTTTTGCATGCTGTCCAATCAAATCAGATAATACTCTACATAAATACAATGCAGCCAAACTCGAGTGCAATAGGTAAATCGAAAGGAAAGATGCAGAGTGCAGAATATAGTTCTCAACATTACAGCACAACAGTTCCAGAGACAAAGTCTGTAATAAGGTCAAGGAGAATTGGACTGAACTCTAGTTTACATAAAGATCATTGAGAGGCCTGATAACAGAGGGGAAGAAACTGTTCCTGAGTCTGGCAGTGCACGCTATCAACCTTCTGAATCTTCTGCCCGACGGGAGAGGGGAGAAGAAGGAATGACTGGGCGGGGAAGGTCTTCGATTATATAGGCTGCTAACATCACAGAGATTATGGGGATCGGATGGGAAAGTGAGAAGATAATGTCTTTGAATGGGGAAAGCTTGTAGCCTACTCTTCCTCCTCCAGCTTATCTAACTCTCTTGAGTAGCTGAGCCCCATACAAGTGTTGGTATTTGGTCACTCTCTCTTCCTTCAATAACTGAATACAATTCTACTGTTGGTTTTTAGGCCATTTTTTACTGATACTTTCTGATTGGAATAAATATGGAGATTGAGCCCCGGGTTTGGTTGATCTTCCTTAAACCATGTTTATTCAATTTCTTTAATTTACAAAATGTTTGCATTGAATCCTGTGTGTGTTAAATGAAACTCTTCATGAATCTGTTCCGTCACCTTGAGCGTTGATGCGAATGGGCGGTAAATCCACTCCAAAGGTTTTCAAGCGATGGACTAAACAGTCTTGCCAGCTGATATCAGTCTGTGGAATCACTAATCATTTTCGTTTGTATGTGGTGTGTTGAGATGCACTTGGGCCATTTGTGTTTAAATATGTACAATGTTCGCTTGAATGAGCCACAAGGGAAGAGTGGATTTTTTTGTTTAGGCCTTGTCAATGATTTAACTCGCCACCATGAAACAGTATGAATTCAGTTGCATGTGTAATTATTGAAGTTCCCTTTCTGAAATAACACATATGTAACACAGTTTGTTCGGGTGGTTTAAAAAAAAAGTAAAATCTAAGTAAAATTGTCAATGCATGAAAGATACCAACATAACTCGTACAAGATTATTGTGTCCTATTGCAATAGAAAAGAAAGCGATAGCTTGCACTAAAATGGCCTATTTCATGAAACCAGAATGTCCTAGAGGGCAAAGTGTAATGTAAGGAAACATGGCAGCCAGTTGGTGCATATCTGGGTCTGACTGTAGCTGAATTGATACCAATTGCTGTAGAGTAAACCCTCGTTATTGCGACCTCCATAATGGATTTCGGTTATAGGGGTAGGACCTACTGACCTTCGCCGCCAGACTGGGCTGCCGGCCCGCACCGCCACCGCGGCCACTTCCAGGTCGGACCTACTGGTGCCACCACCGGCCCACACAGCTCCCTCGGCCGCTGCCGACCTTCACCTGCCCTCTGGCCACCCCGCGGGCCGCGACCAATGACTCTGCCGATTCTCGCCTCTCCCCCAGCTGCCAGCAGGTCGGGACCGTCAACTCACCTGGATTGCAGGCCCAGTTCCAGACCGAGAGCCTGAAGAAGGGTCTCAACCCAAAACGTTACCTATTCATGTTTTCCAGAGATGCTGCCTGACCTGATGAGTTACTCCAGCTTTTTGTGTATTAACCAGCATCTGCAGTTCTTTGTTTCTACTACTTATACAATGATCCTGAAACGACCTTGACAAGGCCATCATAAAGGCCAAAAGGGACTTCCCCTCGAAGCTGGAGGATGGGGCGGATGTTCGGAAACTGGCAGGGTTTAAATACCATCAAAGCAAAATCAGGAGGCAGCTCAAGCGACAGTGAAGCATCACTCCCTGAAGAGCTCAATGCGTTCTACGCACGCTTTGATAGGGAGACAACTGATGTTATTACAGTCACAGTCACAGAGGCCGACGTCAGAAGATCCTTCAGGGGGGTGAACCCTCAGAAAGCGCCTGGACCTGATGGTATACCCGGTCGAGTTTTCAAAACCTGTGCAGACCAACTGGCTGGAGTTTTTGCGGACATTTTCAACCACTCACTACTGACGTCTGAGGTTCCCACCTGCTTTAAGAGGGCATCAGTAATACCGGTACCCAAGAAGAGTATGGTGACGTGCCTCAACGACTATCGCCCAGTGGCACTAACATCCGCGGTGATGAGTTGTTTAAGAAGGAACTGCAGATGCTGGAAAATCGAAGGTACACAAAAATGCTGGAGAAACTCAGCGGGTGCAGCAGCATCTATGGAGCGAAGGAAATAGGCAACGTTTCGGGCCGAAACCCTATTTCCTTCGCTCCATAGATGCTGCTGCACCCGCTGAGTTTCTCCAGCATTTTTGTGTACATCCGTGGTGATGAACTGCTTTGAGAGGTTGGTTATGGCGCATATCAACTCCTACCTCAACAAGAACTTCGACCCACTACAGTATGCCTACCATCACAACAGGTCAACGAAGGATGCAATCTCACTGGCTCGTCACTCTGCATTGGAACACTTGGACAATAAAAATTACGTCAGGCTGTTGTTTATTGACTACAGCTCGGCATTCAATACCATCAACCCTCCAAGCTGGTTACCAAGCTCACGGAACTGGGTCTCTGCGCATCCCTCTGCAATTGGATCCTCGACTTCCTCATCCACAGACCACAGTATGTTCGAATTGGCAGAAATACTTCACCCTCATTAATAATCAGTACAGGCGCACCTCAAGGCTGAGTGCTCAGCCCTCTGCTCTACTAACTCTATACTCATGACTGTGTAGCCGGACATAGTGCGAACTCATTCATCAAATTCGCCGACAACACCACCGTTGTAGGACGAATTACAAATGGTGATGAGTCAGCGTATAGAAGTGAGATCGACCGGTTGACCAAATGGTACCAGCACAATGACCTGGTTCTCAATATCAGTAAAACCAAGAAACTTATTGTGGACTTTGGAAGGGGAAGGATGAGGACCCACAATCCTGTTTACATCAATGGTGGAGAGAGTCAAAAACGTCAAATTCCTGGGCGTGCATATTTCCGAAGATCTTTCCTGGACCCAGCACATTGATGCAATTATAAGGAAAGCACATCTGCGCCTCTACTTCCTGAGAAGATTACGAAGATTTGGTATGTCAAAGAGGATTCTCTTGAACTTCTACAGGTGCACAGTAGAGAGCATACTGACTGGTTGCATCATTGTTTGGTTGGGCAACTTGAATGTCCGGGAGTGGAAAAGACTGCAAAAAGTTGTGAACACTGCCCAGTCCATCACTTTCTCCGATCTCCCCACCATCAAAGGGATTTATCGGAGTCGCTGCCTCAAAAAGGCAGCCAACATCTTCAGAGACCCACACCATCATGGCCTCACACTCATTTCACCATTGCCATCGGGAAGAAGGTACATGAGCCTGAAAACCCTAACGTCCAGGTTCAGGAACAGCCGCTTCCCTACAGCCATCAGGCTATTAAACACTACAACCTCATATAGGCTCTGAACTACTACTACAATTATTATTATTGTTGCACTCTTTTGTTTGTTTTTTGAGTATGTGTGTGTGTATATATATATATATATATATGGGTATGTTGTGAGTATGTGTATATATACACACTGAGCTTTTCCTTTCTCTCGTTTGTCATATCATACTGTGTTTGCATATTCTGTTCTGCTGCAGTAAGTAAGAATTTCATTTTTCTATCTGGGACATATGACAATAAAAGACTCTTGACTCATGATGCTCTATTACTCAGTAATCCCTTACTCGGTAATAGTGGACAATCTGTAATAACGGACACCATTTCCCCCTCCCTCCCCCACCCATGGTCCATTATAATGAGGGTTTACTTCAATTAATTAGTCACCAACACCTCGGCTGGCTTAATTGCTTGTAATTTGGCCTCCAAATCTAATGCTTTGCTTCTCACTCCAGAGACTTGAGCATAAATATTTAGGGCAACTCCCAGGTGAAGCTTTCAGGTGCTCTGCATTGTCAGAAGTGCCATTTCTCAGATGAGACATCAAATGATTTATCTGCTGACCTGAGCGTTTTTAAAAGTCCAAATCCTATTGTCCTATGGAGTACTCAATTAGCATCACTTAATAAGATATGTAAAAAGTAACTACAGATGCTGGTACCAAAGATAGTCTGAAGATGTGTGAAGAAAGGTCCCAACACAAAAGGTCACCCATGCTATTTCTCTAGAGATGCTGCCTGAAACACTGAGTTACTCCAGCCCTCTGTGTCTCTCTTCACTTAATATAATACGATACGATACAATACAACTTTATTCATCCCCGGAGGGAAATTGGTCTGCCAACAGTCACAACACACAACAAGGTACACAAAAACTTGGAATTAAAATTCACTTAATAGTAAATTAAAAGTTTTAAAAAAAGAAAAAGACAAGCAACTGACAAGATTATCTTTTCATTATCACAAAGTTCCTTGTCTCTGCATAAATTGGCTGTGGGGTTTACAATAGTGTGCACGCTTCACAGATGCTTCATTAGCTTTGAGACAATGCAAAAGACACACAAAATTCATTATAGAAATGCAAAGCATTAGACAGTCCGGATCCCCAGCCAGGATTACCATGAAGTGCCAGCCTTTCATCTAGTTTCTGAGTCCTGTCTGTATACTTGATAATTGTGAGTTTATGTAGACAGACTATTCTCCACACTCCTGTCTTTCAGATATGTACTGAATATGTTTTAGGACTGACTGATTCAGGTAGATATTAATAAATAAGACTGTTAACTTTGTTTATGCATTGCAGTGGATCCCATTCCCTTGTATTTATTCCTGGAATTTATTCTATACCCTCAATACCTTGTCCATTGAAGCAAACAAAATGAGGCATATTAGAGTGAAATCACTTGATAATTGTGAAATCACTCTCATATCAATTGAATATTTGCTGAATATATTCTTTTAGCCCACTTTCTAAATTTGAAGGGAAATGAAGACCATTACATCTCATGTGTAGAAAGGAACTGCAGATGCTGGTTTATACCGAAGATATACACACAGTGCTGAAGTAACTCAGCAGGTTAGGCAGCATTTCTGAAAAAAAAGGATGGGTGACATTTTAGGTGGGAACCCTTCTTCAGACCCAGAGCGTCACCCATCCTTTTTCTCCAGAGATGCTGCCTAACCCGCTGAGTTACTCCAGCACTTTGTGTCCATCTTCACCATCGGAGCATGGTTCAGACAATGCATTATCAAATGTGTTTTTAACTATATATATGAGACAGAGATGGCGCCCAAACCAGGCAACCCTCCACGTGCTGGTCCCAGACGTGGATCTACAATCATTTATTACAATCCCTCCACTCCTTTAAACGTATCATTCAACAGCAGTATTTCTTACTCTAACAATGCTGCACTAAATGTCATTCCTTTCATGGACATAAAATGCTGGAGCAACTAAGCAGGACAGGCAGCATCTCTGGATAAAAGGAAAGAAACATCACCCATTCCTTCTATCCAGAGATGCTGCCTGGCCCGCTGAGTTACTCCAGCATTCTGTGTCTATCTTCCAGCAACTGCAGTTCCCCCCTCCACATTATTCCCTTTATCCTGTATCCTGTACTGTGGACGGCTTGATTGTTATCATGTCTAGTCTTTCCGCTGACTGGATAGAATGCATCAAATAAGCTTTCCACTGTATCTCGGTACATGTGGCAATAAACTAAACTAAACTAGCAGCAGAAGTACAAGAGAGCAGAAAACCGCTGCTTCTTCTCAGAACGTGTAATATGCTGTCACATCTCTTTCTCCAGTACAAAACTAGATTTGAAACAAACATCACTTTCCTGCTAAATTTCCAAGACTTCTAGCCTTCTCTCTGATGGCCTCCTAAGAACCTTTGTATTGGGAAACTCAGCAGGAAACATACTTTCTGTCAAAACAAATTAAATACTTACCATGCAACACACAGTGAAACTCCCGCAGAATGCCAGCGTGAAAAGTGTTTCTCGAACACAATCTAAGCTGTTTGAAGGAGGAATTTGCCTAATTTAACTTTTCGCAGTCCCTCATAATTTAGATAGATACACATGCAGGATTTTAACCTCCTTATAATGCATACCGTTACCTGCTTGTCACATCCCACCACCACCCTCTTTACACTTTACTAATAAAATAGGCCGTTCATGGACAATGAGTTTCCAAGCAGTGCAGTTTATTTCAAAGATACAGCCCACCGGGTCCATGCCAGCAATTGGTCATCCATTCACACTAATTCTATGTTATAGTCATGGAGTCGTACAGAACAAAAACAGTCCCTTCGGCCCAACTTGTCCATGCTGCCCACCTTTCCACCTATTACTTGCCAGGATTTGACTTGCCCCTCCTCTCTTCCACCTTTCTTTCTCCCCCTCCCCCAAACAATCTGAAGAAAGATGCTGACCCAAAACATCATCTATCCAAACGTTGCCTGTTTCCTTCGCTCCATAGATGCTGCCGCACCCGCTGAGTTTCTCCAGCACTTTTTTCTACCTTCCATTTTCCAGCATCTGCAGTTCCTTCTTGAACATCTATCCATGTTCTCCAGAGATGCTGCCTGACCAGCTGAGTTACTCCAGCACTTTGTGTCTTTTTTTGTACCAACTTCTTTACTCATTACCCTGACTGATGGAGACCAATGTATCAACTGCCTTCTTTACCAGCCTCTCAAACTGCGCTGTGACTTTCAGGGAACCGCATACCTGTGCTTCTAAATCCCTCTGCTCTACAACACTTACCATGGCCCTATCATTCACTGTGAAGGTCCTGCCCTGGTTTGACTTCCCAATATCCAACACCTCACACCTATCTGCTTTGAACTCCATTAACCATTCCTCAGCCTACTTGTCCAGCTGATTAAGATCCTGCTATCATTTTAGATTTTTCCATGAAGCCAATTCTGTATCCAGTCCAGGCTACCATGCAAAACCTTATGAAAGGCGTGACTGACATC
Source organism: Malacoraja senta (assembly GCA_038087875.1). Classification (NCBI taxonomy): domain Eukaryota; kingdom Metazoa; phylum Chordata; class Chondrichthyes; order Rajiformes; family Rajidae; genus Malacoraja; species Malacoraja senta. The sequence goes on from CM075979.1 coordinate 79,473,653, forward strand.
CTCTAAGGGGTTGCCCACTTCAACCTTCTTCAAAAATCGCAATCAAATTCATTAAATACAATCTCCCGCAAACCAAATGTGTAGGAAGGAACTGCAGATGCTGGATTAAACCGAAGATAGACACAAAAAGCTGGAGTAACTCAGCGGGACAGGCAGCATCTCTGGAGAGAAGGAATGGGCGATGTTTCGGGTCGAGACACTTCTTGAAGAATGTTGCCTGTCCCGCTGAGTTACTCCAGCATTTTGTGTCTATCCCCCACGTACAAAACCATGCTGAATATCCCTAATCAGCCTCTATCTATCCAAATGCATATAGCGCTTATCCCTCTGAATCCTGTCAGTAACCTACCTACCACAGATATTAGGCTCACTGGTTGACAGTTCCCAGGCTTTTCCATGCAACCTTTCTTAAATAGAAGCAGCACAATAACCACCATCCAGTCATTTGGCACCTCGCCCATGTCTAATGATGATTCATATATATCCATTAGGGCTCCTGCACTTTCTTCTCTAGCTTCCCACAGTGTCCTTGGATATATCTAATCAGGCCAAGAGATTTATCTTCCTTCATTGGCCTTAGGACATCCAGCACCTCCTTGACCGTAGTACAGGCTGGCCTCAAGACATCTCCATTAACTATCCTAAGTTCCCTAGTCTTATGACTTTCTCCATGGTAAAAATAGAAGGAAAATACTCATTGATGACCTTGCTTATCTCAGATGGTTCTTTACATAGATGACTGCTTTGGTTTCTGAGGAGCCCAATTCCTTACCAAGTTAGCTATTTTTCCCCTACTGTACATAAAATACATTTGCCCTCCTGATTTCCTTCTGAGATACGCTCCTCAGTCCCCTAAACTCTAGGGATACACTCAATCCCAGCTGCGTATACCTGGCCCATGTCTCCTTCTTTATCCTCAATTCTATCGTCATCCAGGCTACATTAAAAAACCCACCTGCCTTGCCCTTCACTTTATCCCACTTTCACATCCACTACAATTACCACTAGGGGCAATTTATCATGACCAATCCCGCAACATTTTTGGGATGTGGGAGAAAACCAGAGCACCCGGAGAAAACCCACAGGGAGAACATGCAAACTCCACGCAGACAGCACTCAATGTCAGGATGTCAAGTCTCTAGTGTTGTGAGGCAGGAACTCTACCAGCTGCACCACTGTGCCATCCCATAGTTGTGTTCATCTCGTCCTGATGCAATTGTCTGCACTTGGAGTGACACGGTCCAGATGACCAGATTGAAATCATTTAAGTTGTATCCAGCACAACATACAAATAAGTAATTCAAGTATGCAATGCTAAACTACAGCTCTTCACTTTGTCACACTCTGTTACTCTTTAATCATCATCCCAGCAAAGTAATGCTGGCTTCTTTCCTGTCGCAGGCTTAGGTTACAGAGTGTAGATGCAAAGCACCACATGCTGACAAATTGCCACGTAGGCAGAAAATGCTTGTAGGGTCAGACGACAGCAGTGGAGAGAGAAACTCCTGCCATTGTGTGTGGGTGACTCTTACCGCACAGTGGCGCGGCTGGTAGAACTGCTACCTCACTGCGCCAGAGACCTGGGTTCAATCCTGACCACTGCTGCCTGTGTGGAGTTTGCATGTTCTCACTATGACCACGTGGGTTTCCTCCAGGTGCTCCGGTTTCCTGCGACATCCCAAATTCGTGCGGATTAATTGGCCTCCGGTGTGGAGATAGTGGATGGGGGAAATGGGATAATGTAAAACTAGTGTGAATGGTCGGTGTGGACTCAATGGGTTGCAGGGCCTGTTTCCATGCTAATCTAAACTGGAAAAAGTTAAAATCGTAACAGGCCGAGAAAGGATTGACGAGGGTGGAAGAGGAGGAATGAACAAAAGTAGAGGTCTGTGATGCAATTGAAGTTGGGAGTTTAAGTGACAGAGGGGTGTGCAAGTCAAACAGTGATGGTGTGGGAGAGAGAACTTACAGGTAAGTCAATATAAAGAAGGAAACTGCATGCATAACGGGCACCAAAACATATCCATGATCCCTTACATGTTATTTTATCCTGTTATTTCCTTACAGAGGTAGTGGGGTAGGTCAATAATCTCAGAACAATGGAAGGTCTTCCCCATTATCTGGGCTGATTCCCTATTGCGGGACTGAGAGAATGATGTGCAGTGGTCCGCGATGAGGCATCAAAATGGCACCTGAGGTTGATGCACTGGTGCTATTCAGAGAAGGCAGGGAGTTCTCCAAGTTCTTGAACAAAATATTATTAGTCGAAGGGGAATTAGGGGAGGGCACCAGTAAATGGGGGATTAGGGGAGAGCTCCAGGAAAATGGGAATTAGGGGGAATTCAGGACTGATGAGGATGGAATAGGAACAATGAACAATAGCAGAGGTCTGTGATGGGGTTTAAATGACAGCGAAACAGTGCAAGCCAAACAGTGATGGTGTGGGAGAAAGAGCAAACTTACAGGTAAATCAATATAAAGAAGGAAACTGCCCCAAGATGCTACACAACGTGAGCAAGCTAAATGTGACACCAAGCAACAAATAAAGACATTGGAGCAGGTAACCAAGCACGGCCAATACCATTTTGGGTTTTAAGCCGCATCTCAAAGTTAAGTTCCGGTGACAAGTAAAAGTGGGGTTGCTGAAGATAAATGCAAGAATGGTAAGGGGTGGGAGGAGCACATGTATGGCACAGAGTTGCAGGGCTGGAGGAGATTACAGAGGTTGGGAAGGGGTGGATCCATGGAGGGCATTGTGAACAAGGCTGAGAATTTTAAAGAGCAAGTCTGGAGCCTGCAAGTCAGATGTTACGCCGGAAAGGGAAGTGCCATTCCGCATCATTAAACGGAGAATAGACACAAAATGCCGAAGTAACTCGGCGGGACAGGCAGCATCTCAGGAATGGGTGACGTTTTGGATCGAGACCCTCCTTCAGACTGAGAGTCGGGGGAAAGGGAATCGAGAGATATAGACGGTGATATAGAGAGGTATAGAACAAATGAATGAATGATATGCAAACAAGGAACGATGATAAAGGAAACAGGCCATTGGTAGCTGTTTGCTCGGTGAGAACGAGAAACTGGTGCGACTTGGGTGGGGGAGGGATGGAGAGAGAGGGAATGCAGGAGTTACTTGAAGTGAGAAAAATCAATATTCATATCACTGGGTTGTAAGCTGCCCAAATGAAATATGAGATGCTTTTCTTCCAATTTGGGTTTTGCCTCACCCTGACAATGGCCGAGTCCATTAAATGGAGGATTAGGGGAGGGGAAATGGGGATTTAGGGGTGAGCACCAATAAATAGGAATTTAGGGGAGGGCACACAACGATTTCTGTACCACCAATCTTTTAAGTAAATTTCTGAGGCAAAAGAGAAAAGGTGATGGTGAGAGAGAGAGAGAGACTGAGTAAGTCAGCGGGAGAGGGAGAGTGTCAGTGAGAAACCATACATATTCCTGGAAATCTTGTGCCTTTGTTGCATTAATGTTATATGGTGCATTATAACATCAGTTATATTATATACTGTATATTAGGATAATACAATATATTATCCTAATTTATGCCAATAATTCTCTCTCGTTCAATCCCTGCTGGATGCATTTTCTGAGGCCAATTAATTCTTCCTGCAGATTTTTTTCTCTGAGATAAAGCATTGAAAATGTTATGATTGACATATGTTCCCACAGTAGTGGTTGACTGATCACTGAAAGTCCAAGACATAAAAAGAATCCTTGGTGTGGTAAGCAAAAGAAATAGTTTTGATGTTTCAAGGGAAAATTCAATTTCAGACAGGTTTACAGGAAGCTAGAAATCTGGCAATTACAGACCTGCTTAATGCCTGTGGGGAAGTGCTTTAAGAAACAATGATCCGGGTGGAAGTCAACAGCTGTAAACTGTTAACTGTTTGGGTTCATAAATGACAAATCCTATTTCACTCATTATACCTTTTAGAATTAGAGGAGATCACCATTCCCACAATGAGCAAGGATGGCAGAATTATATTTCCTTGGAAGGGCTTTTGTGAACCACATGGGTTGTAGGGCATGCTGGTGGTTTCATGGTTACCATTAGCAGAGTGGGTGGCATGGTGGCGCAGTGGTAGAGTTGCAGAGCCAGAGACACAGGTTCAATCCTGACTATGGGTGTCATCTGTACGGAGTTTGCATACTCTCCCCGTGACCGCATGTGTTTTCTCAGGGTGCTCTGGTTTCCTCCCACGTTCCAAAGGTTTGTAGGTTAATTGGCTTCAATAAAATTGTAAAATGATTCCAGTGTGTAGGATAGTTCTAGTGTACAGGGATCGCGGTTGGCGTGGACTCGGTGGGCCGAAGAGCTTGTTTCCACGCTGTATCTTCTCATTGAGATTAGCTGATTTTTAAAAATTCCAGGTTAACTTTCACTGCTGTCCTGGTGGGTCTCTGAATTGTTAGCCCATGCTTTTTCATATCCGGTTCACTAACTTTACCCAGTACCCCACAATTGGTGACAGTATGAATATGTAGTCAATAATCATCTCCGAGTTAGGTTTGACACCAAATTTGTGAATAGCCTTATTTCTGCCTTTATATAAATCCTGACATGCAAGTACATTTTTTGGTCTGAGATATTACAATTGGTTTGATAAAAGGAGCCGAGACTGCGAAGTGTAGATGGAGCTTCCAAACAATGCTTGATTGCGTTCTTTCACAGGGACAGCATTCAATCCTAAATGTGTGTGTTAGTCTGCCCTCTGGTGTTTGGTGTAGATATAGATACATAGATACATAGAAAATAGGTGCAGGAGTAGGCCATTCAGCCCTTCGAGCCTGCACCGCCATTCAATATGATCATGGCTGATCATCCAACTCAGTATCCCGTACCTGCCTTCTCTCCATACCCCTGATCCCCTTAGCCACAAGGGCCACATCTAACTCCCTCTTAAATATAGCCAATGAACTGGCCTCAACCACCCTCTGTGGCAGAGAGTTCCAGAGATTCACCCACTCTCTGTGTGAAAAAGTTTTTCCTCATCTCGGTCTTAAAGGATTTCCCCACCCCCGTGTAGAAAGGGTATCTAATATCTTGAGCCCAGACCATCAGGCAAACCAACCTCCATTCTATTGACTCCATCTACACTTCACGCTTCCCCCGCAAGTCCACCAGTATAATCAGGGACAAGTCTCACCACAGACACTCCCTCTTCTCCCCCCTCCCATCAGGCAAGATGTAGAGAAGTGTGAAAACGCTATCTTTAATGAAATGTTACTGGTCTTTATCTAGCACTAAACATATTCCCTTTATCCTGAGTAGACACAAATGCTGGAGAAACTCAGCGGGTGAGGCAGCATCTATGGAGCGAAGGAAATAGGCAAAGTTTCGGGTCGAAACCCTTCTTCAGACCCTTCTTCTGTACACTGTTGATGACTTGATTGTAATCATGTATAGTTTTTTCCTTGACTGGATAGCACGCAACAGTGTACCTCCATACAAGTGACACTAAACTAAACTAAACAGGCTATACGAGGTTATCTTCCCATTTTATATCCCTTCCACTTTCCAATTGGTGGCACAAAGCAGGAGATATGTCAATTCACCTGTTTTATACCAGTGCAGATAGTTCCAAATTACATTTGTTTTTCAATGCCCTTCTCTGGAATTAAAGCATTTGGATGTTTTCAAGAAGATAGTATTGAAACATTTAGTGTTTAACATGGCCGCAAATATAGAAGAAGCAAGATATTTCATACTGAAGATTCTCACTGTTGCGAGAAATACTGACTAAGGGCTTTCATATGGTGACCAGACATTGAACAGAAGGCGCTAGCTTCAAGCGCAACAACTCAAACCGTCTTTATGGCCTCTGCAGGGACTAACAACCTGCCAGATGGATCCTGAAGAAAGGATCCTTCAACTCAGCATGGTGGAACTTTCCCTATAAAGTGCAAGTGAAGTGTTTAACAATGAATTCTTAATTGTCTATGAAACCTACATCTCTACTGAACAAAAAACCTGCCACAACTCTATAATCGATCGGGCGGCCCGAGTTAATTGTCACATGCACGTGCCGCGTGCCAAGTGTGAGGTAAGTCTACGCTGTCTAATTTCGATGAGCCTGCATCAAAGCCAAAGCATTTCTTCATTCATATCTCCTTGAGTTTGCTTCGGATCGATGAAGTGATTTTATGTCCATTACAGAGGTATTAAACATTACGCAAGATGAGCCTTGTTTTCACGAGGGAGGAATTGTGTAATTACACACATGTTTCAGGAGCCCATTCTCAAGAGTCAAGGTTGTTTAATTGTCACATGTACTGACAAAAGGTCAATGAAGTTCTTACTTGCTGCAGCTTAGCAGTCCTGTAAACACAATGATACACAGGTATATAATAATCAAAAGTACACTAATTTAATAATTATAATACTAGGTGACCATAATAGTGCAAACTCCATGGTATAAGCAAGGACACAGTCCTTAGAATGTCATAGTTGCTGAGGTTTGTGTTGTGCAGTGTTCAAGAGCCTGATGGTTGTTGAGAAGAAGTTATTCCTGAACCTGGTGGTCACAGTTTTCTGGCTCCTGTACCTTCTTCCTGAAGGTAGTAGCAAAATGAGAGTGTGGCCAGGATGGTGTGGGCCTTTGATGACACTGAGTGCTGGCAGCACCTCCATTAAATTCCTTTAATGGTAAGTAACAGTCTACCACTGTCTGTAGTCTCCCTTTGTTTCTGGCTGTTTGAGTTGCCAAACCAGGCCGAGATGCCTCCAGTCAGCGTGCCCCCTGCTGTACACCTGTATAAGTTCAATAGAGTATTTAGCGACAAACCTAATCGTTTAAGGAAGTAGCTCATTCATGAGGTCTCTTTGTGATTGCTTCAATGTGCTAGGCTCAGGCCAGATCGCTAGAGATATGTATGCCCAGATACTTAAAGCTGTTGACATAGAAACATAGAAACATAGAAATTAGGTGCAGGAGTAGGCCATTCGGCCCTTCGAGCCTGCACCGCCATTCAATATGATCATGGCTGATCATCCAACTCAGTATCCCGTACCTGCCTTCTCTGACCCTTTCCATTGCCATTCAATGAAGACAGGTTCATGGATGCCCAGTTTTTCTCTCCAAAATTTAGCTCTTTGGGTCAGAGAAAGGTCATTGTTCTGGCACCATTCAATCAGATTCTCAATCTCCCTCCTGGCTTTTACCCATCGTTACCCACCATCCAACCACAATGGTATTGTTGATAAATTTAAAGAGGATTTTGAAACTGTGTCTGGCTTAGTCATAGGTATAGAGAGAGGATCAGGGGACTGAGCACGCAGCCTCGAGGTTCTTCTGTGTTGATGGTCATTCAGGAGGAGGTTTTGGTGCCAATTCGCAGTGATTGAGGTGTGCTGATGAGGAAGTCGAGGATCCAGTTGCATAGAGATGAGTGGAGACTCATCTCAGTTTGATGGTAAGTGAAGGGAATGACGGTGTTGAATGCCAAGCTGTAGTCCATGAACAACAGACTCTTGTGTGTGTTTTTATTTTGCAAACGTTCCTGCGCAGAGTGGAGAGCCAGTGAGACTGCATCCCCTTGTGGTCTATTGTGATGGTAGACCAATTGTTGCGGTTCTTACGTAGTCAATTGGAAGGGAATGGTAAAATGGTGTAACATCTATAAAGTTCCTTCTCTCGTGGTAGCAGGTGGCTGCTCTAAAGCTGTGAGAAATTGGAAGACTGCAAGTGGGTTGGAAAATAGCGCACTGCGTATATGTGGTGCTGCACAAGAGTCAGAACTCATGATGCACTCACGGTGGGTCATTCTGGTGGTCAATTCATCTCGGTTGCAGAAGCAGATAAATTTTTGAAATATTGGGGATCTCAGAGAGCTATGGAGATGTAGCAGAAAGCCATTGAGACCTGATCATAATGGGGCAGGTTGAAGGAGTGAACTGTACCATTCCTAATGCCTTGTATTCTCGCATTGTGGCATTGGGGGTGATCGCGTAATTGCGGGTAATAGATAGAGTTCGGAGTAACAGAAGAAGAGCTTTAGGGATTCATGTGTTATTTGTATGCTGACAGACAGAGAGGTTGTAAAAATGATTCACTGTTGGGTTCAACTATTTATAATCTGCATTAATTTCTCAGATATCTTTTACCAAAATGTTGTTATTGATGCAAATACCAGCAGGAAAGCAAGCTGTGAAGGGTAGGCAGAGACTCTGACATAGATAAGTTATAAGTGGACATAAATGTGGCAGCTTTTCCTCTTATAAATCCACATTGACTCCACTCAATCTGTTGCTGTTTTCCAGACATCTTGTTAAAACCTGCTCAATAATAGACCTTGCATCTCCTGACAATTGATGCCAGAGTAACTGGCCTGTTACTTCGCTGTTTTCTCTCTCCATCCTTTCGTAAACAGTGTTTGCCACAGAGAACAGTGAAAAGCAATGATGTCGCAGCGTGTGGGTGTGTTGAAGACATGAGATTAGCCCACTGGCGTCACAAACGACAGGCAATGTGGAGTGTGGGCGGGACACTGTGGCGCAGCGATAGACTTGCTGCCTTACAGGGCCAGAGACCCGGGTTTGATCCTGACTGCGGGAACTGTTTGTACGGAGTTTGTACGTTCTCCCCGTGACCTGCGTGGGTTTTTACCCAGGTGCTCCGGTTTCCACCCACACTCCAAAGATGTACGGGTTGTTAGGCTTTGGTAAAATATTGTAAATTGTCCCTGGCGTGTGTAGGGTAGTGTTAGTGTGTGGGGATCGCTGGTCGGTGCGGACTAGGTGGGCTGAAGGGCATGTTTCCGCACTGTATCTCTAAACTAAACTAAAAATGTCTCATGTGAGCACAACTCTGGTAGAAAGAGAAAGCTCTGATAGAAATAGAGAAAGCAAGTTACCAGAAATTGTTGAGTTCTATATTAAATCCTGAACGTGCCCAGGTGGATGATAAGGTGCTGTTCCTCAAGTTTGCCTTGGGCTTCAATAGAATAGTGCAGAAGACAGGAATGACCGAGTGTCAAGAGTGTGTAGCAGCAACAACAGGTTTGTAAACACAGTGCTCAATAGATAGAAAAGAAACAAAACACAAAAAAAAAGGAAGTTAAATAAATAAAAATAAAGCAAGATTAGTGCAAAAGGAAACCAAACCTCAAGTCCCTGGTGCAACCAAGGCAGGTCGTAGTCTGGAGTTTGTTTGGAGTTCGCAGTGTTCAATAGACTGATAGTTGTTGGGAAGAAGCTGTTCCTGAACCTGGACGTTACAGTTTTCAGAATCTTATACCTTCTTCCCGTTGACAGGTATGGATTTAATAGGAACCCGAGTAGTAACATTTTCACTCAAAGGGTTGTGGGTGCATGGAATGAGTTGCCAAAGTAGGTGGGTAAGGCAGGTATTATGGCAAGATTTAAGAAACATTTAGACAGACACATGGATAGGATGGGTTTGGAGGGATATGGGCCAAACACAGGCTGGTGGGACTAGTGTCAGTGGGACATGTTTGGCGGTGTGAGGAAGTTGGGCTAAAGGGTCCGTGTGACTCTATGACTCTACTGGATCTAAAATTGCCCTTGCACGATTTATTCCAAAGCAGATGTATGCTTAAATACAAACAGACCTCTCCGTAGAGATGAAAGGGAAGATGCTGTGTATATTCAGCAGGTGAGGCAGCATCTTTTGTCAGAAAGGTCTGATTAAAAAGTTCATCGATCCAAAACAATATCTTTGATTCTCCATTTGAAGAAGCTGCCTAACCTGTCAAACATTTCCAGCATTTTACAGTTTTGTTTCAGATTTCCAGCATCTGCATATTTTGTGGCTTTTTTGACATCATTGGATAAAGTATAAACATTTTTTCATTACCCTAGCACTTTATGTCCTTTTATATAAACCAGCATCTGCAGTTCCTTGTTTCTACTAAGGGAAAAGGAGTGGTGGGGGAAAGGACAAGATGAAGATATTTTTCTCAGAAGGCAGGGTGGGAAGGAGAGGCAGAGGTTTAGTTTAGTTTTGTTTAGAGATGCAGCGCGGAAACAGGCCCTTCAGCCCACTGAGTCCGTGCCAACCAGCAATCCCCGCACATTAACACTATACGTACACACACTAGGGACAATTTACACGTACACCAAGCCAATTAACCTACATACCTGTACGTCTTTGGAGTGTGGGGGGAAACTGAAGATCTCGGAGAAAACCCACGTTGTCACGGGGAGAACGTACAAACTCCGAACAGGCAGCACCCGTAGTCGGGATCGAACCCGGATCTCTGGTGCTGCAAGCGCTGCACCAACGTGCCGCCCTGAAGAAGCAGCAATTGCCAAATTCCTTCACATCCTCAGGTTATCTCAAAGTGAATCAGAGACAACAAATGGCTTAAGCATGTAGTTAACGTCATTTAATAAGTACTAGACCAAGTGCTTACCAGCTGGATCTGCTCCCCCAAAGCAAGATTCCGCCACTCACCCGTTCTCCCAACGCAATATTCCACCACTCACGCATAGCCCCCAACTGTTCAGGCGCGGCTCATTTGTCCTCATCCCCCAGCACTCCCTCCTCTTCACCCTCCATCTTCAATCCCTAGGAGGAAGGGGGGGGTAGAGAGGGAGGGGTGGTAGAGAGGGAGAGGGGGGCAGAGAGGGAGGGGGGTAGAGGGGGAGGGGGAGGGTGGTAGAGAGGGAGGGTAGAGGGAGAGGGAGGGGGGTAGAGTGGGGGGAGGGAAGGTAGAAAGGGAGAGGGCAAGGGAGGGCGGGGAGGGAGGGGGTAGAGAAGGAGGGGAGTAGAGAGGGTGGGAGTGAGGGTAGATAGGGAGGGGGCATCTCCCTCCTCCACTCCTCTCCATCTCCCTCCTCCACACCCCCCCCCATCTGCCTCTACCACCCCACTCCCCACTCCATCTCCCTCCTCCTGATTTCCCTCATCCTCCTCCCCTCATCAGGACCTACCCAGGTCGTAGAGCAGCGCAAGGGCCTGGAACTCGGCCTGGTTCTCGTACTCAGCCCGGCCCTGGCTGTAGACTCCAGCCGTCAGCTCGCCCACCGCCTAGGCTCCACTGCAGGCCCCAGCTTCATCCCCGGGCTCGTCCCTGACCCCGGACCCAGGTTGGTCCTTGGTTCCAGCGGCGGCTTCTTCCTCGGCTCCTGTCACATCCCCATCCCAACCCCCGGGCTCAGCTCTCACTCCAGCTCGAGCACCAGGCTCGGCTCCAGCCAGGGCCCGCGGCACCACCCTCGCCACCAGGTGTCGGGCGTCGGGCGCCAGTAGCCGCCGCCCGAGCACTGGAGTGCCCCTCCCTCCCGGAGTGTCCCGTCCTGCCTTGCGAGTGCATTGTGACATCACTTGGGTTTTTTTTCCGAAATGGGTGCGTTTTGGGGGCTGTTTTTTTAATTTAAAGGATTAATATCATCAGAAATATGGGTGGGAATACGTCGGGAAGATGTTTATCGCCATAACGGGAAAAATGTGAGTAGGATATGTGAAAATGGGAAGGCTGTGGCCCAGCGTTTGGAAGAAGATATGAAAAGCAGATTGACACATCGTCGACACAAACACAAACAATAGGAAGAGTTTTAGTATTATAGAGATGTGTAGCTGGTCATTTGATTGTGTATCATACTGAAGGGAATGACCGGGTAATCGGGTTTTGGGTGGTTTGATTGAATGATAGAATACTGGAGACCTCTGATTCCCTTCTTTGTATTGCGCATGTGATTACTTTTTTACTGAATAGTCTCTTCGAGGAGGATATTTAGTGTAATAGGGCATAAATCTTTAACGGCTATTGAATGATCACAAATGGTTCTTTTTATCCTCTTCTGAATTCTGTCGCGCCAATCGTTGCAAGTGCAGTTTTGTTGAACTATGCATTCAACAATAAGCTTATAATAATCTAAACCCTTCCTTTTTACAATATAGACATGAAAATATTAATAATTTAGGTGAGGGGAAACATCAGCATATCATTTTTTTGTGTTCATGGTATGAACTGTGCAGATTCATTTTTGCATCAAAGATTAAGCTTTCCCTTTAGGGAAATGCTGGATTAGCATAACAGGATTTAAAGCTAAAATACATCTGAATCTATCTTTTTTAATTCAATCCAACAATCCCATGAGATCCTTGCTCATCCTTCACTATCCATGAGTGGGCATCTGTGGTGCTGCTCCTTCTGGTTTACCGTGACTTGTGAATGTAATTGAAGTTAGGAGAAGGCTGGGATGGTTAATTACAATTCAGAAAGTCGGGGGGTGGGGGGAATTGACGTACTTCTGTTTCGTTCTTCCTGTTCAAGTATTCAGTGTTGTTCCTACAACTCGCATTGGTGTAACACTGTTCTTCCTGCCCATTATCAATTGACGAAGGAGTCTTTTTGTTTTAGCTACAGAGTGACTGAAACGTACCATTCGTAACTTGCCCATCTGGTGAGCGAGACAAAATATAGATGGCAATATGGTGCAGTTTCTTTGTGCTGTTAACAGAATAAAACCTAACAAGAAAAACATGGAAACTAGACATTAGAAAAATGAAGGGGAACTTTCCGAAGGCGTTCAGAAGATAGACACAAGAATGCTGGAGTAGTAACTCAGATGATCAGACAGCACCTCCGGAGAAAAGGAATAGGTGATGTTTCGGGTCTTCAAAATGCAGACCCAAACCGTCACCTATTCCTTTTCTCCAGAGATGCTGCCCGACCCGCTGAGTTACACCAGGCTTTTGTGTCTATCTTCGGTTTAAACCAGCATCTGCAGTTCCGTCCTGCACATTTCGGAAGGCTTGGGCAGGAGCCGCCACTTTATCTGCTAAAGGTACATTACCTACCAAAAGTTGCAATTCACATTATCGAGCGTGATCCAGTGCTTTTGTAAGGCCAGGAACTAGGGAAATTAAGAAGCGTGCTCAGATTGGGCCAAAATTCAGGTTCTATGCAAATGACATGGTGTAAACTAATTAAAAATGAAATGTATTTCTGGGGAAGGAGATGGAGTAAACTTCCTATCAACTTTCAACATCCTATTGATCTCTGAAACATGCTCATACATACTTTGTGTTCCAATAGTCAATTCCATCCAGAAAAAACAGACCCATCTATCTCCATTGCTCCCGCAGTGGATTTCCTCGATTTCCTTTTCATTTACCTGGACAAATTTTGACTCCGCAGTTCCACTCGGCCAGCTCGAAACATGGTGTGGTGCACCATATTCTTACTTCGGGACCACAACTCCACGCCCGCGCCCGCAGGCTCCCTCCCGACAAGCTCCAGATCGCCAAAGCGGAGTTTCGCAACATGTAGCAATGTTACAAAATTTTGAGATTTTAAAAATCAAGTCTGTAATTTATCCCATCAGATAAAGCATAAAAAGAAGTTTAATTTGACACCTAATTTACTTTCATATCTTCAGTATTAAAAAAGTTATGGCCATTTTCATACTTGGAAATTAGCATCTTGTTCCCTATTGCTTTTCCATTGACTTGACACAAAAGCTGTGATCGAGGACAGTCAAAAGCCCATAACTTTCTTAAAAAATAAGAGAACTGAAAGAAATTTTCAGTTATTATAGATTGAAGCATTCTGAAACAAATATGAAACAATCTTACTTAGATGACAGGAAATTAAAGCATGTAATTAGTTAGTTACCTAATTGTAGCTAATTACAAAATTCAATTACTAGATCTAAACATCTATCAATTTCTTAAGAATAGATTAACATTTTTAAATAGCCTAAGTGTCCAAATAACATTCACACAAGAATTCACAATATAACATAATTTTTAAATCTCATTGTCATGGATTTATAGGCCAAATTGAAAGAATTTAATGTTTAATACCTGTAAATTAATGGCCATTTAAATCATCTTGCGAGTGGGTTTTTCTGGAACGTTGCAGTTGTGGTGAATTTAACCCCGTATCAGCATGAAAAATACTGCCGGTTCGTTCGGGGAAAAAATTCACCGTTTCGCAAATGTGAATTAAAGGCCTCTTAAGGAGCACTTTTATACATAAAATAAACGGCTTTCGTTTACCTGTCCCGTGCGTGAAATCCGTCCCCGTTGTCGGCATTGACGGCTTTAGGAGCTGATTTTAAAATAACTCCAGCGCTGAAATTGTCGGGCGAATAAAAATAAAAAATATACAGAACGCCCGTCGGAACGATTCTTCAGCAAAAGCTTGCACTCCAACGAAATATTAACCAGGACAAGGTAGGCGAAACCTGCATTTTAACCCCGCCCCCCCCCCCCCCCCCCCAAGGCACCAAAATCGCGCACACGGCCAGTGGCAGAATTGCAGCGCCGCTGAAGGTAAGTTTTGTAACATACCTACAACATGGAAGCTATGGGAATTGTCCGGTGCTCTGATAGCCCATGGGCTTCCCCGCTGCACATGGTAACGAAGGTCTCCGTGGGCTGGTGGCCTTGTGGTGACTACTGCCGCCTGAACGACACCACCATTGCGGATCGCTACCCCATTCCCCACATCCAGGCCTTCTCCACCCATCTGGCTGGGGCTAAGTTTTTTTCGAAGGTCGACTTAGTCCGGGGCTACCACCAGATTCCCGTGCGACCGGAGGACGTGCCAAAAACGGCTATAATCACCCTCTTCGGGTTATTTGAGTTCCTGCGTATGCCCTTCGGCCTTAAGAACGCCGCGCAGGCCTTCCAACGCCTGATGGACACCGTGGGTCAGGGACTTGATTTCCTTTTTATTTACATGGACAATATCTTCGTGGCTAGTCGCTCTCGGCAAGAACATTGCGCCCACCTCCATATTCTGTGCCAGCACCTCAGCGAGCATGGTCTCGTCATCAACATTGACAAATGCCAGTTCAGCCTCCATGCCATCGACTTTCTGAGCCACCGAGTGACGCAACACGGTGCTGTTCCGCCCCCGGACAGGGTCGAGGCCATTTGCCAGTTCCCGCAGCCTTCCACAGTGCGGGCCTTCAGGAGTACGTGGGGATGGACACGTTTTATCACCGATTTGTACCGGCAGAGGCAAGGATAATGCAGCCATCTTTCAGTTGCTAACTAGTAAGTGGCGGGATGTGCAGTGGAACAACGACGCGGTGGCTGCTTTTGATGGGGCTCGGGCAACGATGCTGGTGCATCCGCAAGTCGACGCCCCTACAGCCCTAACCGTGGATGCATCTGACTCCGTGGTCGGCGGCGTGCTAGATCAGTCTCTCGCCTTTTTCAGTCGCAGGCTTAACCCGGTGGAACGGAAGTACAGTGCGTTGGACCGGGAGCTCCTCGCCTTGTACTTGGCAGTATGACACTTCCGCTATTTCCTGGAGGGCCGGGACTTCACTGCCTTCACTGACCATAAGACCCTCACCTTTGCAGTCGCTAAGGTTTCGGATCCCTGGTCCGCTCGGCAGCAGCGCCAGCTCACGTCGATCTCCGAATTCACGACCGATATCCGCCACATTGCAGGCAAATGTAACCTGGTTGCTGACGCCCTGTCCCGCCCAGCTATTGAGGGCATCCTCGATGTAGCCCCGGGCATGGACCATTCTGCCTTGGCTGCACCGCAGCTGGCGGACGAGGAGATGCCAGCCTACCGAACTGCGATTTCTGGCTTGGTGCTGGACGACATGCCGTTGGGTCCCTCCGGCGTTACTGTCCTGTGTGACGTTTCCACGGGACAGCCATGACCTATTGTCCCGGCTGCCAGGCGCTGACTGATTTTCAACGTCATTCAAGGGTTAGCCCACCCGTCTATCATGCAACAGTTGCGATGGTGGCTGCTCGCTTCATGTGGCATGGTTTGCGGAAGCAAGTCGGGCGTTGGGCCCGGGCGTGCGTTCCGTGCCAAACATCGAAGGTGCAGCGGCACGTCTGGGCGCCAGTGCAGGAGTTTGCAATGCCTCGCCGGCGCTTTGACCATGTTCACGTGGACATCGTGGGGCAGCTGCCTCCATCCCGGGGTTTCTCGCATCTTCTGACGGTGGTGGAACACTTTACGCGGTGGCTGGAGGCCATTCCGCTCGTGGACACCTCTGCCCTGTCGTGTGCTCGCGCCCTCGTGGCCCACTGGATCGCCCGTTTCCTCGGACCGGGGTGCTCAGTTCATGTCTGAGCTGTGGTCCGCAATGGCTCACCTGTTGGGGACACAGCTGCACCACACAACGCTGTATCATCCCCTTCTGAACCTTCTGAATTCTGTAGTCGGCAGGGCAGTACTCTGCATATCGCCAACTTGGACAATTTTACATTTTTATCAAGCCAATTAACCTACACATCCGTACGTCTTTGTAGTGTGGGAGGAATCCGAAGATCTCGGAGAAAACCCACGCAGATCACGGGGAGAACGTACAAACTCCATGCAGACAGCACCCGTAGTCGACATCGAACCCGGGTCTCAGAAGCTGCCTTATGCTGTAAAGCAGCAACTCTACCGCTGCGCCACTGTGATCCCCAGTCCAATGGGTTGGTGGAGCGATTCCACCACCATTTCAAGGCCGCTTTGAAGGCACGTCTCACGGGCCCCGAATGGATGGATGAGTTGCCGTGGGTCTTGCTGGGTATTCGGACCACCCCAAAGGAACGTTTGGCTTTGTCTTCCGTCGAATTAGTCTATGGCGTCCCGCTCACTGTTCCCGTGGAATTTATTCCGACCGCTGGTGCTTCCCGGGAGCCGCCGTCATCTGTGTTGGTCTGTTTGCGTGAGAGGGTCAGCGCCCTGTCTCCTGTCCCGACATCAATGCATTAGTTCCGCAGCTGGACACGCTGCACACGGTGTATCTGCAGGAGACAGCAGGCCCGAGATATTGCTGCCATGAAAGGTCATTGGATTCCACAGATAGGAAAAAGACACTTCAACCCACTGAATCCACATCAGCCATCTCTCACTAATCCTATATCCTTGCCACATTCCCATCAATTAAATGGCTCAGCTGTTCTCCAATTTGGTGAGGAATGGATTTAATTTAAGAAGTGAATGGAAATATTTTTCATGGTCTATCTGATCAGCAATCCTACCACTCAGCTACACACTGGGGGCCACTTACAGTGGCCGAGTAAACCACTAACCCACACACCTTTGGAATGCGTGAGGTAACTGGAATAACCAAAGGAAAGCCATCAGGTTACTGGGTGAACATGCAATTTTCACAGTTGCAGCACCGGAGGTCAGGATCGAACCTGGGTTGCTGGAGGTGTGAGGCAGCATCAAAGGTCAGGATTCAACATGGGTTGCTGAGGCTGTTAGACAGCATCTCCGCTAGGTGTACCACCATCAGAACTTCCAAAGTTCTCATTGTTTCAAGGGACTAAACTTGAAGTTAATTACATTGATTGAGGAACCAGACCAAATCATCCTCTTCACATTTCGCCAATGATTATAAGGATTCCTCGTAAAATGGACAGCATTTCAATCATTTAGGTTTATTAAAAATACTTTAAGATTTCAATCAACTAATTTCCTTTGGTCGACGTGCAAGTACTAGCAATTTCCATTGCCATTTAATTGCCGATCAGATAGATTGTGAAAAATATTTCTATTCACTGCCTAAATTAAAACCATCCCTCAAGATAATGGGCAACTGCTTAGTCCTTTAATTAGACGAGTTCTGCAGCGACGGTGGTAATGAGGCATCAGATGGAAAGATTGAGTTGATGGATGGAACAATTTGCATTTGTAAAATGGCATTTACAGTATGATGAGTGTCCTCCACTCAAAGTCACCAGCATCAACATCAGCCAAATTAAACACAGGCAAGGGTGCTTGTCAAACTCAAGCATCCTTGGACGGAACCCACTGCTGCAGATCGAGTACTGACATTGGAATCTCTCCACTGACACAGAGCAGTCAAGGCAATGTTGTCTCCCTTCAAGACCCGGAATACCAACTTCTTCCCTTTGAAATGAAATGAAAAAGTACATCTGTGGAATTCATTGCCACAGACGGCTGTGGGGGACAAGTCATTGGGTATTTTTAAAGCGCCGATTGACAGGTTCTTGATTAGTAAGGGTGTCAAAGGTTATGGGGAGAAGGCAGGAGAATGAGGTTGAGAAGGAAAGATAGAGCAGTCATGATTGAATGGCGGAGTAGACCCAATAGTCTGAATGGCCCAATTCTGTTCCTATAACTAATGAACATGAAAAAGTGGCTTTGTTACTGTTTTGGTTTAGTTTAGTTTATAGATACAGCATGGAACAGGCCCTTCGGCCCACCGAGTCTGTACCGACCAGCTCTCCCAAAGCTCACCTACTCCTTTTCTCTGGAGATGCTGCCTGACTCGCTGATGTACTCCAGCATTTTGTGTCTATCTACGCTTCTTCCGCATAGACTATCTTTGCCTTGACCTAATCCAGTTTAGAACTGATGTCCTACTAATCTTCACAAAAACGTACCTTCTCCAACGTCCTTGCAACCAAACCTTCACAATGCCTCAGCATGCAAAATACAATCAAAATGTCACACAGGATAGCAACACCTTGTCTGCAACAACCACCAACAACCCATTTACACTGATCCCATTTTATTCTCTTTGCATTCCCATCAACAGTCCCTAAATTTTATCACTCGCCCAGATCCAATTTACAGCAGCCAGTTAACCTACCAACCCACTTGTCTTTGGGATGTGGAAGGAAACAAGAGCATCTGGGAAAAATCCATGCAGTCACAGGGAGCACGTCTGAGTCCAAAGTGTGTAGGAACTGCAGATGCTGGTTTATGCCAAAGATAGACACAAAATGCTGGAGTAACTCAAAGGGTCAGGCAGCATCTCTGGAGAAATGGAATAAATGGCATTTCGGGTCGAGACGCTTCTTCAGACTGAAGATAAACACTGGAAGCTTCTAGTCCACACAGATCGAAGCTATGGCTAGGTGAGATAGCCAATGTTTCAATCTCCTCAGAAGGATATGGAAAGTTGTCATGACTCCCATGTCTCATGCCAATTTCTGGCGATGCACTGGAAAAAATATTCCATCCGGATGCATCACAGCTTGGTTTGACAATGTTTCTGCCCAGGGCGGCAAGAAATTGCAGAGAGTTACAAACACAGCCAATTTATATCATAAACCAGCCTTCCCCCATCGATTCCATCTATACTTCATGCTGCCTTAGGAAAGCAGCCAACGCAACGAAGGACA
This sequence comes from Malacoraja senta, assembly GCA_038087875.1. Classification (NCBI taxonomy): domain Eukaryota; kingdom Metazoa; phylum Chordata; class Chondrichthyes; order Rajiformes; family Rajidae; genus Malacoraja; species Malacoraja senta. The sequence continues at coordinate 79,492,714 of CM075979.1, forward strand.
ACTCACACCCTCGTCATTCTGTCTTCTTGATTCTCCTGTCAGGCAAAATATAACAAAGCCTAAAAGCACGTACCAGCAAATTCAAGAGCAGCTTCTTCCCTGCTTTTATAAAACGGATCTCTCTCCTAACGTAATGATGTAATCCCGATCTTCCAATGTACTGCATTATGGCCCTTGCACTTTTTTATCTGCACTTTCTCTTATCTGCACTTTCTCTGCAGCTGTAACACTATATTCTGCACTCTGTTTATTTTCTCCTTTGCATTACCTGTTGTACTCACATATGGTATGATTTACGCGGACTCTGTGTGACGAAGAGTCTTTTACCATGCTGTATCACTTAGGTAAAGTCTAAACATCCCTATTCCTTTTCTCTAGAGAGGTTGCCTGACCCGCTGAGTTACTCCAGCATTTGTGTCTATCTTCGGTGTAAACCAGCATCTGCAGTTCCTCCTTACCCAAGAATATTTGGATGTCCTGAGAATATTAAAACTATAAATGCATAATATCTTTCAATCATTCACTAAAATAATTATCCTATTTACCACTAATCTGCACTGGCATTTGAGACATAAGATCTGGTATCTGGTGGCTCTCAAAAAACACAAAATCATTGCATATTCCCTTTTGATTGCTAACAATGTCAACTCACCCTCCTGCTGTGTTCTGCAGTATGATCTAATGTCATCTCAATATATCTGAGATACATCGTTCAGGTTTGGCACCCGTCAGGTGAAATAGCCAATATATCAAATTAACCGTGGATTACAGTTATCCAGTGCCTGTGGTCTAAGAAAGGATGAGGGCAATTGACATGAGAGAAGCTGGAATAGAACAGAGGAGGATGAATGAAAGTTCAATAGAGCTGTTAGAAATTCAGATATGGCTAAATAAATAAGAAGTATAGATGGTATAAACATGGTACTGCAGGTACTGGTTAATATCCAACTGAATACAAAGTGCCGGAGTAACTCAGCAGCTCAGGAAGACACTTTGGACCAAGGCCCTTCTTCAGAGTAATTGTAGTGTGTAGAAAAATGCTGGAAGAGGGGAGAGGCAGGACGAAAGGTGGCAGACGGTTGGAACAAACGCCAGGGATAAAGCGGAAGCAAATGCAAAATAGGTCTTAATCATTCGCCTTAGTCTCTCTACTGTCTCTCGACTTTTGCCTTGTCTACTCATCTGGATGCCCGCAGCAGCGGCTGCGGAGGGTTGAGGTCCCGACCACAGGGGGAAATGGAGGAGGACTGGCCAAATTTTGTGCCTTCCACCACAGTGATGAATGCTATGGTGGATGCTTGTGTTAATTTTGTTGTTGTTGCGTTTTTGTGTGTTCTTTATCATTGTACCGCTGCTGGCAAATTCTTTTCACTGATAAAACTGATTGATTGAAGTTAGTAGTTCATGCACCTGTGGATGCCAATAGCTGACAAGTGCGCACAAACTTCATGCATGGAGACCCAATCCAGGGAAAATAACTTTTTTCTTACCAATATGGTCCTACTGCTCACACCATCAATTTAATTCATTGTGTTGATTATGTTACCCAATTTCTTGCTGGACACAAACCAGCTTACTTCCATCTCTGTCCGTCTGTCCAGATCACATTTCCAGAAATGTGCTGTGTGTGCATTTACACTCAGTTGCATTTAGTTTAGTTTAGTTTCGAGATTCAGAGGGTCAACAGGCCCTTCGGCCCACCGAGTCCATGCCAACCAACGATCCCCGTACACGAACACCATCCTACACACACTCGGGACAATTTACAATTTAACCAAGCCAATTAACCTGCAAACCTGTGCGTCTTTGGAGCGTGGGAGGGAACTGGAGCTCCTGGGGTAAACCCACGCAGGTCACAGGGAGAACATACAAACTCTGTACAGACAAGCACACGTAGCCAGGATTGAACCCGGGTCTCTGGCGCTGTACGGCAACAACTCTACTGTTGCATCACTGTGCCTGCCAAGTAGAACTCAGACTTTGATCAAATTCTTTTGTGCAGCTCCAAACAAAAAGCACTGTGCGTGCGACTTGAGAGAGTTTCTCAGCCCATGGAGGTTTACACCAGTTGGACACAATCACTTCCAAAAAAATTCAAAATTCACAAAGTCCTGTTCTCACACCAGGGAAGAGAAATAATAGGATAGCACATTGGTAAGAATGGATTCAAACACAACATGGTAAGCTGCCTTCTCTTGTGCTCTGCAATCTTATGGTAAGTTCTCTGACAATTTATGAATGATGATTTACGAGGATATTACCAGGACTAGAGGATGTGAGCTACAGGAAGAAGGTGAGTAGGCTGGGTCTCTATTCCTTAGAGCGCAGGAGGATGAGGGGTAATCTTATAGAGGTGTAAAAAATCATGATAGGAATGGATCGGGTAGATGCACAGAATCTCTTGCCCAGAGTAGGGGAATCGAGGACCAGAGGACAGAGGTTCAAGGTGAAGGGGAAAATATTTAATAGGAATATGAGGGGTAACTTTTTCACACAAAGGGTGGTGGGTGCATGGACCAAGCTGCCAGAGTAGGTAGTTGAAGCTGGGACTATCCCAACGTTTAAGAGACAGTTAGACAGGTACATGGGTAGGACAGGTTTGGAGGGATATAGACCAAGCACAGGCAGGTGGGACTCGTGTAGCTGGGACATGTTGGTCGGTGTGGGCAAGTTGGGCCAAAGGGCCTGTTTCCACACTGTATCACTCTATGACTTATAAATTATTTTTTCCAATGATTTTCTCCGCCTGACGTTTTTTCTGTTAAAAGGTGCACGTAACATTCCCAAGTTAGATTTAAAAGATATCAAAGGTAGAGAATTCATCGAGTGTGACAACAAATCTTTAGCGTTTGAAATGAACGCCAGCAATCAAAATTGTTTCAAGGTGAAGATTGGTTTTGGAAGAGGGCTCCTTTGGTGGCACACCAACAATTTGCGAAGTAATGCTTCATTCTACAATGGGGACTGCCACACAAATGAACCTAGATGTGATTGGAAGGAGTAATGGAAAAGGCTCCGCAGGTCAGGCAACATCTGTCGAAATCCACATCAATTTAACTTCCCACAGAAGTTAAAGGTGATATAAATTTGATCTAAAGTATGGGAATAAAGAACGTTTTGTTTTTATAAACCTTTCATAGCTTTAGTGTGCCCTCGGGTGAATTACGGTGTCCCTGTTGTCGGAGATGTGGCAGCCAATATGCACAGCAGGATACCACAGGTGGCAATGTGGGGCTGAACTAATGATTTGTTTTTCAGTGATGTTAGTGGAGAGATATGTGTTGAATAGGACATTCGATAATAGCTTCACGTCCTTCAAACGTGCCACTGGGTTTTATGCTTTCATCCACACTGGTGAATGCTTTGTACAGTATTCTCACTATAAGATGTGTGCATCAATTGAGTAGCACTCTCTTTGTACTGCACTGGAGTATTAGCCCTGTGTTTGTGTTTTTCAATGCATAATAGTCTACCTCAAGTGTCTACGGTGCTACTAACTAAATGAAACAGTCATACACATATGTCTTTTTTTTCCTTAGGCAGTCCCTTGAGATGAAGGATTACTTATTTTTATTCCAGATCTGTGGATTTTCAGGTGGCTGTGGAAGCGAATGTTGAAAGGACAGACTCGCCCAAAGATCAATAGGTACCTGATACGGTGGTGGGTTGCATGGTGATGCACTCCTTCCAAGCTGACTAAGGGATTCTTTGTGTCAAGCGCACACACACACACACAGAGTTACACACGCATACATACACACACACACACACGCACACACACACACACACACACACACACACACACACACACACACACACACACACACACAGAGTTACATACGCATACACACACACACACACACACACACACACACACACACACACGCATACACACACACACACACACACACACACACACACGCATACACACACACACACACACACACACACACACACACACAGAGGTACACACACACACACACACACACACACACACACACACACACACACACACACACACACACACACACACACACACACACACACACAGAGGTATACACATACACACACACACACACACACACACACACACACACACACAGAGGTACACACACACACACACACACACACACACACACACACACACACACAGAGTTACATGCACACATGCACACACACACACACAGTGTTAACACACACACACACACAGAGTTACACGCACATACATGCACACAGTTACATGTGCACACACACAGAGTTACATGTGCACACGCACAGTTACACGTGCGCACACACACACACACACACACAGTTACACGTGCGCACACACAGTTACACGTGCGCACACACACACACACACACACAGTTACACATGCGCACACACACATCGTGTTACACATGCACACAGACACAGAGTTACACGTGCGCGCACACACACACACACACAATTACACACACGCACACACACACACACACACACACACACAATTACACACACGCACACACACACACACGGAATGTTTATACAAAGACATACAATGATTTATGAAGTTACAAAGGTGGGGAGCAGCAACTTAAACACAAAATTAACCGTTGCTGGTGATAAATTGAATCATACCCAAAGACATTTGTTTGCTCAGCTCCAGAAAAAAACTGCGCAGTCGAGAACTTAAAAGAGAGGAAATAGAAGCTCCAGCCCGCTGTGTCATTCCACGTCTTTCTTGCATTAAAGCCGGAAGGACAAGCGTCTAGATGAGGGAAGGCCAGCAATGTGATAAGACAATGGGCGAACATCACACAAGCATGTTCTTGACTTTGTGTGTGTGTGCTCTGTGGGCTACTCCACAAGCCAATGGCTGCCTGACTGTTGGAAGGAGTCGGCCATTTAGAACTGAGATGAGGAAAACAAATTACAGCCAGAGAGTTATGAATCTGTGGAATTCTCTGCCACGAAAGACAGTGGAGGCCAATTCACTGGATGTTTTCACGAGCGAGTTAGATATTGCTTTTAGGGCTATTGGAATCAAGGGATATGGGGAGAAAACAGGAGCGGGTTACTGATTTTGGATGCTCAGCCATGATCATATTGAATGGTGGTGTTGGCTCGAAGGGCCGAATGGCCTACACCTGCACCTATTTTCTATGTTTCTTTGTTTCTAAGGCAACTGCACTTCCAGAGAGTCAGCTCCTTGTGTTGTGAACATGCCTTCATCAGGCTGGAGGGAAGACCTGACATTCCTATATGTGAAGGAACTGCAGGTGCTGGTTTATACCGAAGATAGACACAAAATGCTGGAGTAACTCAGCGGGTCAGGCAGCATCTCTGGAGAAGAAGGAACAGGTGACGTTTCGAGTCGGAACCCGTCTTCAGTCTGGACTATGACAATGACCTGACATTCATGGTGATTCATCCTGCAAGACAAAACTCAGCGTGATACTGTGTGCTTGTTGTTACAGTGTCTGTTTGCAACTGTGAGAGGTGTCATCTGTAAAAGTACAGCGCAAAGGGCAGTTGGACTGCCTGTGGTTATATGTTTTTGACAGATCTGTCCTCAGACTGCAGATGAAGCTCCTTACTTTACAAATGCATGAACAGCATAAATGGACACCAGGAAAAGCAATGTTTATCTCTGCAGTAAAAGCATCGTTCACTCTGCGAAATGTAGCGGTAGATTTCACAGAAGTGGTTACAAAAAAATGAATTCAGGCAGTTACTTCAAGTCTGAGAAGGTGAATGAATATAATGTTCACAGTGGGACATTAAGAGCATTGCGAACTGCCTTGGATATCATTTCGTGGCACAGAGTTCCGTACGATTGTGGTAAGATTTGTGGCAGGAATAGATTCAACAAAGTGGGTAAAGCCCCTGTCCCACTTTCCTGAGTTACTCACGAATTCTCCCACGTTTTCCGCTTGATTCAAACTCGGAAATGCCAGCCGTAGATACTCGGGGCTATTTTTTTTCCTCGTGGACATTTTTCAACATGTTGAAAAAACGTCCCGACTTACCTTATGCCCCGAGTACCTACGGCTGGCATTACGAAATATCTACGGACTCCTACGGACATTCTCCGAGTTTGAATCAAGGGGAAAACTCGGGAGAATTCGTGAGTAACTCGGGAAAATGGGACAGGGGCTTTAAGCATCCGAATCCTATTTCAAGAAAAATAAGTTAGACACAAAATTAATCACACAAGAAAAAAGGCATTTTAATAAGATTACTGGTGAATGGAGAAGATAGGACAAAGAAATGGGATAATTTAATCCGCTATTCAGAATGCAAAGAGGCCATTGAAAATAATAAGGGCTCAGCGTAATTGATCAGGGAATCAGTCTTCTCAACAAAGTAAATTAAATTAGCAGCAAGGGAAAGATTGCCAGAAATATGTTTCAATAGACAATAGCTGCAGGAGTAGGCCCTTCGGCCCTTCAAGCCAGCACCGCCATTCAATGTGATCATGGCTGATCATCCACAATCAGTACCCCGTTCCTGCCTTCTCCCCATATCCCCTGACTCCGTTATCTTCAAGAGCCCTATCTAGCTCTCCCTTGAAAGTATCTAGAGAACCGGCCTCAAAACAGAATTCCACAACTCTCTGTGTGAAAAAGTGTTTCCTCATCTCCGTTCTAAATGGCTTACCCCTTATTCTTAAACTGTGGCCCCTGGTTCAGGACTCCCCCAATATCGGGAACATGTTTCCTGCCTCTAGTGTGTCCAAACCCTTAATAATCTTATGTGTTTCAATAAGATTTCCCTCTCATCCTTCTAAATTCCAGTGTACAAGCCCAGCCGCTCCATTCTCTCAGCATATGACAGTCCCGCCATCCCGGGAATTAACCTTGTAAACCTACGCTGCACTTCCTCAATAGCAAGAATGTCCTTCCTCAAATTTGGAGACCAAAACTGCACACAATACTCCAGGTGTGGTCTCACCAGGGCCCTGTACAACTGCAGAAGGACCTCTTTGCTCCTATACTCAACTCCTCTTTCATGCATTGAGTTGCTATTGCCATCTCAAAGGAATGTCTCAAGGCAGTGAATTACTGTTGAATTGCAAATACCTCTATTTATTTGGGGTAAATTTGTGTGGTGAACAATTTATCTGCCTCAAAATCCCAAACTAAGTATGAGGAAAGAGCACCAAAAAGTTTAAATTGATTCATTTTCACTGCTTGTTTCAGTGAAAAAAGTGAGATAATTATGTCTTTACTTTAAACTTTAGAGAAATGGCGTGGAAACAGGCCCTTCAGCCCAACAAGTCTGCGCAGAGCATCAATCACTCCAGACACTAGCACTATCCTGCACAATAGGGACAATTTACAAGTTACAGAAGCCAATTAAAGAGCCTGTCGCACTGTATGAGGTAATTCAAGAGTTCTCCCGAGTTTTCCCCTGATTCGAACTCCGATGCGGGTCTGTAGGAGTTCGTGGATGTCCCGTAGCGGCTCGTAATGCTAACGGTAGGTACTCGGGAAATCCGGTAAACCCGTGATGTTTTTCCAACACTGTGAAAAATGTCCACGAGTAAAAAAATACTCGTGATGAATTTATTTTTAACTTTTTACTCGTACGAGTCACTACGAGACATCCACGAACTCCTACGGACCCGCTACGGACATTCTCTGAGTTCGAATCAGGGGAAAACTCAGGAGAACTCTTGAATTACCTCGTACAGTGGGACAGGCCCTTTACCTGGACCAGCATGTGTGGGAGTGTGGGAGAAAACCGGATCACCCAGAGAAAATCCACGCGGTAACGGGCAGGCTGAAGGACCTCAGGGACAGCTACAGTAAACATAAAGGTTCCAAAGTATGTCAATAAAACCAGGCTGTGACGCTGAAAAGTGTGATTCTGGCTTGGGTGATCCCCATCCTTGTTAGGGCACCGTGAACTAGTTGACTGTAAGAACTGTTCAATGGAATTGAAGGTTTGCAAGCAAGTCACTTTCTGAGAAGCGGTGATAACATAGCAAAGGCAAAATCAAAGAATGGAACAAACTTTCTGAATGTGCGTCATTCCACTAACTTGAGGTGCCTTTTCATAAATACATTGTACTTGGTCATGACTCATCGCAGGAATTTAATGCTCGCATCAGCCCACAAGAGATGTACTTTGTCCAGACTTAATCATGGTGATGTTTTTCATACACAGAGCACAGAAGGCAGTAACTTTAAATTCCATGGAGCACATAGCCGGTCAGGCAGTGGGAAGAGAAGCAGAGTTTCTCATCAAAAGTGGCGCAGGGGGTGACAGTGGCACAGCGGAAGAGTTGCTGCCTTACAGCAGCAGAGACTCAGGTTCGATCCTGACAACAGGTGCTGTCTGTATAGAGTTTGTACGTCTCCCCGTGACCACATGGGTTTTATCCGGGTGCTCTGCTTTCCTCCCAAACTCCAACGTTTGTAGGTTAATTAGTAAAATTGTAAATTGTCCCTAGTGCGTGTAGGATAGTGTTAATGTGTGGGGATTGCTGGTCGGCACGGACATGGTTGGCTGAAGGGCCTGTTTCTGTGCTGTATCTCGAAACTAAACTGAAAATTACGGAGAGCGGGAGGAATGGGGAGGTCCGAGGGGATACTGTGATAGTGCGCAGACCAAAGATGTCAGGTCAATAGTCACTTATAAAATCGGAACCAAGAAACAAAAGAAAAGTAAAACAATGGGCTTTCAGCAATGTCTTCTTTATTTCCCACAATTCTGCTCGCACTCCTTTGTCTCAGCCAGAACACACAGCACGGTGGCGAGGTGGGAGAGTTGCTACCTTGCAGCGCCAGAGATCCGGGTTCGATACAAGTTTGTAGGTTAATTGGCTTGTTTAAAGTGTAAATTGTCCCCAGTGTGTGTGGGATGGTGTTAATGTGCGGGGATCGCTAGTCGGCGCAGACCCGGTGGGTCGAAGGGCCAGTTTCCGCGCTGTATCTCTAAACTAATAAACAAAAACTAAACTAAACACAGGATTCCTCTTGAGGCCATAAGTTTAAGGTGAGAAGAGCTGCAAAGTTTAAAGGAGATGTGTGAGGCAAGTTTCTACACCGTGAGCGGTGGGTACCAGAAATGCGCTGCCAGGTTGGGGAGGGGCGGCAGATACGATAGTGAGCATTTAGGAAGCTTTTAGATAAAGCACATGGATATGCAGGAAATGGGTGGATAGGGATCTCGTGCAGGCAGAGTAGATCAGTTACATTGGCATCATGTTGGGCACGGACATTGTGGGCTCAAGGGCCTGTTCCTGTTCTGTACTGTTCTATATTCTCTGCTCTGTGTTCACCTCACAACCCACCAGTTTTTATGTTCAACATATTTTAGTTGCTGCCACCTTCGACAGGATTTCACCACCAGATCTACCTTCCACACTCGCCAAATGTGGACTCAACAAAATTTGGACTCAACTCAATAAAAGAGCATCTTCTAAAAAAATGGACTGCTTCAAGGTATTAGCCACCTTGCCCATACCTTTGTAATATAAATCAAATTGCCTGCAGAGGTACCAGAGGGATGCTTGAACCTTTACAAATCAGGCATTTGTATGTGAGGGAGATTTTAGTGGGCGGTTTGATTATTTCAAGAAATATTGAATGCAAATATGCTTGGACTGCTGGATTATTGCTAATGCAATTTAATTTTAGTGAATTTGTAACGGAGATGAAAACATAATGATTAGTCATGCTGCGAGCCAGATTTATACCTAGGTGGGATTATGCATTGGCCTAATGCATCCTTCAGAAGTCGACACATCTACCGCTTTATTAATTCGCATGTAACTGACCGAAGCTATTCATTAGCACATTGAATTGTGCAAGCAAACACTAATGGCACAGTTATGAAATGGTTACAGTGCAAAATTAGACCATTTGGTCATCGACAGTACAGTTAGAGCAATCTCTTTTCCTCATCCTTTTTCCCATAATCCTCCACCCAGACACTCAGTTTAGTTTAGAGATACAGCGTGGAAAGGAGCCCTTCGGCCCACAAAGTCTGCGTCGACCAGCAATTTTATTTCGGAGTCACGTGAGAGAGCCCGCGCAGGGGGAATCTGGCAGAGACTTACCTGAAACAGGGGAGCCAGAAATTACCCAACATAAAAATGAATATCTAGATTTAGATGATGATTTAAATGAGGACCAGAGCCCATTATCAGAGCCAAAAATGTTCCAAGGCTGGCACAAAACTTTGCTGTTCCCAGAGTAACAGGGGAACCTTTGTGAGAGGAAATAGCTATGACTATAAATTATCTACTCTCCCATCAGCCCCAGGAATTAACCATGGATGAGACTATCAAAAAATGTGAGACCCGGGAAATTGTAGCAGTTACAGCAGTGAATAACTTGATATGGGTAATTTGAGCAGTGGTTTACGCTCACAAGAATTGAAATTACACAAGTGCTGAAATTTCTGGGGTCAGTGGTTTGGATGAAGGTTATATATCGTATTCACAACAAAATGCCTTAGCACTCATGTGTAGTGCGCACTTTGAAATAAATTGTATTCATAAAAATGCAATAAGACCAAATATTCATCCTAAGTATGCAGGCTCTGCAAACCATCCAATATACAAATGCCTAAATCTGTTTTGGAGAAAATCTAGCAAAGAAACTAAAGGATCACCTATGCTGAGCAGAGCGGTGAGAAGGCAGTATCCCTACAGGCGAAATGTGGTGCTGGAGAAGGAACAATCCTATCATTCTCGTATACACGTTGACGTGCTGCACCGAGGATACGTGGAGGTTACAATGTGCCTACTAGAAGGGGACAACAACTGCCGGTGGCAAACCCCGAGGTTAGGGGGCTTGGTCTGGTAAGAAACACAGCAAATGTTTCACATTCACAAATAGGGGGAAGGTTACGATTCTTCCTAAAAGAATGGCAATCAATAACAAATGATTCATTTATTCTATGTAGCATTGTAGGATTCAAAATTGAGTTCTCTCCACGTTTGGATCCTCCAATTCAGCATAATTCAAACTGGTCACGGATTTTTCTCAAAGGAAGAGAATGGGTTGATCAAAGGAGAATTGAAAAATTTTATGAAGAAAAGGATGATATAAATGTCAGTAGAACAACACCATCAGTTTGTGTCAAATATTCTCCTAGGAATATTCTCCTAGAAAAGGGATGGTGGACGTAGAATCATTTCCGATCTGACAAATCTTAACCTTTATGTACAATAGAAACATTTCAAAATGGAAACATTTACTAATGCCATTTAGCTAGTCACAAAGAATTGCTACAAGGCAAGCATAGATCTGCAAAATGCATATTATTCTGTGGCAATGCATGGTAATGATCAAAGATATTTGAAATTTAGATGGATGTCAGTTATGGCAATTTAAAGCATTGCCCAATGGTCTGATTTCAGCACCAAGATTATTCACTAAATTGCTCAAACCAATTTTAGCTCTGTTAAGAGCTGAGGGCCATGTATTAATGGCTTATTGAGATGATATCCTCATTGTAGGGGACACTTTGGCTCCTGCAAAATTGTCAGTATCCAGAGTCAAATACATTTTGAGAAATTAGGTTTCATTATTCACCTACAAAAATCTAAATTGTTACCAAGCAAAAAGATTGATTACCTAGGGTTCACAATTAACTCCGAACACATGGTAATCACTTTGCCAAAAGATAAAAAGCTGCAGTTAATTGAAGGTTGCATAAAACTCATTAACGAGGACACACCTTCAATTAGAGAAGTGGCAAGCTTGCTAGGCAAATTAATTGCAGGGTTTCCAGCGGTCACGTTTGGACCATTGCATTATCAATGTTTACAGAGAGCTAAGGTACAAGCATTAAAAATGAATAGAGGGCATTTTGATAGGCCCATGAAATTAACAATTCAATCCATTACAGAAATAGAATGGTGGATTAACAATGTTTCTAATGCTTCCAGAAAAGTTCTGGTAGAAACACCTTCCGTCACTCTACAGACTGATGTAAGTGCGCTGAGTTGGGGCGCTACTAACATGATTTCCAGCTGTGGAGGTAGGTGGAATGTGAATGAAGTACCTTTGCTGGAAAATCTGGGAATCAATTACCTAGAGCTATTAGGCGCATTTTACGGCCTTAGAGCTTATTGCACTGATATGGGAAATGTGCATGTTCAGGTACAGGTTGACAATACTACAGCTGTAGCATACATAAATCACATGGGTGGTATAAAATCAGAATCATGTGATAAATTGGCAAATGAAATTTGGACCTCGGGTATTGCCAGAAAAATTTGGCTGTCAGCAATATATTTACCAGGTAAAAATTAATACAATTGCAGACAAAAGATCACGTAAATTTAATGATAATACAGAATGGATGTTAAATCGGAAAATATTCACACAAATTATCACACAATTTGGAATGCCAGAAATTGATCTGTTTGCATCAAGATTGAACCACCAGTTGCCTAAGTATGTGTCATGGGAACCTGATCCTGGAGCAGTAGTGGTGGATGCTTTCTCGCTACATTGGGGTGGTATGTTTCTGTATGCTTTTCCACCATTTTGTTTAATCCACAAATGCATACAGAAAATTAAACAAGATTCAGCCTCAGGGATTTTGGTTGTACCAGATTGGCCTACACAGGTATGGTACCCACTGGTGTTAAAAATGGGGAAAAAAACAACAACAAAAAACCTTATGGTTATTCCAAAGCAGATTAAACTGCTTGTACACCCTGTGACTAATGAATCACATCCTTTACATAATCGTATTGGTTTGTTGATTTGCAGATTCTAAGAAGGCCGTATCTTGGAAAAGGATTATCAGACCGTACGGTGGATGTTATGACAGCAGCCTGGAGGAATAGTACCCAGAAGCAGTACATTTCCTATATAAAGAATTGGGAGGTGTTTTGTTCAGGAAAGAATATTGCATATAACACAGCAGAAATTTCAGATGTAATAGAGTTTCTTTCAACTCTACACTATGAATTGAAATTAAGTTATAGTGCAATTAATACTGCACGAAGTGCACTCTCTGCATATTTAAGCAGTGAATCAGAACAAACTCCAATTGGAGCACATCCTTGGGTCTGTAGGTTTATGAAAGGAATTTTCAACTCTAATCCTCCCAGACCCAGGTATACAGAAATTTGGAATGTAAAAGATGTACTGATGTTCCTAAGGAAATGGAATCCAGTTGAAACTCTGTCATTATCCCAAATTACCAGCTCATGGCATTAGTTTCAGCGCAGAGAGTTCAAACATTACAGAAACTCAGAATTGATAGAATGAAAGTAGGGCAAAATGCCGTGACATTCTATGTCTATGGTTTACTGAAGCAAAGTAGACCTGGGTTCACAGGATGCAAGTTGGAATTTTTAGCATATCCTACAGATTCACGACTGTGTGTAGTAACATATGTGAAATGTTACATAGAAACAACAAAAGTTTTAAGAGGCACCGAATTGGCATTTTTTATTAGTCATAAAAAGCCTCATAAGAAAGTGTCAACACAAACAATTTCACGATGGTTGAAACAGGTGTTGAGATATTCAGGTATTGATACTGATAAATTTAAATCTCATTCCACCAGGGCGGCATCAACATCAGCGGCCAGGGATTCAGACGTGCTAATAGACCTTATTCTCGCGGCCGCAGGATGGGCAAGTGAACAGATGTTTCACAAGTATTACCACAAGGAGATTAAAGATCTCAAAGGGTTTGGTGATGCCGTGCTGGATACAGTATTAAATCCCCCATTATAATAAATGGGCCTAATTTTGTTACTTTTATTAAAATAAATAAAACCATTAACTGATTACATTCAAATGTTGTGGTTATGCATTGTTGATTGTGCTTACTCAAATAGAGTCAATCGATGCAGTGAACACCTGGATTTGAATCCACGGTGTGAAATCACAGAGCTTTGAAATCTTCACGTAGTCACTCACGTGACTCCGAAGTAAAATAGTAAGATTAAACGAGAACTTACCAAGTTTGAAGTTTGATCTTTATTTTATGAGGAGTAACGTTGAGGGATTACATGCCCTCCGCTCCCACCCTCATAAAAAGATCAAGCTGATAGTTCTAAGTCTTTATGCATCTTACTATCATACTTCAGTAATTATCGTCTGTGATTGTCACTCCGCTGCTTTGAAGGATTGACGCGTATGCGGCTGGACGGGGTCTTCTTCACGTAATCCCTCAACGTTACTCCTCATAAAATAAAGATCAAACTTCAAACTTGGTAAGTTCTCGTTTAATCTTACTATTCCCGCACGCTAGCACTATCCTATGCCCTCGGACAATTTTTGAATTTTACTGAAGCCAATTAATCTACAAAGCTGTACGTCTTTGGAGTGTGGGAGGAGCACCCAGCGAAAACCCACGCGGTCACAGGGAGAATGTACAAACTCCGTACAGGACAGCACCCATAGTCAGGATTGAACCCGGGTCTCTGGCGCTGTAAGGCAGCGACTCTACTGCTGCGCCACTCTGCCGCCACGTTGAACACTGCAATGAAATCCACCTCCTCTGCTGCATGAGGCAGTATATTCCAAACTCTGACCACAAACAATGTAAAAAATGCTCTTCCTCACATCACTTGCTGCTTTTGCCATGCATTCCTTGTTGACCACACCACAAGTCACAACATTCTCTCTACCTACTCTGTCTTTATATTTCATGATACTAGTTAATCAGAGTAGATCTGAGGAGAAACATCCCAGCTTCTCTAGTCCGGCCACATAACTGAGTGAAAGGCTAGAGCAGAGTTCCCAACATGGGGTAAATTTTGCCTACCCAGGGGGTAAATGTGTTGATTCTGGATTTGTACATATTTTTTCTCATTGACTGACTGTGTTTGGTTCTGGTATACCAGTATCTGTTCATCATTAGTTGTTCATAAATAAGTGAAATAACATTGTTATGTGCTATTAAAGTTGCCAGGGGTAAATGGGATGAAACAGGTTGGGAACCCCTGGGCTAGAGGGGCATAGCTTTAAGGCAAGAGAAGCAACGTTTAAAGGAGATGTGCCCGGTACGTATTTTACACACAGAGTTGCGGGTGCCTGGAACGTGCTGCCAGGAGTGGCGGTGGAAGCAGATATAATAGTGCTGTTTAAGGGGCATTCAGATAGGCACAAGCATATGCAGGGAATGGAGGGATAGAGATCAAGCCTGGGTTGGAGGGACGGCCATTTTGGACCAGTGTGAGTTCAGCCATCGGAGGCTCAGGGGAAATAAAAAAGAGACACAAACAACTGCAGATACTGGAATCTTGAACAAAACACAAAGTGCTGGAGGTATTCAGTGGGTCAGGCAGCATTGGTAGTGCGAATGGATTGCAACATTTTGGGTCGGGACTCTTCTTCAGAAGATTGGGAAATACATAACAGCCATTCGGCCCATCGATTCCATGTCAGTTCCAACAAATCAATTCCATTGGTCCTATCTCCCTATTCCTTTTATTCTCAGGCCCTACAAGTTATTCTATCTCACAGGCCCATCAAGCCCCTGTTAATTCTTCTTCCACTTACCTACACTAAGGCTAAATATAGTTTAGTTTAGATTAATATGGTCACGTGTACTGAGGTGCAGTGAAAAACCTTTTGTTGTGTGCTGTCCAGACAGCTAAAAGACTACACATGATTATAATCAAGCTGTCCACAGTGTACAGATGCGGGACAAAGGGTATAATGTTAAGTATAAGATAAAGTCCAGTAAGGTCCGATTAAAGATAGTCTGAGATTCTCCAATAAAGTAGATTGGAGGTCAGGACCACTGCTGTGGAAGTTTCATCTCCAACATGTTGGAGATGTGGGAGGGAACTGAAGCACCTTGATAATCCCAGACCATCACACAAACCAATCTCCTTTCCATTGACTTCATCTACACTTCACGCGGCCTCAGCAAGGCCACCAACATAATCAAGGACAAGTCTCCCCCCCAGACACTCAGCTTCTTCCCACTTCCATCGGGCAAGAGGCACAGAAGTAAAAAATACACACCTCCAGATTCAGGGACAGTTTGTTCCCAGCTATTATCGGAGAACTGAACCATTCTACCGGCAACTAGAGAGCGGTCCTGAGCTGCAGTCTCCCTCATTGAAGACTCTTGGGCTCTCTTCAATCGGACTTTACTGGATGTTATCTTGTACTAAACGCTATTCCCTTCATCATTTACCTGTACACTGTGACGGCGCGATTGTAATTATGTATAGTCATTCCGCTGACTGGTTAGCACGCAACAAAAGCTTTTCACTGTACCTCGGTATGCGTGACAATAAACTAAACTAACAGAGGGAGTGTATAAAGCCCACATAGAGAG
Source organism: Malacoraja senta (assembly GCA_038087875.1). NCBI lineage: Eukaryota > Metazoa > Chordata > Chondrichthyes > Rajiformes > Rajidae > Malacoraja > Malacoraja senta. Next base: position 79,508,974 of record CM075979.1, read on the forward strand.
CAGTCAAGATCACCAGCTTTGGTTTTTGGGCAGCACCACAAGCTGCTGCATCACCATAATATTCACTTTCAGTCTCATGGTATTCAAAGAACAGCGGCACGCAATCAAGTATCTAGGTCAGAGTTTATGGTCTAGGATTCTCGCTGATGAATGAGAATGTTTCTCCGGGTTACTCTATTGCGCTACCTGTCTTTGGCACAAGAGGGGGCTAAGGGGCATGTCTCTGACTTTAAAGTGATCCGGCAAGCAAGATTGTCTTTGGTTTTTGAAAGCAAAAAAAAGCAGGTGCCAGGAATTTGAAATGCAAACAGAAAAATGCTGGCAATATTGAGCAGGCCAGGCAGCATCTGTGGCGGAAGTAACAAGAGTAATTAGTGTTTCAGAATAATGAGTGTGCAGTGCTTGACTCTTGAATCTTGAGAGCATATTGACTGTTGCATCATGGCCTGGTTCGGCAGCCCGAACACCAAAGGTGGTTCATTCATGGGTACTGACCTCCCCACCATCGAAGGGATCTACAGGAGTCGCTGCCTCACAAAGGGAGCCAGCATCACCAGAGACCCACCCCACCCTAGCCACACTCTCACCACTCCTGCTATAGGAAATAAGGTATAGGAGCCTGAAAACTGTAATGTCCAGGTTCAGGAGCAACTTCCCAACAACCATTAGGATATTAAACACTACAACCTCCTAATACGTTCCAAACTACATTGACTTGGGGACACAGTTTTGTCTTTGCACTATTATTCTTCGTATGTTATGTACACATACTGATATGTATGTATGTATGTATGTATGTATGTATGTGTGTGTGTATATATATATATATAGCATCTGCAGTTCCTTTCTACATATAGAATGGCCTAATTCCGCTCCTATCATCTTATGATCTAAACAACTATATATATATAGCTCCGGTTTCCTCCCACACTCCGAAAAAGTACAGGTTTGTAGATTAATTGGCTTTGTTAAAAATTGTAAATTGTCCCTAATGTGCAGGATTGGGCTAGTATATGGGGTGATCACTGGTTGGCGTGGACTCGGTGGACCGAAGAACCAGTTTCCGCGCTGTATTTCTAAACTAAACTAAACGAAACATCAAGAATGGAAATTAAATGATTTTCCTTTCCGATGTCTCCCTCACTTCCTGGGAGTTTCTTGGCTGGGGAAAATCACCAATGAATCTGTCCTCTACATGTCCGACATGCCTGGCATCCTTGCGATCCTCAAGCAGAAGTATCTCTGCTGGTTTGGGCAGGTAAACAGGATGGGAAATGGACGCATCCCCAAAGATATAAGGGGAGGTCGCCCAATGCAAGAGGAAAACCAAAGCTTCACGACAAGGATACAATTAAAAGAGATATGACATATTTTAACATTGGCACTGCCAACTGGGAAGTGGCTGCTGAGGACCGGGGAGAGGTAGAGAAAGGACCTCCAGGGGGGGAGGAAGCAGCATGACCGCACGTGGCTCAAGACGGCAAACTATCAAGTGAAGCTGAGCTTCATCTCAGTGGTAATATGTGAGGGATGAACTTTTACCTTTCAATGTTTTTAATGCTAAATGTAACATTTTTAAACTTTGGAAAAATCATAAGTTGTACTTGATCACATTACATCCATTTATAGAATCTGCTCCCTCTTCATGCAGGTGGGAATTCTGAGCTGTGCAGCTTTAATAAAGGCCAGGAAACTGCAGAAAGATAAACCCACTTGTTATTTTCCCTTGTTTCATTTCAGGAACACAATTGATTACAATCTGTTCCACTGTGGACCTATAATCTAAATAGACACTTAGAACATTTTTGTCCGTTAATTGGGAGATCTTTTAATCTAATCTGTTTTGTCCAGTTAAGTGCTGATTTGTGGAAAGCTTTTGAGAAAATGTAATTTTCATCAGAACAATCTGAATTGGCTTGTACAAGGGTCAAGCCAGAAGTAATAGCAAAAGATCTTTTCAATATATAAACTGTCAGTTTGAGTAAAGTAATTCATTTTAGTCTTTATGTTCTCTTAGCTGTCCACAAGCCTCCACTATAAGTGTCTCAACAACTCAATACACCTTCTTCGTCTGAAGATCATCTATACACCTCAGGACACATCTCCACTATTGTCCCTGTACCCAAAAAGGCAAGGATTACTTGTCTTAATGACTACGGTCCTGTCACACTGACCTCTGTAGCCATGAAGACACTTGAAAGGCTTGTGCTGGCCAAGCTGAAAAATATCACGACCCCCCCTGCTGGACTCTATGCAGTTTGCATCAAAGATTACAGAGCAGAGCAAGATGCACCACTCTGCGAAAAAAGCATAGTATGACATGGGTGATTGTTGACGCCATTTTATTGGGCTGCAATTGACAATAATAATATTAACATTTACAATAATATTAACTAAATATGTGAAGTGCTAGATTCTATATACAACACTGTTCCCTACAACACGGATTACACCAAAGATGATCGAGCGGATCAATCTTTGGAACGGATTACACCAAAGATACGAGAGGAGCATTGCTCGCTGCCTCGGGAGCGCCGGCCGCGCGGGCAGACGCTTGAGGCTCTCCCGCCGGACAGAGAGCCTGGTGCCGGCCGGCCGCCTTCATCTGGTACCGGGGAGACCGAGAATCAGTCCTGGATCAACTCAGGAGTGGAGGAAACGTCCTCTTCCCCCAAAGATACTAGAGGAGCCTCTAGTATCTTTGCTCTTCCCTGCGACCTGGTGTAAGCGCAGATTGTATAACTGTGGGGTCCTTCCCCACTACTAGAGGATCTTTAGATTACACAGCGGGAAGCATAAACAAATGGCGGCCGTGACGTTCCGTTACGTACTACACGTCAGTCCATTGGATTTCGGAGGAGTGGTCTATCTTGCTCCTCTAGTATCTTTGGTTTGCATATCGGGCCCATAGATCTGTGGATGATGCAGTCAACCTGGGCCTGCACTTCATCCTACAGCACCTAAACCGCCAGGGGACCTATGCGAGAATCCTGTTTGTTGATTTTAGCTCTGCATTCAACACCATTGTGCCAGAGCTGCTACACTCCAAACTTTCCGAGTTGACTGTGCCTGAACCCCTCTGTCGGTGGATCACCAGCTTCCTGACAGACAGGAAGCAGCATGTGAGGCTGGGATAAGCACATCTCGGACCCGCAAACACTCAGCATAGGTGCACCGCAAGGCTGCGTACTCTCTCCTCTCCTCTACTCTCTCTACACCAACGACTGCACGTCCACAGACACCTCTGTCAAGCTTCTCAAGTTTGCAGATGACACAACCCTGATTGGACTGATCCAGGATGGGGAGGAATCTGCTTACAGACAGGAAGTGTCACAGTTGGCGTCCTGGTGCCATCGCAACAACCTAGAGCTCAATGCTCTTAAGACAGTGGAATTGATTGTAGACTTTAGGAGAGCTCCCCCTCCCCTCACCCCACTCACCATCAACAACACCACAGTCACATCTGTGGAGTCTTTTATGTTCCTGGGAACCATCATCTCCAAGGACCTTGAGTGCGGGGCTACCATTGACTCTACAGTCAAAAATGTACTTCCTGCGGCAGCTGAGGAAGCACAATCTGCCACAGGCAATGATGGTCCAATTCTACACGACCATCGTAGACTCTGTTCTCACCTTCTCCATCATGGTCTGGTTTGGCTCAGCCACCAAACATGACATCTGGAAGCTGCAGTGAATCGTCCGATCAGCTGAGAAGGTTATTGGCTGCAACCTTCCCTCCATTGATGAACTGTACACTGCAAGGCCCAGGAAGCGAGCGGGCAAGATCATCTCTAACCCCTCTCACCCTGGCCACAAACTCTTTGAATCACTTCCCTCTGGAAGGCGACTCCGGACCGTCAAAGCTGCCACAGCCAGACATAAAAACAGTTTTTACCCACGAGTAGTTGCTCTACTCAACAGCCAAAAATCTGTAGCTTCCCTTTGATCTCGTATTTTGTTGGTTCACATGCTTGATCAATGGTGTATTATCATTAATGTTTTATTATTAATGTTTAGTGTTTTCTGAGTTATTTGTAACTGTCACTGTATGTCATGTTGTTACTTGTATGTGAATACTTGGCCAATAAAATTACTTACTTACTTACTTACACCTCAGGAGTATTCCCAGCCACTATCCTGGCAGTGAATAAGACGGGTTTAATGACTGAATGAATTTTCATTTTTTAATACATACAAAAGGGCAGAAAATGAACAGGAGATGACAAATAGATTATTAGAGGGTTTTTCACGGCTTAATCAATCAGAAGTTATCTCATCGTGGTGAAAATGAAAAGAAAGGGCAGATGCTGGAAATCTTAAAAGGAAAATACTGGAAACACAGCAAGTCTAGTTTAGTTCGGAGATACAGCGATGAAACAGGCCCTTCGGCCCATCTAGTCCACCCGACCAGCGATCCCCGCACATTAACACTACCCTACACACACTAGGCACAATTTTTAAAAATATTTTATACCAAACCAATTAACCTACAACCCTGTACGTCTTTGGAGTGTGGGAGGAAACCGTAGATCTCGGAGAAAACCCATGCAGGTCACGGGGGGAACGTACAAACTCTGTACAGCCAAGCTTCCGTAGTCAGGATCGAACCCGGGTCTCTGGTGCTGCAAGGTAGTAGCTCTACCGCTGCTCCAGCATGCGGCCCGAGTGTGGGAAGCGAATTTGTAGGAAGAGAAACAGATTTAATGTTTCAACTCAAATATCCTTCGTTGGAGAAACGTCAACTCTGGTTCTCATCCCACAGATGTGGTCTGACCTGCAGAGTGTTTCCAGCACTTTCTGATTTTATCTCGTTTGGATTAATTTACATAAAAGTTACTTTTAATTTAAAGTACATTTTGATTTTGCATGGAATTGTAGATTTGTGTCATTAATGGTTGGCCATTTTGGGTGTAAAACAACTGGAAGTTATCAGGAGTGGACTGCTGTGAATTGTGAAATGCTTCTGCCCCTGTTGAGTGAGTGGTGAATGTGTGCTATGAAGATCTGTGAGTTAACAGTTACTTGAGCAGCACTACTGAAAGGCATTGCTTTACAACAGCCTGGTTTACTTAACATGAGAAATAGAAGTAGGGGTAAGCAATCTGGCCCTTCATGCCAGCTCTGCCATTCCACGGGACCAAACTTGATCTTTCAACACCATTTCCCGCAGATCTGCATATTCCCCTTGACATCCAAAAATCTAACAGTCATTGTCTTGAATATACTCAGCAACTGAGCCTCAACATCTTTTCTGGGTGGAGAATCCTAAGAGCTGCACAGTGGCGCAGCGGTAGAGCTGCTGCCTCACAGCGCCAGTGTCACGGGTTCAATCCGGACTACTGTTTGCACATTCTGCCTGTGACCGAGTGGGTTTTCTCTGGGTGCTCCGGCCTCCTGCCACATGCAGGTTTGTAGGTTAATAGGCTTATTTGAAATTGCCCCAAGATGTAGAACTAGTGTATGGGTGATCGATGGTCGCCGTGGACTCGGTGGGCTGAACTAAGCTAAGAAAACTAATCACAATTATTTAATTTCCTTTGGGTGAAGAAATGTCTTCTTATTTCTATTTTTAATACCAAGCCCACATTTTAAAACTAACCCCAACTTTTTTTATCTCTTTACTTGACGGTGATACGACTTTTGCTGTATTGTATCTCCGCCCGCACTGCGGCCTTAACATCGTGGAGCTGGCGGTCCCTTTGTTAAGGATCGACTTCGGGAGCTCCAACTGCAGGAGCTTCGACCGCCCCGATCGCGGGGGCTTCGATCGCCGACTGCAGGAGCTTCGATCGCCCCGACTGCGGATGTTTCGACCGCGGGAGAAAAGGAGGAAAGAAGGTATAAGTTATTTGCCTTCCATCACAGTGGGGAATGTGAGGTCACCGCAAAAACAAGATGGACGTGCTGCCTGCACTGGTGAGGACTCGGATGGAGTGCCATGAGTGCAGTGATCTGTGCCATGAGTGCAGTGCGGACGACAGTTGGCGCAATGGGCTAAGTGTTCGGCTGGCAACCGGAAGGTAGCCGGTTCGAATCCCGCTTGGAGTGCATACTGTCGTTGTGTCCTTGGGCAAGACACTTCACCCACCTTTGCCTGCGTGTGAATGTGTGTGAATGTGTGTGAGTGATTGGTGGTGGTCGGAGGGGCCGTAGGCGCAGATTTGCAGCCACGCTTCCGTCAGTCTGCCCCAGGGCAGCTGTGGCTACAGAAGTAGCTCACCACCACCGAGTGTGACTGAGGAGTGAATGAATAATGCGATGTAAAGCGCCTTGAGTATTAGAAAGGCGCTATATAAATCCCATCCATTATTATTATTATTATCTCAGTGTTTTGTGGGGACATGGCTCCATGAGGACATCCCGGAGTCTAGTGCGAGTGTGGCCGGCTTTCTGACTGTTCGGGCGGACAGGGACTGCAGAGAGAAGAATGACAGCGGCCGGTACAACTCTGGTCAAATCACGGTGAAGGAACGTGTGTGTGGCCCGGACATTGAACTAATGGCTGTGGGTCTCCGCTTATGCTGTGTGCCCTAGGGATTCTCACACGCCACTGTGGTGGCTTGGCTTGGTGTAAATGTAAGATTGTCCCTAGTGTGGGTAGGATAGTGTTAATGTGCGGAGATCGCTGGTCGGTGCAGACTCTCTGTACCGAAGGGCCTGTTTCTGCGCTGTATCTCTTAACTAAACTAAACCAGTGATTATGCGAATCTTGCCTCAATTCGGAGAGGTTTTCCCCTAATCTTAATGATTTACAAATGTCTCATGTTATTTCTTGTGTCTTCATAGAAGGAGGCCATTTGGCCCATCAAGGCCATGTCAGCTTTCAGAGCAATCAGTTGTGTTCCCGCATTTATTCCCCTTAAGCTGTTATTTGAAACATTGTCTGTTGCTTTACCTGTCACTGCACTGAGGGTGACTTACAGAAGGCAATCAACCTACCAAGCTGCACATCTTTAAGATGTGGGAGGAAACCCGAGCATGCAGAGGAAACCCACAGGGAGGACATGCAAACTCCACACAGACAGCATGCAGGGAGCAGGATTAGTTCCAGGACACTCGAACTGTGAAATCTGGAAATAATTGACTAGAACCAGTAAAATTGACTGAAATGCTGTTGTCGTCATAAAGATCTTATCGATTCGCTCTATGTCCTTTTGGTTGTTTTTTTTAATTTAATTTATTGTCATTGCACTTTTCAGTGCAACAAAATGGTTCAGAGGAACTCTAACATCATTTCCACATGGTGATTTCTAACTGCCCGAAAATAATGTCCTTGGCAGCCTTTCAGCTATAACAAGTAACGTGCAATAAGTTCTGAGAATTTCTTTTAAACATTTTTAAGTAAGTGGCCTGAAACGATGTGGCAGAAAAATTGCGTTGAGTCAAATTATCTCAGCGGGAAAAAAAATATTAAGGAAGCCTTTCGGGAGACTTAAAAAGCATTTGAAATTATTCGTGGATGGAGCATGGAAGTGAGAAGTCGCAGATAAAATGGTTCTGTTCAGTTGGTGTAATCAAGTGATGGAGCAGGTTAGACCCTGACCTGCTGGATATTTGATTGATACTAAAGAAGAGGTGACTATTGGGAGGCATCCAGAGGGATTAGTAGTATCCTCATGACAATAGACAATAGGTGCAGGAGTAGGCCATTCGGCCCTTCGAGCCAGCACCGCCATTTATTGTGATCATGGCTGAACATCGACAATCAGTACCCCGTTCCTATCTTCACCCCATATCCCTTGACTCCGCTATCTTTAAGAGGACTACATAACTCTCTTGAAAGCATCTGGAGAATTGGCTTCAACTGCCTTCTGACGCAGAGAATTCCACAGATTCACAACTCCCTGGGTGAAAAAGTTTTTCCTCATCTCCGTTCTAAATGGCCTACCCCTTATTCTTCAACTATGCCCCCTGGTTCTGGACTCCCCCAACATCGGGAACATGTTTCCTGGCTCTAGCGTGTCCAATCCCTTAATAAATTAAAAGTTTCAATAAGATACCCTCTCATCCTTCTAAATTCCAGTGTATACAAGCCCATTCTCTCAGCATATGACAGTCCCGCCATCCCGAGAATTAACCTCGTGAACCTATGCTGCACTCCCTCAATAGCAAGAATGTCCTTCCTCAGATTTGGAGACCCAAACTGCACACAATACTCCAGGTGTGGTCTCACTAGGGCCCTGTACAATTGCAGAAGGACCTATTTGCTCCTATACTCAACTCCTCTTGTTATGAAGGCCAACATGCCATTAGCTTTCTTTACTGCCTGCTGTACCTACATACTTACCTTCAGTGATTGATGAACTAGGACACCCCAGATCTCGTTGTACCTCCCCTTGTCCCAACTTGACACCATTCAGATAATAATCTGCCTTCCAGTTTTTGCCACCAAATTGGATAACCTCACATTTATCCACATTAAACTGCATCTGCCATGCATCTGCCCACTCACCAACCTGTCCAAGTCACCCTGCATCCTCATAGCATCCACCTCACAGTTCACACTGCCACCCAGCTTTGTGTCATCGGCAAATTTGCTAATGTTACCCTCAATCCCCTCATCTAAATCACCAATGTATATTGTAAATAGCTGCGGTCCCAGCACCGAGCTTTGCGGTACCCCACTAGTCACTGCCTGCCATTCTGAAGGGGACCCATTAATCCCTACTCTTTGTTTCCTGTCTGCCAACCAATTTTCTATCCATGTCAGTACCCTACCTCAATAACCCTTTATAACGCCCGAGACCTTGGTTTGATCATGACTGCGGGTGCTGTCTATACATTTGTACCTTCTCCCTGTGACCGTGTGGGTTTTCTCCGGGTGCTCTGGTTTTCTCCTACACTCCAAAGTCGTACAGGTTTGTAGGTTAATTGACTTTGGTAATAATTGTAACTTGTCCCCAGTGTGTAGGATAGTGCTAGTGTACGGGGATCGCTGGTTGGCATGGACTCGGTGCCCAAAGGGCCTTTTTCCACGCTGTATCTCTCAACTAAACACTGTTTGTGACATCCTCTGTCACTCTGATGGTTGAGAGTAGACTAATGATTCCTGAGTGAGATATATCCTGTTCTATTTGAACAGAACATACCTGGGCTATTTTTCTCACAGCTAGATAGATGCCAGTGTTGGAAATATATTGGACCAGCTAAAGGCCTGGCTAATTGTGAAATGCAGATTTTCAGTACGACAGCCGGGCTGTTGTCTGGTCTCATAATCTCCACTGTATCCACTGCTCAGTCATTTGATTAGATCATGTAGCGTGAATGGAACTTGCTGAATACTAGCCTCGATGATGCTGTGGGTCTCAGAATGAAGCTGAGATGGATTATATGCTTAATACTTCCAGCTAACCATGCTTCAATCTTTCTTGACACTGTCATTCAGGGAACCACCATATGTAAGGAAAGTGGGTCTCCTGGTGCCTTCCCATCCCACCAGTTGCAATTATGACTAGAAATGGCAGGACATCAAGGATTTGATCTGTTCAGTCGGATGGCACATTGGTACAGCGGTAGAGTTATTGCCTTAAAGCACCAGAAACCCGGGTTTGATCCTGACTACAGATGCTGCCTTCACGAAGTTTATACTTTCTCCCTCTGACCATGCGGGTTTTCTCCAGGTGTTCTTGTTTCCTCCCTCACACCAAAGACATACAGGTATGTAGGTTAATTGGCTTCGGTAAAAACTGTAAATTGTCCCTAATATGTAGGATAAAGCTTGTGTACGGGGTGATCGCTGGTCGGCGCGGACTCGGTGGGCCAAAGGGCCTGTTTCCACGCTGTACCTCTACAGTCTAAAGTCTGTAGAAGGGTCTCGACCCGAAACGTCACCTATTCCTTCGCTCCATTGATGCTGCCTCACCCGCTGAGTTTCTCCAGTAGTTTTGTCTACCTTCGATTTTTCCAGCATCTGCAGTTCTTTCTTAAACACAAGACTTGTTTGAAATCAGTTCATAAAAAAATCCTTTGTAGCTGAACTACTGACTCCCAATTGTATTAAATTCAAAGCCAGTTAATCTCGACCGCTGAATCAAGCAATGATTGTGCTGCATCAGTATCGGTTGAAGGATCGCTGAGTTTGCTCTATCACATGCACACTGCTATTTTTGCCTTGTCTTGAGATGCAGCATCACCAGGTTGGGATCTCATTTTTAGACATGTCCGAGGCTATACCAAACATACCCTTTGCTTTAGATAGTCACAAAATGAACGAGTAACTCAGTGGGTCGGACAGCAACTCTGGAGATAAGGAATAGAAAAGGTCACCTGTTCCTTTTCTCCAGAGATGTTGTCTGACCCGCTCAGTTACCCCAGTTTTTTGTATTTATCTTCGGTTCAAACCAACATCTGCAGTTCCTTCCTTCACGTCTCATATGCTTGCTTTAGGTCCCTTTTTTACTTTTCCTTGAGTATTTTAGTGCCTGTATACATCTCTCTTAAATGTACCAATTAGAATCTGACTCCACCACTTCACAAAGGTTCACCAAATTATGTCCACAGGTTTGTTAAGCAGGCCTGGCTATTGAACTCTGAGTTTGGGAGAGTGAGAGATGGTTCACATCTAGACTATTTGTAGTTCCTTCTTACACATACCCTGTGTTTTCCCCATTGAACCAAGGTGATCCATTGGCTGTGAAATCATGGGTCAACATTTGTGTATGCTATGACTCCAATGGTCGTCGTATTTTAGCCTTGATGCCCTCTGACTTCAGTCTCACCTGGATCCTTGCCATGTTTGGTCGAACGTTACCATAATATCAAGAGCGGTCACTCTCACTTCACTCCTTGCATTCAGCTCTCTATCCATTTTTGTTCCATGGCTGTGATGAGACTTGGACTCAAGTGCTCCTGACAAAACCCAAACTTGGCCCTGTAGGGGGTTCTACAGGAGAGCAGGATGTGAGGCAGACTGAGAGCAAAGGTCTGGAAATGGAGAGCGTTAGGAAGAAAGCCAAGGAGATACGGTTGGGTTTATGTTATTTAGTTTCATACGGTATTGCTGCAGTTATTAACATTTAATTAGCATATCATGGGTTTGGTGTTACAATTGACGTTTAGGACATTTAATAAAATGTTTGGTTTTCCTCTGGGTGCATAATATCCCAAAGATGTGTCGGGTTAGTAAGTTAATTGGCTGGTATAAATTTTCCCCGTTGAGTAGGTAAGTAGTGGTTTCTTGATAGGAATAAGGAGAGAATAAAATGGGATTTGTGTCCTTCCATCAGTTGGAGCTTGCAGAGGGAGTCACATTTTCTGACTAGGCTTCATGGTCCAAGGACATTGCAAGCATGTGTTGGAAAGAACTGAAAATACTGGTTTAAATCGAAGATAGACCCAAAATACTAGAGTAACTCAGTAACTCAGCGGGACAGGCAGCATCTCTGGAGAGAAGTAAGGGGTGACATTTCGGACTGATGTCAGGGGAGAGAGCAGTCCAGAAATAAAATGTAGTCGAACATTGGTAGGAGAACTGGGAAGGGGGAGGGGATGGCGAGAGAGAGAAAGCACGGGGTACTTGAAGTGAGAGAAGTGATTGTTCATACCACTAGGAGTGGGAGTTAAAGTATTGAGCAACCGGGGAGATCAGTTAGGTTTAGGTGTTTAAACATGCTTACTATTGGACTCTCACTAACCCTATCAGGTTTTTTATTTGGTTCATTTTTTTACTCAGTCTTGATTATTGTTGAAGATATTTTGTTTAGTGACATGGGAAGCATTAGATTTCTTCGCTAATCTCAAAACAGATTAACAGTACATGATAACATTGTATTTACTGGGCTTATCCTCCAAGACATTACAATTGATGCAAATCGGAGGTATTACTGACGCAGCACAATCATTGCTTGATTCAGCGGTCGAGATTAACTGGCTTTGAATTTAATACAATTGGGAGTCAGTAGTTCAGCTACAAAGGATTTTTTTATGAACTGATTTCAAACAAGTCTTGTGTTTAAGAAAGAACTGCAGATGCTGGAAAAATCGGAGGTAGACAAAAATACCGGAGAAACTCAGCGGGTGAGGCAGCATCAATGGAGCGAGGGAATAGGTGACGTTTCGGGTCGAGACCCTTCTTCAAACTGATGTGGGGGTGGGGGGGGCGGGAAAAACATAGAAACATAGAAACATAGAAAACAGGTGCAGGAGGAGGCCATTCGGCCCATCGAGCCAGCACCCCCATTCATTGTGATCATGGCTGATCGTTCCCAATCAATAACCCGTGCCTGCCTTCTACCCATATCCTTTGATTCCACTAGCCACTAGAGCTCTATCTAACTCTCTCTTAAATCCATCCAGTGATTTGGCCTCCACTGCCCTCTGTGGCAGGGAATTCCACAAATTCACAACTCTCTGGGTGAAAACGTTTTTTCTCACCTCAGTCTTAAAAGGCCTCCCCTTTATTCTAAGACTGTGGCCCTTGGTTCTGGACTCGCCCAACATTGGGAACAAAAAGAAAGGAAGAGGCAGAGACATTAGGCCGTGGGAGAGCTGGGTAGGGCAGGGGAAGGAGGGAGAAAGCAAGGACTACCTGAAATTGGAGGTCAATGTTCATACCGCTGGGGTGTAACTCACTCTGGCCATGAAGGAGGCTCAGGACAAAAAGGTCGGATTCGGAATGGGAGGGGGAGTTGAAGTGCTGAGCCACCGGGAGATCAGGTTGGTTAATGCGAACTGTGCGGAGGTGTTGGGCGAAGCGATCGCCAAGCCTGCGCTTGGTCTCACCGATGTAGAGCAGTTGACACCTAGAGCAGCGGATGCAATAGATGAAGTTGGAGGAGGTGCAGATGAACCTTTGCCTCACCAGGAAAGACTGCTTGGGTCCTTGGATGGAGTTGAGGGGTGAGGTAAAGCGACAAGTGTAGCATTTCCTGCGGTTGCAAGGGAAAGTACCAGGGGAGGGGGTGGTTTTGGTGGGAAGGGACAAATTCACCAAGGAGTTACGGAGGGAGCGGTCTCTGCGGAAAGCCGAAAGGGGAGGAGATGGGAAGATGTGGCCAGTGGTGGGATCCCGTTGGAGGTGGCGAAAATGTTGGAGGATTATCTGTTGTATGTGATGGCTGGTAGGGTGTGTGACGTTTCGGGTCGAGACCCTTCTTCAGACTGAGCAGAACTTGAGGAGATTTCACAGTGGAGTGAAGAAGGTTCTCGACCTGAAACGTCACCCATTCCTTCTATCCAAAGATGCTGGCTGTCCCGCTGAGTTACTTCAGCATTTTCCGACTATCTTCGGTGTAAACCAGCATCTGCAATTCCTTCCTACACAGAAGATTGTACAAGAGGCCAGAGAAAGAAACGCCAGGTTCACAGAGATTTGCCAGAATGAAAGAGATTGCAGAGATAGGGAGGGGTGAGACCATGAAGGAACGACCACAGGACTGAGAATTGTAAAGCTTCAGGTCATGGGGTGTCTGGAAGTCAATGTTGGTCAGCAAGCAGAGGGGAGATGTTGAACAGAACTTAATATGAATTAAGTTGAGACAGTGGGGTTTGAATTTGCTGATGCCAAACGAGGTGGAATTATTCATGCTTTGTAATGAAGAGAATGGATAGTCAAAAGCGCAGCTTTGATTTTCAACTCTTTATCTCAATGTTGAGGACATGGATATATATAAAGGTGAAGTTATTGTTCAACAAAGAGTCTTTTGCAAATCCTATAATTGGCTCCAAGCCAATCTTCCCAGAGAATCTAAAATTCTCAGTAACCATGACAAGTATTATACAACAGTGAATGGTATCACTTTGCGAAACTGTGTCATGGCTAAAAAATACAATTTTGCAATTATCTTTCCTTTCCTCCTTTTTCCTCCAGTTTGTCGATCCCAAACTAATAGCATATTAAATCTGTCCAATAAGCTTAAAATTACCTCATAACTCTTTGACAATCCTCCCAGGCTAAACTTTATTTCTGTTACAAAATTTCAGAAATAGCTCCAAACATAATTAAGGTGATGGAACTGCCAAAGAGAGTCATATCTTCTTTAGTCATAGAATCGCATAGCACGGAAACAGGCCATCGGCAAAACTTGTCCATGCCGACCAAGATATCCCGACTAGTCCCACCTGGCTGTGTTTGGCCAATACTCCTCTAAACCTTCCCTATCCATGAACCTGTCCAAATATCCTATCGCTGTTGTTATAGTACCTGTCTTAACTATCTCCTCTGGCAGCTTGTTCCATATACCCACTACCCTCTGTGTGAAAATGTTGCTCCTTAAGCCCCTGTCCCATTTAGGAGACCTAAACAGCAACCTCTGGTGACCTTGCCCGCCACCCAAAAAAAAATCAAGGTCGAGGTGACCTGCAACTTCCTACCATCTCCCATGCATACGTTGAAAACCTTCCTCGACTATGAAGAAAACCGGCTTTGACTAGACCTGCGACTGAAAATGTATCGATTTTTTAAAAGGACAACCTATTTTTAGTCGAGGCTGATTTTAAACATGATGAAAAATAGCAGCAACCTAGATGAAGCCTCGACCACGCGGAAACCACGTTCGACCATTAGGGAGAGTGACCAAAACCTCCGGTGACCTCATGGAAACCTTGGGTGGCGGGCAAGGTCATCAGAGGTTGCTGTTTAGGTCTCCTAAGTGGGACAGGGGCTTAAGGTTCCTATTAAATCTTTCCCCTCTCACCTTAAACCCATGTTCCCTGGGTCTTGATTCACCTACTCTGGAAATGACTGTGCATTTACCTTATCTATTCCCCTCGTGATCATCCCTCAGGAACAAGCCCTTTGGCCCACAATGTCTGTGCCTAGTGAGGATGGATTACATGGAAATGTTGAGGAAAGCTGTGAAGGGCACCAGAGATATGAAAGGCCAGTAAGGTTTCTTTCAATGCCATACAAAAATATGAAAAATAAGCACTCAGGCCAAATTCCCTTGGTTTAGTTTTTAGTTTATTTTAGAAATCCAATGGGGAAACATGAACTGATCATGAACTCATCCATGAAGGGAAGCAGAAATAAACAAGGCTTTCAAATAAGAATTGGGCAAGCTCAAGGCACAATGATTTGTTCGTTTGCAAGGAACAAATGGAAAATTGAGAATGAGCAGATTCCTCCACAAAGAGCCAGTGCAACGTCAATAGTTTTGATCAGAGTTTAACTGCACTTGAGTCTATTCTATTTATATTTGAATTTGACTTGGTAGGAGAAAGCAAAGTTATTACTAATCTAACCCCTCCTACCGAAAGGCATGGTGGTGCGTCAGAGACCTGGGTTCGATCCTGACTACGGGTGCTGTCTGTACGGAGTTTGTAAAACTGGAGGAACGGTATGAATATTGAATTCTCCAATTTAGGTAACTAATCTACTAACAGCCCCCCTCCCCCTCCTCATTTCCCCCCTCTCTTCTCTGTGCTCCACCTGGATGTACACCTATTTCTCCTTTCCCCCCTTTCCCCCTGTCCCCCTTTCCCCCCTGTCCGCTTCCACCTATATTCCTTCTTCTGGCTTCACAATTCAACCCTCTTCTATCCATACCTCCTTATCTCACACTTTTTAAAATCTTTTCTTCTGTTTTTTTGTCCAGCCATCTGCATACCCCCCCCCCCACCCCCCCCTCATGACAATCAATATATAGAGACCTAACTTGAAACATCACCTATCTGTATTCTCCATAGATACTGCCTGACCTACTGAGTTAGAAAGGTAGAGTCTGAAGAAACATCACCTATTCCTTTTCTCGGAGATACTGTCTGACCCGCTGAGTTACTCCAACATTTTGTGTCTATCTCTGCTGAGCCCCCAGAAGTTTGTCATTTTTTTGTAAACCAGCATCTGCAGTTCCTCGTGTCTATACTTCTACTTGTCAAATGTGCTGGTTTAGTTTAGGGTTTAGATATACAGCTCAGAAACAGGCCAGCGATCACCATGTACACTAATACTATCTTACACACACTAGGGACAATTTACAATCTTTACCAAAGCCAAACCTGTACGTCTTTGGAATGTGGGAGGAAACCGGAGCACCCGGGGAAAACCCACACGATCACAGGAAGAACGTATAAGCTCCGTACAGACAGTACCTGTAGTCAGGATCAAAGCCAGGTCCCTGGCGCTGTAAGGCAGCAACTGTACCGCTGCACCGCCATGCCGCCCCAAGCAAGCAAGGTCAACGTAGATTGGTTATTTCCTATTAACCAATTGTAGTGCTTGTTAGTAGTAGCTCCGCCTAATATGCGATTTATATTACCAAGAGCTTGCTTAAGTAATTCGTAGCTGCTAGTTTCTGTAATGTCCTGCAGACCAATGCTGTAAGTGGACTTTAATAAATATGTGTTGTATCTTGACATGTAGACGACTCGACTCATTACATGTTGTCAGAAATGGGATCCCTGGCAATGTTCCTTAAATTGAGCAGGTCCAGGGAGACGTCAAATTTAGCAAGGTAAGAATGCTTCATTAGTTGTTTCGCGCTTCGGACGGCCCGTTCGGCGAGTCCGTTGGACTGCGAAAACACAGGGCTGCTGGTGAAAAGTCTCATCGTTGAGCAAAGTTTTTGAAAAGCTGGCTGGTGAACTGACTGCCGTTGTCGGATAGAAGGCGTGCTGGGGAACCGTGCATGGAGAACTGGTGTTGTAACTTCTGGATAACTACCTCAGATGTGATGGTTTGGAGTAGATCAGCCAGCCTGAATATGAGTTGACAAGAACCAGATGGCATTTCCCATGCCATTGGAATATGTCGGTGGCTACCGTGGACCACGGTATAGGAGGAACCGGGTGCGGCAGTAAGGGCTGCTTCTGCTGGTGTGGCGTCAGGCTTTTGCAGATGGCGCAGACTTCAGTTTTGTCACGTATGTCACGTTTAGAACGGAGACGAGGAAACATTTTTTCTCACAGAGAGTGGTGAGTCTGTGGAATTCTCTGCCTCAGAGGGCGGTGGAGGCAGGTTCTCTGGATGCTTTCAAGAGAGAGCTGGATAGGGCTCTTAAAAATAGCGGAGTCAGGGGATATGGGGAGAAGGCATGAACGGGGTACTAATTGGGGATGATCAGCCATGATCACATTGAATGGCGGTGCTGGCTCAAAGGGCTGAATGGCCTACTCCTGCAGCTATTGTCTATTGTCTATTGTATGTCCTTGTTCATACCAGGCCAGTAAAACATGCTTTGTGCCCGTTGTAAGGTTGCCTCCATGCCGGGGTGGCCCCTGTGGACGGCATCAAAGTACTTGTCCCGGAGGACAGCTGGGACAACTGCTTTGTGGCCCTTGACTATAATCCCGTCCTGTAACACCAGTTCGTCGCGAACCAGGAAGTATGGGCGGATCTCGAGCGGGGTGCTGTGTTGTTTATCCGGGCAGCCACGTCGGATGATTGCGGACAGCAATTGTAAAGTCTCGTCATGGTGTCAGAAGTGGGATCAACGGCGTTGTTGTACTTGAGGGGCAGCTTGCCAAGCTCATCGTTAAACAGTTTTTCCTTATATTTTGTCCATTTTAATCCTCAACATCATAAAAACAAAGATCACCTTCATATCACATTCCTATTTGTGAGATCTTTTGAGTATAAAGTAGCTGCTGAATTTTCTTACATTACAGAGACTGTGCGTCAAACATGCTTTATGGTGTGTTGTGAAACTCTAATGTTACAGATGGCTCTGGATTAGAGCAAGTGTGTGTTTTGTTTTCTCCAAGCTCACACAGGGACTGCTTTAGTATCAGTGTAGATGTATCCTCCTCTGATCCATGGGGTACCAAGGTAATCCGCTTCATGTTTCTCAATTAAAGATTGAGGAGACTGTGTACTTTAGAGATGCTGAGATACAGCGTGGAAACAGGCCCACCGAGACCACGCCGACCATCGATCACCCGTACACTAGTTCTACGTTATCCCACAAACTAGGGGCAATGTACAGAAGCCATTAACCCACAAACCAGCATGTCTTTGGAATGTGGGAAGAAACCGGAGCACTCAGAACAAAACCCGTGCAGTCACAGGGAGAATGTGCAAATTCCGCACAGTCAGGATCGAACCCGGGTCTCTGGTGCTGTGAGGTAACAGCTCTACCCCTTTACCACTGCACCACTGTGCCGCCCTTTACTCGTTGTTCACAAACGGTGCAGACAAGTTTACAATTACATTGTATAACAAGTGTAATTCCCCAAATCAGGTGGTTGTATACTGTATACTGTATGCTTCCCCCAATGATGGTATTTGATTTACATGTTTAAAGTATCAGCATCCTTCCTGCTTGGAGATTCCTTATAATAGGTTTTAGTGATAAGCCTTCAGTGTGATCCATTGTCACTGCTGGTAGGATTGAGCCGACTTGCTTCTTAAATTGATAAACCTCAGTGGCGATTGAGTGTATTATGTACATACATGAAGAGTATTGCTTCTTTGATCAAACCTTGTTTGTAACTGTATTATCGTTCAAACCAGGTGAAGACCTATGGTCAGTTTCTCATCTGTGACTTTAGAAACATAGAAACACAAAGAAAATAGGTGCAGGAGTAGGTCATTCAGCCCTTGGAGCCAACACCACCATTCACTATGATCATGGCTGATCATCCAATCCAAAATCAGTACCCTGTCCCTGCTTTCTCCCCATATTCCTTGATTCCATTGGCCCTAAGAGCAAAATCTAATTCTCTTTTGATTACATCAAGACTTTAGTCTCCTTCCCACCCTGCTTCCTGTAAGGACTCCATCCCCCACTCTCAATTCCTCTGTCTACGCCGCATCTGCTCCCAGGATGAGGCGTTCCACACCAGGGCATCCGAAATGTCCTCATTCTTCAGGGAACGGGGTTCCCCTCCTCCACCATAGATGAGGCTCGCACCAGGGTCTGTCATACCCCGCAACACTGCTCTCTCTCCCCATCCCCCCACTCACAACAAGGCAGAGTCCCCTAGTCCTCACCTTTCATCCCACCAGCCGTCACATACAACAAGTGATCCTCCGTCAGTTTCGCCACCTCCAACGTGACCCCACCACTCGCCACATCTTCCCATCTCCCCCCATGTCTGCCTTCCGCAAAGACCGCTCCTCCGTAACTCCCTTGTCAATTCTTCCCTTCCCTCCCGTACCACCCCCTCCCCGGGTACTTTCCCTTGCAACCGCAAGAGATGCAACACTTGTCCCTTCACCTCCCCCTCGATTCCATTCAAGGACCCCAAGCAATCGTTCCAGGTGCGACAGAGGTTCACCTGCATCTCCTCCAACCTCATCTATTGCATCCGCTGCTCTAGATGTCAGCTGATCTACATCGGTGAGACCAAGCGGAGGCTTGGCGATCGTTTCGCCGAACACCTCCGGTCGGTCCGCAATAACCTACCTGACCTCCCGGTGGCTCAGCACTTCAACTCCCCCTCCCATTCCGTATCTGACCTCTCTGTCCTGGGTCTCCTCCATGGCCACAGCGAGCAACACCGGAAATTGGAGGAAATGCACCTCATATTCCGCTTGGGCAGTCTACATCCTGGGGGCATGAACATTGAATTCTCCCAACTCTGCTAGCCCTTGCTGTCCCCTCCCCTTCATCAGCCCTCTGGTTGTCTCCTCCCATCCCCCAGCCCTCGGGCTCCTCCTCCGCCTTTTTTTTCCTTTTTTCCTTTCTTCTCCCCACCCCCTATCAGTCTGAAGAAGGGTTTCGGCCCGAAACGTTGCCTATTTCCTTCGCTCCATAGATGCTGCTGCACCCACTGAGTTTCTCCAGCATTTTTGTGTACCTTCGATTTTCCAGCATCTGCAGTTCCTTCTTTAACACTTTAGTCTCTGTCTCTTCCTGCACTTTAGTACAGTACTAATGAAGCATTGCTGAAGAAGGGTCTCGACCCAAAACATCACCCATTCCTTCTCTCCAGATATACTGCCTGTCCCGCTGAGTTACTACAGCATTTTATGTCTATCTTCGACTTAAACCAGCATCTGCAGTTCTTTCCTACCCCAATGAAGCTTTGTCATAGATAATATGACACTTAACCTTGAAATCTCCAATACCCCACAACCCCCCCATCTCCTTCCCCTGCCACCCCGACACACAATTCTCCCACCATCCTTGTTATCTCATTCCTTTCCCCTCATCCGTCCACTGATCTCCCATCCCCATGCCCCCTGTTTCCTTTTATCGCCCTCTCTTTCTCCTCCCCTCCCATCCCCTTCCACCCATACCCACCCTCCTAGCTGTACATTTCATTCCTCCTCCTCTTTTCTCATCTGATACACTTTCAATCATAAGCATGAATTGCTGTACACAAGTTGGCTAATTTCAGCAAGTCTAAAGTTCCAAATGTCTACTTGGTTGAGGGGTGCATTGAGGTATAAATGAAAGATCTTTCTTTCTAAACTTCTGCACACTATAAGAATTTCACTGCCACTGTGTAAGTAAAATTGCAATAGAACTGTTAATATGTAAACCATTTTGGCATGTGGATCACATTAATATGCATCCCCCAAATGGATGGCAATTAATTTACTTCGGCCAAATCAATTATATAAATATGCCGAAGGTAACTGGATTAGGATTATCCCACTATTTGGGTTCAAAATAGGTTGAATTTTACCAGTCTGTGCATAGCAGGGCTATGTACAAAGCTAAATGGAGTTGCTTTCCAGAGGCATTGAGTTGAAGTTGCCAGACCGAGGTGTACAAATTGGAGACTCAATTTCGCAGCGTTGATTTGATCCATACTGTGACCCAAAAGGTTAACTTGTTTCCCTTTCCACAGATGCTGCTTAACTGACCGAGTTCTTCCAACCTTTTCTATTTTTGTTGCCTCCTTTGTTCGAGCGCAACACAGCAGCACAGCGGTAGAGTTACTGCCTTACAGCACCAGAGACCCGGGTTCGATCCTGACTACGAGCGCTGTCTGTACGGAGCTTGTTGGTTTTCCCCGTGACCTGTGTCGATTTTCTCCGGGATCTCCGGTTTCCTTTAACACTCCAAAGACGTACAGGTTTGGCGGCCAATTGGCTTGGTATCATTGTAAATTGTGTCTAGTTATACTGCTAGTATGTGGGGATTGCTGGTCAACGCTGACTAGGTGGGCTGAAGGGCCTGTTTCTATTCTGTATCTCTAAACTAAACTAAACTAAAAACTAAACTTACCATCAAAAGCTTAAAATACTAATGTAACAGAAAAAAATAACAACGTTTTAACATCAATAAAGACAATCACTTTAAGCATAGACATTTTAAGCATGTAAGAATCGCTTGGAAGTTATTGAATTTTAATTTTCCTTACAACAGTTAAATCAATTCAGTACAAGCATCGGAACGTTAAGATTGCTGTTTGCATTGAAAGCCTCAATGATAAGTTTCAAGTGTTTTCTTTTGTAGTGGAAGCATTAAATTATGGACTTCCATTTACCAGCAGGCTGGTTGCTATGGTGTCACACGTTCTGCTGCCACTGAGATATTTGGCCTGCAGAACATTGCCCACAGTGGCAGTTGCCTATTGCTTTCCCTTCCTAACTTTAGCCAACTTAGCACCTGCTATCCCATCTTTGGATTCTGCTTTTGACCACCTTGGGTTAAGGCTTTGAGATTAACCGATAGAATCATTGAAACTTTCAGCGCAGAAGGAAACTATTTGACTCAACATGGCTGACCAGTGATCTAAGTCCAACATGCCTGATGGTGTCTGTACATCCATTGTCCATCCATTACGGAACAGTGAAAGGCCTGGATAGAGTGGATGCGGAGAGGGTGTTTCCACCAGTGGGAGAGTCTAGGACCAGAGGTCATAGCCTCAAAATTCAAGGACGTTCCTTGAGGAAGGCGATGAGGAGGAATTTATTTAGCCAGAGGCTGGCGAATCTGTGGAATTCATTGTCACAGAAGGCTGTGGAAACCAAGTCAATGGATATTTTTAAGGTGGAGATTGATAGATCCTTGATTAATATGGGTGTCAGGGAATATGGGGAGAAGGCAGGAGAATAGGTTTAAGAGGAAAAGATAGATCAGCCATGATTGAATGGCGGAGTGAACTTGATAGGCCGAATGGCCTAATTCTGCTCCTATCATTTACGAACATCATTATGTTTAAAATGCTTTCTAACATTATTTATGGATTCAGCTTCTAACACCTTTTCTTAATTCCTTATGTGCAGCAGATTTCCTCCCTACCTTCTGTCTAGCATCTTTGCTTCAACAACATATTTGTATGTTCAACAACATATTAATATCTCTGATTTATTCATATTTACAGCTGCAGACCAATTTCTCACCTCTGATGACCCATAATCACCCCTGAATTAGGAATTTTCCATTAATTACAAAGTTGCAAGTAATTAATTACATGACATGTAGCTTGGATCAGTGCAGTGGAAGGAGTTTCACTGTATTGGAACTTCTTCCAGCCATTTACCAATGCTTTCCATTTTAGTTCAATTCATTTTCATTAAATCAGTTGCACTAGCATCATGCCTGCATGCAATGTTTTGATTCAGAGGTAAAAAAATATGTACATGTACATAGTGCCTTTCGTAACCTCAAGATGCCTCAGCACTTCCAGTGAGGTAGGTAGTTTTAAGCAATATGTTCCACTGTAGAAAACGCAGCAGCTAATTGCCCACAGCGAGTTACCAAGTTTTAGCAAGAGAATCAGATAATCAGCTTGTTTTTTTCAAATGCCATTGATTGATGGATAAATATTGATCAGGATGCAAGGAATGAGTTCAGTAATTCTCTTCACAAGATTGTGTTATTTTCAGTTCAGTGAGCAGAGCTTTACTCTAAAATCTCATCTGAAATTCATCACCATGATGTGATTTACATTCACCCCACTGCACCGGAGTATCTGACTACTTCTGTCTACATGTTTGTGGAGTGGAGGAACTTTTGAACAAAGTTTAGTTCAGTTTAGTTTCGTTTTTTGTCATGCCTACTGAGGTACAGTGAAAAACTTTTGTTGCGTGCTATCCGGTCAGCGGAAAGACAATACATGATTACAATCGAGCCATTTACAGTGTGTAGATACATGATAAGGGAATAACGTTCCGTGCAAGGGGACATAGCTGTTAGATAAGAACTGGTTATTTAAAACTGAGGTATTCAGGAAATTCTCATTGCAGAAGGTTGTGAATCTCTGGAATTCTAAATCCTTTAGGATAACAGACTAGATCTTTGGAGGTATTTAAAGGAGAAGTAAATAAGTTTTTGACAGATCGGAGAATTGAAGCCTATGGGAAACTGATACAGTGGTCTGGGGCAGATGAGGCATGATGGTATTGGATGGTGCAGCACACTTGAGAGACCATGTGTTCCACTCCTGCCCCTATTGTCTTGTGTCCTTGTGATACTAAAATGCTCTGCAGGTCAGGTATCAAGTCAATGTTTCATGTTGATGGTATTTTTTCAACATATTGAAATACTTAGTGCATCAGGAAGACTGCTAAAAAACCCTGAGTGCAATGTCAAGGAGAATGGAGGATTCTGGCACCTCCATTTCCTCCAAACCTTCCTCCAGAAGTTCACCCACTGCAGTATGGAAGTGGGCGGCACAGTGGTGCAGCGGTAGATTGGCTACCTTACAGTGTCAGAGGTCCGGGTTCACTCCTGACAACCGGTGCTGTTCGTACAGAGTTTGTAAGTTCTCCCTGTGACCATGTGGGTTTTATCCAGTTGCTCCGGTTTCCTCCCACATTCCAAAGACGTGCAGCTTTGTCTGCTAATTGTCTTCGGTAAACTGTTCCTAGTGTGTATGATAGAACTAGCGTAAAGGATGATCGTTGGTTGGCGTGGACTCGGTGGGCCGAAGGGCCTGTTTTCATTCTGTATCTCTAAACTCTAAATTTCCCCAGTTATGATTTCACTTTTAATTAAGTTGAGAGTACTTTGCCTTTCTAGCAGAACCAGACTATTGTAACTGATTATGATTTCACCTCAAGGGTCTTGACCCAAAACGTCACCTATTCCTTTGCTCCATAGATGCAGCCTCACCCAGCTGAGTTTCTCCAGCTTTTTTGTCTACCTTTGATTTTTCCAGCATCTGTAGTTCTTTCTTAAACATCACCTCTAAGAGTGGTCAGTTGCATATTTGATCAAAATTTGCCGATAAGATAGGATGATTAAATATCTTGAGATTGGTGGTGTTCTGCAGGGATCAGTGCTGGAACCCTTGTTGTTTGTAATATAGATTAGTTGGAGATATGGGTAGAGAAATGCCAGATGGAGTTTAATCCAAACAAATGTGAGGTGTTGTTTTTTGCAAATGTAAGGGGAACGTACACATTAAAAGAAGGACCCTAAAGAGTATTGATGTACAGAGGGATCTTGGATGTAAGTCCATTGCTCCATCAAAATGGCATCACAAGTAGATAGGGTAGTTAAGAAGGTATACATCATTGATCGGGGTGTTGAGAATAAAAGTTGGGTAGTCATGTTGCAGTAGTATAAATATTTGGTTAGGCCACATTTGGAGTATTGTGTGCAATTCTGCATTGTCCCATTAAAGAGAGGATGTGGAAAGGGTGCAGACGTGGTTCACGATGATGTTGAAACAAGGATCCGCAGATGCTGGTTGACAAAAAAAGTGCTGGAGTAACCGGGTCAGGCAGCATCTGGAGAATATGGAGAGGTAATGTTTCAGCCCGGTCCCGAGTCTGAAGAAGGGTCCCGACCCGAAGCGTCACCTATCTTCGATCTCCAGAGATGTTGCCTGAGCGGCTGACTTACTCCAGCACGTTGTGTCTTGTTGTCACCATAATATTGCATGGATTAGTGAGTATCAGTTAGAGGAGAGTTTGAATTGTTTTTTCGGGAGTGTTGGAATCTGAGGCGAGACATGATAGAAGTTTATAAAATTATGAGAGGCATAATCAGGGTAGATTGAGCCTTTTTCCAAGGGTGAAATGTCGTACTAAAAGGCATAGCCTTAAGGTGAAAAGGGGAAAGTTTAAAGGAGAGGCGTCTTTTACATCAAGTTTGGTAGGGGTCTGAATCATACTACCAGGAGAAGTGGTGGAAGCAGGTACTCTAGTGGTGCTTAAGAGACATTTTAGACACATAAACATGCAGGAAATGGAGGTATACAGAACATGTACAGACAGAGGGATTGGTTTATGTTGGCATCATGGTCAACACAGACATGGTGGGCGGAAAGCCTATTTCTGTGCTGTACTGCTCTTCGTTATATGTTCCATGCAATATCTTGCATTGTGGAAGTGTACACAGTCTTCAGTATAAATTTCAACTTGGATTGCAGTTACTTTGCAGTTCTAAAAATTATCAGAAGTTGGAGCCATAACACACAATACAGCTCTTTCCAAGTGGGCAGGCCCATTCAAACAGATAAACGGTGACTGAGAAAAGTAATTGAAAATAGGGCTGGGCTGTATGGGCTTTGTACAGTGGACTACCAGGTCTCAGGGCCATATCTGACCACGGGGCTGCTGGCAATTTCCCTCTCTAAAAGATAATTATTAGACTTTAGACTTTAGAGATACAGCATGGAATCAAGCTCTTCGGCCCACCGAGTCCGTGACAACCAGTGATCACCCTGTACACTAACCTACACACACTAGGGACAATTTTACAATTTTTATAACTTACTGAAGACAATGACTTGAACCTACAAACCTTCACGTCTTTGGAGGGCGGGAAGAAACCAAAGCACCTGAAGAAAACCCGCGCGATCACAGGGAGAACATACAAACTCTGCACAGACAGCATCCACAGTCAGGATCGAACCCAGGTTTCTGTCGCTGTAAAGCAGCAGCTCTACTGCTGCGCCACCATGCTGCCTTTGTCACACACTACTGAATTACATAGTGCACTGATGCACCTTATTTAGTTCAACAGGTTTACGCTTCACGATAGTCTCCTCCAACATTACTCCTGCATTGTCATCTAACATTCCCTTCTCTCCCCTTGCTCTATGGGTTTCATAATTCTGTGGTATCAAATTCATCATTCTAACCAATTAAGATTGAGAATTTAAAAAACCCCTGCAGATACAGGAAATCTGAAATAATTTCAAAAAGATAAAAAATGCTGAAAACACTCGGCAAGTCAAGCAGCATCTGTGAAGAGAGAAACAATTAATATTTCAGGTCCAAGTGTGAAGAAAGGAACAGCAGATGCTGGATTATACTGAAGATAGACACAAAGAGCTGGAGTAACGCAGTGGGTCAGGCAGCATCTCTGGAGATAAAGGATGGGTGACATTTCAGGTCGGAAGAAGTGTCCCGACCCGAAACGTCGCCCATCCTTTTTCACTAGAGATGCTGCCTGACCTGCTGAGTTACTCCAGCACTTTGTGTTTATATTTCAGGTCCAAGACCTGTCAAACGAGATTAACTCCACTGATCCTCTTATATCTAAATTGCTCATATGGTGTGTAAAAATTAGTTCATGAATATTGAGAAGACTTAAGCTACCTTCCACCCACTCCTTCCAAATAGGAAGATAGGAACCTGAGGGGAAACTTTTTTTATACAAAGGGAGGTGGGTTTATGGAACGAGCTGCCAGAGGAGGTAGTTGAGGCAGGTACTATAACAACAGTTAAAAGACATTTACACATGGACAGGATAAGTTTCGAAGGATATTGGCCAAACGCAGGCAGGTGGGACTAGTGTAAATGGTTGGTGGTTGGTTGGTTGGTGTGGGCAAGTTAGGCCGAAGGGCATGTTTCCACGCTGTATGACTATGACTTTGGCTCTCAGCTGACTCTCCGAAGCTAAACCAGATCGTTTGCAATCTCTATGCCTCATTCCATCTTTGGACTGGATGGCCACGTCATCTAGGGGGTTGGACTTCAGAGAGTCCAACCTTGACATCTGAATTCATGACCAGTAGGAGTGGAGAGAAGATTATTCGGGACACATAAAAAGTCCAGGTGCAGCAAAGTTGTGGAGATATCAAGGGGATAATGTGTTCATTTAAAAATTGGGACCACGGGTTCTTACAGAGCTATATCACTTCTAAATACGGATCAGAAAATCTTAGCAAAGATTCTAGCAAGAAGACTGAATAATTATATTAATAAATTGGTAAACCCGGATCAAACAGGATTTATACCCAAAAGACAATCATTTAATAACTTGAGAAGGCTTTTCAATATAATGTACTCTCACAAAGAGGACATTGAAGATATTTCACTCGTTACGCTGGATGCAGAGAAGGCATTTGATCAGGTAGAATGGCAGTATTTATATAAGGTACTCCAAAAATTTAATACGGGAGAGAATTTTATTAGATGGGTTAAATTACTTTATGATAAACCTACGGCAAGAATATTAACTAATAATATGTTATCTCCAACATTTTATTTATCAAGGGGTAATAGGCAGGGTTGTGCCTTATCACCATTGCTATTTGCCCTTGTGATAGAGCTGCTGGCTGAAAGGATTAGAAATCATCCGAATATTCACGGATATAATACCAAGGACTCAAAGAATAAAATTTCATTATATGCTGATGATATTCTTTTATATATTACTAATACACAAACGAGTATCCCCACCTTATTAACACTAATTGAGGAATTTGGTTCTTTGTCAGGATATAGAATAAATTGGAATAAAAGCGAAATTATGTCTTTAAAACCACAGGATGCGAGACTCTTATTAAAATTCCCTTCCAAAATTGCAACAGAAAAATTCAAGTATTTAGGTATTCAAATTACGAGAAGACACAAATCATTATTTAGCGCCATTTTTATGCCACTATTAAATAAACTGAATGTTATGATTAAATTTTGGAAAACGCTCCCACTCTCATTGATAGGTAGAATTAACGCTATAAAAATGACTTTCTTACCACAATTAATATATTTGTTTCAAGCGATCCCAATATATATTCCGAAATATTTTTTCAAAAAACTAGATTCTAATATCACTAATTTTATATGGGATTATAGAGCACACAGAATTCAACGAAAGCATTTGTGTAAACCTAAAGAAGTTGGGGGTTTATCACTACCTAACTTTACGTATTACTACTGGGCAGTGCATATTAAGAACATAATGTACTGGTTGGATAGTTCCACTCACCAGTCGGAGTGGATAAGAATGGAAAAAGAGGAGTGTTTCCTGTACGATATAGGAACGATCTTGTTCTCACCGATAAAATTGAATAGTATAATATATAAGAAGAACCCAATTATTCACAATACAATAAGAATTTGGAAACAAATAAAATTATCCTTGAAATTAAATAATCTATCAGTATTAACCCCAATTCTGAATAATCCTGCATTCAAACCATCTCTTATCGACAAAACATATAAACAATGGGATAGATTGGGGATTAGGAAAGTAGGAGATATGTATGAACTGGGAAAATTGTTATCATTTCAACAATTAAAATTAAAATTTAAACTGAATGATAATCAATATTTTAAATATATACAGATATGTGACTTTATGAAGAAATATATACATAGATTTCAAACTATATTTTTTGACCCTTTAGAAGAAGCAATGAATATTAAGGCTGATTCACAAAAACGAATATCATATTTTTATAATAGTATATTAAATAGAGAATTACCCTCAACAGAGGCACTAAGAGAAGATTGGGAACATGAACTAATGGTAAAGATCCCGAAAGATAGATGGGAAAAGTATCTGATGAACACACATAATTGTTCCATTAATGCAAGACATAATTTAATTCAATTTAAATTATTACATAGACTATATTATTCAAAAACGAGGTTGAATAAATTCTACCCAAATGTCTCTCCCAGATGCGATAAATGTTTGTTTCAAAATGCCAATATAACACATTCATTTGTAGGATGTACAAAGTTGAATAAATTTTGGAGCGATATAT
Organism: Malacoraja senta; assembly: GCA_038087875.1. Lineage (NCBI taxonomy): Eukaryota > Metazoa > Chordata > Chondrichthyes > Rajiformes > Rajidae > Malacoraja > Malacoraja senta. Next base: position 79,537,702 of record CM075979.1, read on the forward strand.
TTGATATATTTACAAAGCTCTTCAAGTCAAGAATAGAACCTAATACGGAATGGATTATATTTGGAATAATAGTAGAAGATATCAATTTAAACAAAGACCAAAAAGTATTCTTTAATTATGGGTTAATAATTGGAAAGAAATTGATACTTAAATTTTGGAAAAATACAGCTATACCAACTATTAAAATGTGGATTAGGAATATGACGGACATAGCACACCTTGAAGAAATGAGACTCCGCCTAATAGATAAATATGACCAATTCTTAAGGAGTTGGTCCCCTTTCATCGACTTTTTGGAATCATGTGATGCAGCAGTACCGTAAAGATTACTGATTTCAGGTCAGGTCGTGGATAGATTTACATCTCCGAACAAAGATTTGAAAATTTCTTTTTTAAGGGTCTTTTTCTACTATTTCTACTTTCTATTTTTTCTTTTCTTATATACACACTTCACGTTTTTCTATTTTCTACTATTTATTTTTCCTCTTTTTCTTCTCTCTATTTTTTTCTTTTTTACCTCCTTTTCAAAAACATAAAACTAGAGGTTGTACATAGAATGTATTACGTTATGACATAGTTGGCACCTAAAATTAGGTACCACTGTATTGTTTTGTATTGTATTAACTTCTAATAAAATAAACAAAACAAAAACAAATAAACAAAAAAAAATTGGGACCAAGCTACAGAAGGATGAAGCATTGCTTCACCTGGTTGCATATTGACATCTGGAGTTCAGTTATACTGAACAGTTATGATCTAATATATTACCAGAACAGGTGAGCGATGAATAGACTTTTCACGTTCCTTGACTTCCTAAAAATGCAAAGAGAAATAAGTGCATTGAGCATTCAACTGACGTGGAAACAACTGCCTCCAGGATTGTCGAAAATAACAATAGGATTTGATTTGGTATTCTCACTGACTGCCATCTGTGATGGAGAGATGATTCCAATTACACCAACTGTGACTCATTCCACATCTCACAAATCAATGCCTCTGTGCTGTTGTTATTGACGTTTGCTGGAAGTTTATAACTATGCAATCAAGCATTTCTACAGGATATTATAGTTACGTGCAGAACGGAACATTTAAAGTCACTTTCTGCTTTTTGTGGTCTCCCTCACTCATTCCGAGATGAGGCCGAGGAGAAAATAAATGAAATCAAACAATGCTCGGAGCTTTGTAATTTTAAGCTGCCTGTGATTAATTTTTTGAAGTTGCCATCCACTCTGGCTGCAGACTTGCTGGTGGCTGTGCATAAATCACATTGAAAGTTACCTGTCTCCAGCATAGTTAAATGGGTGATTGTATAAGTGAGGTTGAAAATGTGGGTGATGTTTTTTTACTTACGTTTTTCTGTTTTAGGCTTGTAGCTCAAACCCAAACCTTCAGTGTTTGCACATTATCAAGGTTAATAAGAAGAGATCTTGTTTATATAGTTATACAAAAATGCTGGAGAAACTCAGCGGGTGCAGCAGCATCTATGGAGCGAAGGAAATAGGTAACGTTTCGGGCCGAAACCCTTCTTCAGACCCTTCTATAGTTACAAGTTTTATGCAGTATCTCCATACTGCCTTTCATCTGCTTTGTCCATTTATCCTTTGATTGCCCTCCTTGTTGTTACTTATATACTGAGGGTTATTAAACTATGGCAATTCTTTGATTGGTAATACATGACTCGTAGCTCAATGCACTTATTGTCATGTGTACTGAGGTACACAGAGACAACAACCTGGCTGCTCAACACCCGGCTTGAGATCTAATTATTCCTTTGGTTTATGTTTCATTCGCAAGAAGAAGAAGGTGCAGTGAAAAGCTTTGTTTTGAATGCTGCTCAATTAAATCTGATAGTACAATACATTAATGCAATCAAGCCAAACTCAAATACAACAGGTAGAGCAATGGGAAAGATACAGTGCAAAATATAGCTCTCAGCATTGTACCTCACCAGTTCCAGACACAAAGTTCAAGGTCTGCAATTGGGTACAGGTGAATTGGACAGTGCCCTAGCTTATGGAAAGTCTGTTCAGAAGCCAGAGAGAGGAAGAATCTGTTCCCTATTCTGGTGGTGTTCGCATTCATGTTTGAGTATCTTCTGCAAGGCAGCGTGAAGTGTAGATGGAGTCACTGGTGGGGAGTCTGATACGTGCAGTGGACTGGACTACTTCCACAATAGTACTTGTTCATTTTATTTTATCACAAACCCAAGAGCTAGAACTTTTTTTGTGCAGTTTAGCCAGATGAATTTTGAAGATTACAGAAATGTAGGCTGATTAAAATATTACAAAATGGCACCTTGAATCAAGAAGAGTTCAAAAGACCTGTCAAATATGTATATATTTTTGATGTGCAAAGTAGTTGTCAATCAGCTGAATAAATGATAGAGTTGGGTTGAGTTTGGCTCCTACACGATGTCCATCTGGAGACAAGTAGAAGGCAAACTTGTGCACTTGTAATAATTCTGTCTCCACATTGTGAAGCTTTGAAGCAAATCCAGTGGAGAAGTTGACAGAAGCATCCACCACGATTGGATGCTGTACCTGGGACACCAGTAAGAATTCCCAACATTGTAAGGGCTCTGAGAAGATCATTCCTTATGGTGAAGGCTGTCCTGAAGCCCGTACATCAGAGGAAGCAGTGGAAGCTGGACTTTGTGCCTTCCCCCACAGTGGGAACCACTGTGGGGGGGTGTTTTGGTGTTGAACTTCTTTTTAATACTATGTTGTATTTTATTAGTGTGCTGCAAGGACATCTGAATTTCCCCTGAATAAGGGGATTATTAAAGTCTAATTCAATTCAATTCAATTCAATTCAAGAGTTGCTGCCTCACAGCGCCAGAGACCCCGCTTCGATCCTAACTATGGGTGCTGTACAGAGTTTATACATTCTCCCTCTGAGCGCATGGGTTTTCTCCAGGTGCTCCGGTTTCCTCCCACACTCCAAAGACGTACAGGCTTTTAGGTTAATTGGCTTATGTAAAATTGTAAATTGTTCTTAGTGTGGAGGTAATTGCGAGTGTACGGGGCGATCACTGGTCGGCACAAACTCGGTGGGCTGATGATTCTGTTTACCCTTGTATCTCAAAGTCTAAAGTAAAGTCTAAACTCTAAGTTCTAAAGTCAATCCCTATCTCAGCTTATTTGCTGCTGAATCTCTCGTGTGTTACCTTGGACTTGATTGTTGCAAAACATTTCCCATCGGTATACAATCTGTTTCTATAAAATTCCCACCTCCGGTGATCGGGTAGATGCACAGAGTCTCTTACCCAGAGTAGGGGAATCAAGGACCAGAGGACCTAGGTTCAAGGTGAAGGGGAAAAAATTTAATAGGAATCCGAGGGGTAACTTTTTCACACAAAGGGTGTTGGGTGTATGGAACAAGCTGCCAGAGGAGGTAGTTGAGACTGGGATTATCCCATCATTTAAGAAACAGTTAAAGCCCTGTCCCACTGAACCAGTTCATTCAAGTGCTCTCCCGAGTTTAAAAAAAAATCAAACTCATAGTAAGCATGTAGAATGAATGTAGTGGGTTCTTCGGAGCTCGGCGACATCTCTTAGTGGCTCGTAACTCTTACGGCAGGTACTCGGGAAGACTCGCTAACGGGAGGTAAGCTCGGGAAGACTCGGGAAGATTTTTCAACATGTCCACGAGAGCCCCGAGTACCTGCGAGCGGCCATTACCATAAATCTCTGAGTTCGAATCAGGGCAAACTCGGGAGAACTCTTTGAATGGACTCGTACAGTGGGACAGGGCTATTAGACAGGTACATGGAAAGGACAGGTTTGGAGGGATATGGATCTCCTTATAGGAAACTAAATAGGAACTAAAATCTGGAATTGTTTAGAGTCATTGTCATAGTGTGGATACAGGGTGAAAGAGTGTGGAAACAGGCCCCTTGGCCCAACTGAAGAGGGGTAGAAACTGAGTCTGGTGGTGTGTGCTTTCAAGTTTGAGTATCTTCTGCCTAAAGGGAGTGTGGATAAAAGGGAAATACTGGAGAAGGACAAGTCTTTGATTATGTTGGCTGCTTTTCCAAGGCAGTGTGAAGTGCACATAAAGTCACTGGGGGGAGACTGGTCCATGTGATGGACTGAGCTACATCCACAATAGCGCTTGTTCATTTTATTTTAATCACTAACCAAAGAGCTTGCACTTTTGGGGAGTTTGAGTTTCGTTTATTGTCTCATCCACCGCGGTACAGTGAAAAGCTTTTGTTGGGTGCTATCCAGTCAGCGGAAAGACAATACATGATTATAATCGAGCCATCCGCAGTGTACAGATACATTATAAAGTGAAAAACGTGAATAATATTTAGTGCAAGATAAAGTCCAATCAAATCTGATCAAAGATAGACCGAGGGTCTCCAATGAGGAAGATAGTAGATCAGGGCTGCTCCCTAGTTGTTGGTAGGATGGTTCAGTTGCCTGAAAACAGCTGGGAAGAAACTGTCCCTGAATCTAGAGGTGAGCATTTTCACACTCCTATACCTTTTGCCCGATGGGAGAGGGGGAGAAGAGGGAATAACTAGGGTGAGACTGATCCTTGATTATGCTGCTGGCCTTGCCAAGGCAAGCGTGAGGTGTAAATGGAGTCAATGGAAGGGAGGTTGGTTGATGTGATGGTCTGGGCTGCATCCATAATTCTCTGAAATTTCATCCGGTCTTGTATGGAGCTGTTCCAAAACCATGCTGTGATGCATTCCAATAAAATGCTTTCAACAGTGCATCTGTAGAAGTTGGTGAGAGTTATTGGGGAGGTTTAGCCAGATTCACTTTGAAGATTACAGAAAGTCAGTAAGCTCAAATCAGACATGAAACAAAGCAGGCTGATTAAAATATTACAAAATGGCACCTTGAGTCAAGAAGAATTCAAAAGACCTGTCAAATACTGTCAGTATCTTTCTTTTGAAATGCAAAGTAGTTGTCAATCAGCTGAATAAATGATATAGTTGGGTTGAGTTTGGCTCCTACACGATGTCCATCTGGAGACAAGAAGAAGGCAGACTCGTGCACTTGTAATAATTCTGTCTCTGCATTGTGAAGCTTCGAAGCAAATCCAGCAGAGAAGTTGAAAGAAGTATCCGGCCAAAAGTGTACATGGAGGGAAAAGGAAAGTGTTCAGAAGCATGATGAAGAGGGGTAGACACTGAGTCTGGTGGTGTGTGCTTTCAAGTTTGAGTATCTTCTGCCTAAAGAGAGTGTGGATAAAAGGAAAATACTGGAGAAGACAAGTCTTTGATTATGTTGGCTGCTTTTCCAAGGCAGCGTGTAAAGTCCTTGGTGGGGAGACTGGTCCATGGGATGGACTGAGTTACATCCACAATAGTACTTGGTCATTTTATTTTAATCACCAACCAAAGAGCTTGTACTTTTTTGGGAGTTTTAGTTTGAGTTTAGTTTATTGGCATGTGTACCGAGCATCAGTGAAAAGCTTTTGTTGCGTGCTAACAAGTCAGTGGAAAGGCAATACATGATTACATTTGGGCCATCCATAGTGTACAGATACATTATCAAGGGAATAACTTGAATAATGTTTAGTGCAAGATAAAATAGCTCAGGGCTGCTCTCTTGTTGTTGATTGGATGGTTCAGTTGGCTGCTAACAGCTGGGAAGAAACTGTCCCTGAATCTGGAGGTGTGGGTTTTCATCTGTCTATAATCTTTGCCCGATGGGAGAGGGGACAAGAGGGAGTGGCCAGGGTGTGACTTGTCCTTGATTATGCTGGTGGCCTTGCGTGAGGTGTAAATGGAGTCAATGGAAGGAGATTGGTTTGTGTGATGGTCTGGGCTGCCTCCACAATTCTCTGCAATATCTCGCAGTCTTGGATGGAGTGGTTCCCAAACCGTGCTGTGAGGCGTTCCGATAAAATACTTTCTACGGCGCATATGTAGAAGTTGGTGAGAGTTGTTGGAGAGGTTTAGCCCGACTCACTTTGAAGATTACAGAAAGCATGGAAGCTCAAATCAGAAATGAAGCAAAGCAGGCTGATTAAAATATTACAAAATGGCTCCTTGAGTCAACAAGAATTTAAAAGACCTGTCAAATAGGAATCGTTCTTTTGAAATGCAAAGTAGTTGTCAATCAGCTGAATTAATTGATATAGTTGGGTTGAGTTTGGCTCCTACACGATGTCCATCTGGAGAGAAGAAGAAGGCAGACTCGTGCACGTCATAATTCTGTCTCTGCATTGTGAAGCTTCGAAGCAAATCCAGTGGAGAAGTTGAAAGAAGTATCCGGCCAAAATACAGCAGGAGACTGCTGTACCTGGGACACCAGTAAGAATTCCCACCATTGGAAGTGCTCTGGGAAGGTCATTAATTTTAGTGTAGGCTGTCCTGAAGCCTGTGTCAGGGGAAGCCTCTGGGTTCCTTGTAGGCCCAGGGAGGTGTGCTCATTTCACCTTGGTGAGAATAGCCTGGCCTTCCACTTCAGTTGCTGCCTCACAGCGTCAGAGACCCAGGTTCGATCTTTACTACCGGTGCTGTCTGCATGGAGTTTGTACGTCCTACCTGTGACCATGTGGGTTTTCTCCGGGTGCTCCAGTTTCTTCCCACATTCCAAAGACTTACAGGTTGGCTTCCGTAAAATTGTAATTTGTCCCTAGTGTACGGGGTGATCGCTGGTCGGCACAGACTCAGTGGGGCAAAGAGTCTGTTTCCCCTTCATCTCTAAAGTCTAACATCAACCCCTATCTCACCTTTCTTAACCGACGTGTAGGTTAAATACACTTGCCCCTAGTCCAGCCAATGGTGTGGTCCCCAGTGTGTAGGATAATGCTCGTTGGTTGGCACGGGCTCAGTGGACCGAAGGGCCTGTTTCCATGCCTAATCTCTAAAATCTAAAGTCTAAAGTCAAGTCTAAATTCCATCCCTATCTCGCCTTATTTGCTGCTGAATCTCTCATATACACTTGTTACCTCTGTACTTGAGTGTTGCAATACATTTCCTGTCATTATACATTCTGTTTTCCATAAAATTGTCACCTCTGGGCACTTCCAAATTTTAGTTCCTGTGCCTGCAATAAATGTGTTTTCAGCTGTGGACCCCCGGTAATGGAATTCCCTGCCTAAAGCTCTCCCAGCTCTCAGTAGTATAATCTCCTTATAAACCAGCTCCTGAGCCATCTGCCCAGCTGAAATGTTGAGAATGTGGGATTAGTGTAATATTAGTGTAAATGGTGGTTGATGGTTGGCATGGACTCAATGGGCCGAAGAGCCTGTTTCCGTGCTACACACATCTTGAATTTGTGTAGTTTGGTGTCAAATTGCATTTGATAAAGATCTGTGGAGTGCCTTGCGACCTTCTGTGAATGAACGCTTCCTCATAAACACATTGCTGTTGTTGCCTTACATGTAGGAGGAGCCACTATTGTTGAGCACACCCCGAAGCAGCAGGTGAAAGTGGCAGGTTAGGCCCCAGTAGTCCCAGTGGTGTTATTGGAACGCAATCCACATGCAGTATTTGTGTCTGAAGAAGAGTCCCTGTGACAAGCAGACTCTGCCACTGGAAATTTGGAGTCCTGAAGTTCGTTGTAACATCCCTCCACTTGGAACATTGGGTCTCAGTCCCTTGATATTTTGGGTGAATGCTGTGTTGGATCGGTTAAATGAGACGCTGCTGCTCCTGCTGCAACAAGGTTAAAAATGAATATTGAAGGGAAAAAGCATTCACGGACTGACTTAAACAGGGGGGGGGGGGGGGAATGGTCTGGAGGAACTGTTCATTTCTCAACATCATAAATAATTAATGTTTGCCAGGAGAATTGTGTAAGCATGAAATTTGTTAACAAAACAGTGAGAATGACTGTGTAACATTTAGCTGTCAAAGTGCCATTTTAATATGTACTTGATCTCAGTAGGTTTGAGCTTAATACGCGCATTTATTCCAACCTTGCCTATTTCTGCCTTTCTCTCCCCGAGATGTGCATGTGCTCTAATGGAGCGTCTTTCACTTTGGAGACTGGGCTTGTAGTTATTACTGGCATTGCTCTGCAGGTAGTTGTACTTAGGAGTCAAGAGAATCAGTCAAACAGTCATTGGTGACATCTCAATCTTGCCATGAAGTCAGCACTGGCACTGGGGACACAAGAGGCTGCAGATACTGGAATCCGGAGTGAAAAACAAACTGCTGGAGGAACTCAGTGAGTCATATAACCATATAACCATATAACAATTACAGCATGGAAACAGGCCATCTCGACCCTTCTGGTCCGTGCCGAACACGTATTCTCCCCTAGTCCCATATACCTGCGCTCAGACCATAACCCTCCATTCCTTTCCCGTCCATATAACTATCCAATTTATTTTTAAATGATAAAAACGAACCTGCCTCCACCACCTTCACTGGAAGCTCATGCCACACAGCCACCACTCTCTGAGTAAAGAAGTTCCCCCTCATGTTACCCCTAAACTTCTGTCCCTCAAGTCATGTCCCCTTGTTTGAATCTTCCCTACTCTCAGTGGGAAAAGCTTATCCACGTCAGGCAGCATCTGTGGAAGGAAATGGCTACTATATATCTGTTTTTTCCCCTTAAAAACCCAAATGATTATCTGAATTTAAATTCCACAGGTGCCACGGTAGGATTTGAACTCAGTTTCTAGTCCAGACTCTAAGTTCCTAATACAGTTTCTTAACCATTTCACCGATCAATTTCTCAGGCTCAAGAAATGAATAATTCGTATTGCTGGATTTTATTTCTCAGGGTTATAAATTCAAAAGTCATAGAGTGTGGAAACAGGCCCTTTGGCCCAACATGGCCACACCGGCCAACATGTCCCAGCTACATTAGTCCCACCTGCCTGAGTTTGGTTCATATCCCCCCAAACCTGTCCTATCCACGTACCTGTCTAACTGTTTCTTATATGTTGCGATAGCCCCAGCCTCAACTACCTCCAATTGCAGTTTGTTCCATACACCCACCACAAAAAAAAGTATTTTAATAAAATAAAATAAAGGGTGGGACAGTTAGTAGGCAAGATGCCCCACAGCTCGAATGACCAGCCAAGTTTCTTTCGTGGCCACTTTTTGTCTTCTTAATTTCATTTTCTCCGGTATCACCAATAAACTTGAAGGTACTCATTCAGTAGCAATTTCCGATGACTGACATAAGTTTCCTTCATTTCTGTAATCAAATTTTTAATATCCTTTATTAATAGGGGTTCCCAAAATTTACCATCTTCCCTCTTACTCTTACAAAGACATGCTGAATCTGAGCCCTTATTGTCTTGCTTTTAAATGCCTTGTGTTTATCAGATATCGGCCAGAACTCGTTGGGCTAAAAGGCTGGTTTCCATGCTGTATCTCCAAACTAAGCTAAACTAAACTAAACTAAGCTAAATTAATCTAACTTAAAGATAACCCAATTATGGTCACTGTTGCCATGGGGTTCCTCCACAGAAACTTCAATCATTTGCCTGTCCACATTCCCCAAGTTAGGCACGAAATAATCTCCCTGCAAAGATGCTTGTTCTCCTCCAGTTCAGGTGTGACCTACCTTTCTTGAACAGGTCACCATTCTCCCAGAAGAGATTCCAATGATCCACATACCTTCATCCCTCCCTTCTGCAGTAGCGCTTCAGCTATATAATCATCTGTCCTGTGTTCTTATTTCTGTACTGACTGGAACGTGACACAGGGAGTAATCCTGAGATTCCAACCCCAGGCTTTTTAAATTTCAAACTCCCTAAATTTCCTTTGTGGAGCAACATTTCTCTCCAGACCTATGTCAGTCATTAGTACCAAATAGGATTAGTCTCTGGCCAGTCGCCCTTCAATTTCAGAAGGTTCGTAACCTGCTCCAAGACATTCTTGACCCTGGCATCACGGTGGTAACACAGCATCCTGCAGTCTCCCTCACATCCACAGAAATGCCTATCTGTCCCCCTGACTCTCAAGACCCTAATCACTACTACTTGTCCGCACTTTCTGCGTCTCCGCTGTTCAACAGAGCCAGTCCTGGGGCCAGACAATGTGGTGAAACTGTTTCGTTAGGACGGATGAATAAGTGGTTAATAACCTGGTGCAGATTATTTGAATTTTTAGACGTCTTCTCGGGTTTTGCTAACTTGGGGAATTCTCAGCCATCAATCTGTAACCTTTTGCCCTCAATCAATATTGTTTTTCTGTCTCAAGTAGAAAATTTAAGCTCCAAACTAAGAATTTGGCAAAATTATCCTCTTAACTATTCCAATGGGATTTTGCACATTGGTGTTTTACTGGAATGAAATACTGATGACACTTTTGTTCAGTTTTATTTCAAGAGAATGGGCTCTTAAACCGATGTTTTTAGACAATAAGCAAGGCTGTATGACTAAGCATGGCTGCCCTTACAAAGACTTAGCTTAAGCGGAAAGCACGCACCAGTTAATATTCCACAGTGATTTAGGTCTCTGCTGATGCCTTACGATTTTTTATAATCCTGGAGAAAAATCCGTAACCTATTTAAAAAGTGCATGCAAATCGACATCAGACACCTCTGGAGAATATTGTGATCAAAGAACCCAGAGAATGAAGGCGTGGGTCCCACAATAGAAATTAACATTGCTGTGAAATGTTACCTGGCATATGCTGCATGCCTGCTTACTCTTTAGAAGTGCATTCATGCATTTCCCTTCAGTTCTGCTTTCAGTCTCAACACAACACTGTCTGATCTATTGAATTCTCCCTGAACCTTTCCACCCCTCTACTTCCCCCTCATCCATTAACATGTTTCTTCAGATCAATGCTTTAACCAAACCTTTGCACGAGTAACCCCTAATGATTTAGTGTCAGGTTTTGTTTCTCGATCCACCTGTGCCATCCCTCAGGATATTTTGATAAATTGACAGCACCAGAAAGGTACAAATGGATTTGTGTGAATCTAAATAGGCTGTAGATAGATATGGTATGATGCTATTGCCCTTCAGATGTGTGCTTTCGAGCTGCTGCCTCACAGTGCCAGAGGTACGGGTTCGGTCCCTACCTCAGGTGCTGTCTGTGTGGAGTTTGCACATTCTCCCTATGGCCACACAGGTTTCCTCCCACATTCCAAAGATGTGTGTGTTTGTAGCTTAATTGGCCTCAGTAAAGTGCCCCTGGTGTGTAGGGAGCAGATGCAAAAGTGGGATAACATAGAACTAGTGAGAATGGGTGATCGATGGTCAGCATGGAATCGATGGGCCAAAGAGCCTGTTTTCATGTTTTATCTCCCAATCAGTTCAATCAATATACCTGCTTGCTTCATGTTGATCAAATTAAACCCACATGACAGTTCCAAAACAGAAACGTTTTTCAGAAATGTTCCAGGAAATGTTGGCGTTTCTGAAGCCACCAACGTTACTAATAAAGTTTTGACATCATAAAAAAGAATGACAGCAGTAGTGTTCAAATCTCCAGCGAATTCTCAGCCATTAACTTGAAACACTCTATTCCCTCCTTGCTTCAATGAGTATCTAGCTCTTCTTAATTAGAACTGACAAATGTTCTAATTAACATCATTGGCAACAACCTGCCAGTCTTCATAAAGTGAGGCAATTAACTGTTATATAGTGAGCTGGGAGGAACAGTTTTCTTAAACTAATGTTTTTTTAAGTTAATAAAAACAAAATGTTGGAAGCACTCAGCAGGCAATGTGGCTTCTCCGCAGGGAAACAGTATTTCAGGTTGAAGACTCTTTAATACTTTGAAAATATTCTTCTGAAATTAAATTCAAGTATTTCAATGAAGGAGAAGTCTGCATGTCCTGCCTGTGACTGTGTGGGTTTCACCCGGGTGCTCCAGTTAGCTGCTGCGTCCCAAAGACGTGTGGGTTGGAAGGTTAATTGGCTGCAGTGAATTGCCCTTGGTGCGTAGGTGAGTTGTAGAAATGGAGGGTAGGTTGATGGGAATGTAAGGAGAATAAAATGGGAGCGGTGTAGATGGATGCTTGATAATCAGCACTTAATGGGCTAAAGGGATTTTATTTTACTGTGCAGGGAGGAACTACAGATGCTGGTTTGTACTGAAGATTTAACTTTGTCTGTTCAAAGGCATGTCGGCTCCACTGCAAAATCTCCTCAAGGTAAGCTTACTTTGAAGAAGTTCTCCTCCTCTTCCCAGTGACTCGAAATGTCACCCACCCTTTTTCTCTAGTGATGTTACCTGACCCGCTGAGGTACTCCAGCGCTTCGTGTCTGTCTATCTTTGGCCTTTTTCTACTGTATGACTTGGTGATTCTATAGTTGACAATGTGCTTTATGAAGATCAGCTAAAGTTGACACCTAATAATTCAGATACTAGCTCCAACACTGGCTAATTTATTCCAGCAGCTGTTCTCACAAGCTGTACCCCACCCAAAATTGTTAGTGCCTGTTTTGTTAGTGTTGAGCAACACTGGTTTTAAATGCTGCAGCCTCATGTATTTTCATTTTTATTGGGATACTCTGGAAACTAAATTTCGTTTGAACCTCTGGGTTCAAATGACAACAAATAAAATCGAATCTAATCTACTGTAAAGTCTCTATGCCTCCAAAGGCAAGGATACTGCATCTGTGGACAACAGGACTCCACAGTTTGCTGACACCAGGCTACATTGAAAGGCCTGGATAGAGTGGATGTGGAGAGGCTGTTTTGACTAGTGGGAGAGTCTAGGACCAGAGGCCATGACCTCAGAATAAAAGGACGTACCTTTCGCAAGAAGATGAGAAGGAATTTCTTTGGTCAGCGGGTGGTGAATCTGTGGAATTCATTGCCACAGACAGCTGTGGAGACCAAGTCAATGGATATTCTTAAGGTGGAGATTGACATATTCTTGATTAGTGCAGGTGTGAGGGGTTATGGGGCAAAGGCAGAAGAATGGGGTTGAGAGGAAAAGATAGATAACCATGATTGAATTGCTGAGTATATTTGATGGGTCTAAAGGCTTAATTCTGCTCCTAGAATATGAATGGGCATCAGGGAATTCTCCCAGGTTTTCTAGGGGAGGCTCGGGGTGGGTGTGTGTGAGGGGTGGGAGGTGAGCGGGGAGGTGTGTTGGATTCAATCTTTACATCTGATACTGTGTGTGTGTAGTGTTTACATGTTCTCCTTGCAATCTAGTCGTTTCCTCCCACATCGCCAAAATATGTGGGTTGGTTTGTGAGTTAATTGGTCACTCTAAATTGCCCCTTGTGAGCAGATCTGTAGAATCCAGGAAGAGTTGATGGGAATGTTGGGAGGGTGGTATAGGAATAGTGTAAAAACGAGCCGTCTGTGTGGATTTTGTGGGTCAAAGTGCCTGTCACTATGACTAGTATAAATTACCATCTCACGGGCTTCTGTAGCCCTCCGAGCTACCTGTTGATGCATCAGTACAACAAGAGTGACAAAAATGGCTGACTGGCCCGCTGCAGACTGCAGGAGTACGTGCTGAGGGACGCACTGAAGCTTGGTGCAGCCAAGGCCGAGGCTCGGTGGGGGAGGGCCACAGTCTAGGGTCCTTCCGCTGCTGGACATGGGGGGCACGGTATGGTGGAGACGCCCCTCAAAATAAGGGAAGGTATCCCACGCGAGGGGGCCACATGAGTGGCACGGGTGGGGGACGGATCTGTGGAATTTGAAAAAATGTATTAGCTGCATTGAACAATTTGTATAGCCTCCGAAAATGTTGGATGAATTTTTCGCACGGTTCACGTATTGTCTATTTTGAAATTAAAAAAAAAATAATAATAAATAAATAAATAAATGGCCTTTAATAAAAGCCAGGAGTTTGGGAATGGCAAAACTGACACCCTTATGCATTTTAATTGCTGACATTTTAGTGCATAATAAAATTTAAAGAGATAGTTGAAACACATACTTGCTGCTAATTACTGCAGAAGTCAGAACCTTTGTCTTCGTCATGATCTAAAGTTATTTTAGACATTAAAGTTTTACTTTTGTTTGGTGTTGTTTGAATCTAAAATTGCAGCCACCTCGCCAATATTCATGTTGACAAATTTGTCATCAGAATATGAAAGTTGAGAGAGTGACATTCCATGAAATGACAAAACAGGCTTCTGCTGTTCTTGCAGCTTCCTCGCAGAGTGCAGAAATTAGCATCTCTTGGCAATTAGATCAGACTTTACTGCAGTTAAAACCAACAATACTGAAAACTGGCAGCCGGTCAGCTTGTGGAAAGGGAAAGCCATTTTTTGTTTTGTTTAGAGATACAACATGGAAACAGGCCGTTCGGCCCACTGAATCCATGCCGACCAGTGATCCCCGTACACTAACACTTTCCTACACACTGGGGACATTTTACAATTTTTTTTAACCAAGCCAAATTAACCCACAAATCTGTACGTCTTTGGTGTGTGGGAGGAAACGGGAGCACCTGGGGAAAACCCACGTAGTCAGAGAACGTAAAACCGCCAGACAGACCGCACCTGTGGTCGGGATCGAACCTGGATCACTGGTGCTGTAAGGCATCAATTCTACTGCTGCGCCACAGTAGTGATGAAGGATCTTTGACCTGAAACATTAACCACAGATATGACCAAGCCTGTTGAGAACTTCTAACATTTTCTCTTTTTACTGCATCTACAGTTTTTTATGCTTTTCAAATTAATGCAGTTCCTCCTTTAATTCTGATCCAGAAAACTTTAATTTCTTTCATGCCAATGCATCCGCTTGTTTGCTTTGCCATGAACGAGGGATGCTTCGCAGATGAGGCAGTGGTTCAGTTTTGAATGCAAAATCTTACTCCCATTTTGCTTGCACCTTCTGTTTTCCCTCCATACCTGCATTGCTTTCAATTTGATGATGCCATGGTAATCTAAGAAAATTAATATGGGATATTTAGTAATAACATACTAAACTTAAATCTTGCATGAAATTAACATATCCTGTAATATAAACTGCAAGCAGTTTAGTTCATAGGTACAGCTTGGAAACGGGGCCCTTTGGCCCACCAATCCATGCCAATCATTGTTCACCCATTAACACGAGTTCTATGTTATCCCACTTTCCCTACACATTGGGGGCAATTTACAGAGGTTAATTGACCTACAGACCTGCATGTCTTTGGGATGTGGGAAGAAACCAGAGTATCCAGAGCAAACCCACGATCACTGGGAAAACATGCAAACTCCACATATTCAAAACCCAAGGTCAGGATTGAACCTGGGTCTACGAGGCAGCGGCTCTATTATCCGCACCACCGTGCTGCCCAGTTCTGCAAGATGTTCAGAAGTTCTCCAGTTTTAATGACAACGATCATTGATTGATTAATTGCTAGATCGGTACAGCATAGAAACAGATTCAGACCACTGCGTCCACACCGACCATCATTCACATATTCTTTGTTATTCCACTTGCTGTGCAGGTACACGCGGTCCATGTTTTTTTGGACAGCCTCCTGAGATTAGAAGACACTGGATAAAATATGTTTCGGCTGAAAATTAAGAACCAGAACACCAAAGAGCAAAATGAAAACATTGCTTGAAACATTCAGCAGATCGGGCAGCATGTGTGGAGAGGGAAACGGAGTTAACATTTCAGGTCGATGATCTTTCTCTAGAATCGGAAACGTTAGCTGCAACTCTTTCCACAGATGCTGCCTGACTTGCTGAGTATTTCCAGTGTTTTCTGTTCTCACCAGTTCTCAAGCATCTGCAGTTTTTATTGTCTTTTTAAGCACCAAAGTATGTTTGTGATATAAATCTTTTGAGAGTTGCACTCGAGCTGCGAGAGCCAGAGGCACATTTTTTAACTTGGCCCATTCCCCGCCATTTAAAATGTCACACTAAAACCTTGCTGTATTTACAATGCAACTGCAAGAAATCCCGCAAGAGATGCTACACTTGTCGCTTTACCTCCCCCCTCGACTCCATTCAAGGACCCAAGCAGTCGTTCCAGGTGCGACAGAGGTTCAACTGCATCTCCTCCAACCTCATCTATTACATCCGCTGCTCTAGATGTCATCTGATATACATCGGTGAGATCAAGCGTTGGCTTGGCGATCGTTTCGCCGAACACCTCCGCTCAGTCTGCATTAACCAACCTGATCACCCGGTGGCTCGGCACTTCAACTCCCCCTCTCATTCCGAATCTGACCTCTCTGTGCTGGGCCTCCTCCATGGCCAGAGTGAGCGCCACCGGAAATTGGAGAAGCAGCACCTCATATTCCGCTTGGGCAGTCTGCACCCTAGCGGCATAAACATTGAATTCCTTGCTGTCTCCTCCCCTTCTCAGCTCTCCCTCAGCCCTCGGGCTCCTCCTCTTCCTTTCTCCTTTCTTCTCCCTGCCGTCCCCCCCCCCCCCCCATCCTACATCAGTCTGAAGAAGGGTTTCGGCCCGAAACGTTGCCTATTTCCTTCGCTCCATTGATGCTGCAGCACCCGCTGAGTTTCTCCAGCTCTTTTGTCTAACTGCAAGAAATACTTGGAAATTCTATACCACTACAAACTATTGATCCAATGTTGTAATTTGGTGATTAAATTTAAACTACGGATGCATTTCTTTGCATTAGCTACAGTCACGTATGACGGCTGTCATGGATTTCAGTACCAATAATTACAGTCTCTGCACATTGCAACGAAAAGCATATATTGGGAAACTGAAACTGAATATCTTGCAGCACTTTTCAAATACAGTGTTTTACATATTTGCCGTGTGATGAATCCTCTGCTAGTAACATGATTTTGTTGGCATCTTTGTCTTGGTAATAAGCATGATTCCATCAGTTTTGTGCTGGGCCTGATAGTAGCAGTGAAAATTTTCAGTACTTTTTTTCTCCTTTCCTGAGCTATTTGTACATAGACGGGCAATATGGATGTATGATTTCATTGAAATGATTGACGGGGTTATTGCAATCGGGCATGTTTTTAAAAAAATGGATTTTGATTAACATTTCCATCTATGACACCATAAATCATTCGGATTCTTCTCATGGATAAGTTTACTGATTCACCTTGTTGCCGAACAGTCTGAAAGAAAATAATACTTCATCTCATTCTCAAATGCCAAAAAATGAAATCTGGAATGACCACTGGGCCACAAATTTATTTTTTAATATGATGTGAAATTGCTTTGAAACTATTTTGTGATAGACAATCTTATTGCTTCTATATCAAATGGAAAATGATCTTACAATTAAAGTCTCCTCCCCGTGAACTATGGTGCTTAATCCTTTCCTTTCCTATTAAAATCTTTTTATTAGTTTTTTTCCAAAAAACAAAAAACAAAACATAAAAAACAGAGCAAAAAGAATAATGATAAACATAACAATGATGTTGATACGTAGGATCAGGATTACATTAATAACAGGTATCACCTAATATGAGTCCAGTGTCAAAATACACATTGAATATAGACCTCTATGTATATAGTTAAATCTTTAAAAGACAGCTTGTATATGTAGAAAAAAAAACCAAAGATAAAAAGACAAAAAAAGAGGGAAAAAAGAAAACTAAAGAAAAAAGAAAGGAAAAAAATAAATAATAATAAATAAAAGCAAAGCAAAACAGAATCTGAACTAAGAATTTCAACAATTTAAGACTGTTTGTCGTCAAGTCTGTTCCACCATATAAAGGTAAAATAGTTTTTATAATGGTTAGAGAGGGAGCAATTTACGTTGTATGATAGTGTTATATATATATATATATGTTCCCCAAGTATTATCAAATTTAACCAAGGTTCAACAATGTCACTCCTGATTTTTTTTCTAAATTTAAACATGATATCGGTTTCAGAATACCACTGGAGTGTGGTCGGAGGGTTGGAGCCTTTCCATTTATAATAAAATGGATCTGCTGGCGATTAGTGTGGTAAAAGCAATCAACGATGGGCGGAGCTGGACAAATGAATAAAATCTAACATTGGTAGCCCAAAAATTGCAGTAATAGGAGGAGGTTGTAAATCAAGGCCTAAGACTACAGAAATAGCATCAAAAATGTCTTTCCAATATTTTTCCAAAAGTGGGCAGGACCAAAACATATGGGTCAGTGAGGCCACTTCAGAGTTACATCAGTCACAGGTAGGATTTATATGGCCATAGAAATGAGCCAACTTATCTTTTGACCTATGAACTCTGTGAACCACCTTGAATTGTATCAACCCAGTTTCAATACATATGGGGCAGTGATAACTTTATAAATATAAATATTGTGTGTTCATGATAAGAGAGAGCAGCAAAGAAGCCCCTGTTGGCTGTAACTCACTTGGTAGCATTCTTAAGTCTTGATCAGAGGTTCCGGTTTAAGTCATTCTCCACAAACCTGAGTGCAAGATTTCAGGATAACTCTGTTATGCAGCGCTGTACTATTAGACATGCTGTCCTTTGCATGCAACCTTAATCTGAGGGTCTATGTCCTCTTGGTGGGAAGATATCCCTGGTAACTTTGCTAACAATTATCCCTCAATTTCCCATTATTGAAACAGATTAATCTGGCTTATTTCAGTGTTGTTTGTTTGGGGAAACTGTGATACCATTTCTCCGGTTTCAGAACATTGCTGCCTGATCTACTTGTATCCTCGGCGTCATCTACAGAGAGAGAATCACCGTTAATGTTTCGGGTTGATAATCCTGTTTCTCTCTCCTCAGTTGTTGTCTAACCTTCTGAGAGTATCTCAAGTATTTTATTTCAGATTGCCAGCATCTGCAATACTCCTCTTCATAAGGATTTAATAAAAATACTTCATTCTGATTAACTATGGGTCACCCGAATTGGAACACTTGCTAAAAATCCAAATCTTTCATTAAGAACATAACGTTGCAAAAAGGAGGTGCAGGCCAATTGGCAATACAATAGGTGCAGGAGTAGGCCATTTGCCCTTTGAGCCAGCACCGCCAATCAATGTGATCATGGCTGATCATCCCCAATCAGTACCCCGTTCCTGCCTTCTCCCCATATCCCCTGACTCCGCTATCTTTAAGAGCCCTATCTAGCTCTCTCTTGAAAGCATCCAGAGAACCTGCCTCCACCGCTCTCTGAGGCAGAGAATTCCACAGACTCTCTGTGAGAAAAAGTGTTTCCTTGTCTCCATTCTAAATGCCTACCCCTTATTCTCAAACTGTGGCCCCTGGTTCTGGACTCCCCCAACATCGGGAACATGTTTCCTGCTCTAGTGTGTCCAAGCCCTTAACAATCTAATATGTTTCAATGAGATATCCTCTCATCCTTCTAATCTCCAGAGGGTACAAGCCCAGCTGCTCCATTCTCTCAGCATATGACTGTCCCGCCATCCCGGGGATTAACCTTGTAACCTATGCTGCACTCCTCAATAACAAGAATGTCCTTCCACAAATTAGGTGACCAAAACTACACACAATACTCCAGGTGTGGTCTCACTAGGGGCTCAGTACAACTGCAGAAGGACCTCTTTGCTCCTATATTCGATTCCTCTTGTTATAAAGGCCAACATCCCATTCGCTTTCTTCACTGCCTGCTGTACCTGCATGCTTACTTTCATAGACTGATGTACAAGGACCCCCAGATCCCGTTGCACTTCCCCTTTTCCCAACTTGACGCCATTTAGATAGTAATCTGCCTTCCTGTTTTTGCTACCAAATTGGATAACCTCACATTTATCCGCTTTAAACTTCATCTGCCATGCATCCGCCCACTCCCCAACCTGTCCAAGTCACCCTGCATTCTCATAGCATCCTCCTCACAGTTCACACTTGCCACCCAGCTTTGTGTCATCTGCAAATTTGCTAATGTTACTTTGAATCCCTTCATCCAAATCATTGATGTATATTGTAAATAGCTGCGGTCCCAGCACCGAGCCTTGCAGTACCCCACTAGTCACTGCCTGCCATTCTGAAAGGGACCCGTTAATCCTAACTCTTTGTTTCATGTCAGCCAACCACTTCTCTATCCATGTCAGCACTCTACCCCCAATACCATGTGCCCTAATTTTACCCACTAATCTCCTATATGGGACCTTATCAAATGCTTTCTGAAAGTCCAGGTACACTACATGCACTGGCTCTCCCTCATCCATTTTCCTAGTTACATCTTCAAAAAATTCCAGAAGACTAGTCAAGCATGATTTCCCCTTCGTAAATCCATGCTGACTCGGACCGATCCTCTTACTGCTATCCAAATGTGCGGCTATCTCATCTTTTATAATTGACTCCAGCATCTTCCCCACCACCGATGACAGGCTAACTGGTCGATAATTCCCTGTTTTTTTCTCCCGCCTTTCTTAAAAAGTGGGATAACATTAGCTACCCTCTAATCCACAGGAACTGATCCTGAGTCTATAGAACATTGGAAAATTATCACCAATGCATCCACGATTTCTAGAGCCACTTCCTTAAGTACCCTGGGATGCAGACCATCAGGCCCTGGGGATTTATCAGCCTTCAGTCCCATCAGTCTATCTAACACCATTTCCTGCCTAATGTGGATTTCCTTCAGTTCCTCTGTCATCCCAGATCCTCTGGCCACGACTATATCAGGAAGGATATTAAGGATATCAGGAAGGATATGGCCCGCTTTACTATTCAATAAGATCCAGTCTTTGTCTCGACACATTCTCCCTGTATCACCTGACTCCTTTGTACTTCAAACTTCTAGCAATCTCCACCTTGACTATGTTCAGCGACTTTCTGGGATAGAGACAAAGATCTACAAACAATCTATCCAAAGATCCACAACTACAGGAGTGAAGAAATTCCTTCTCATCTCTGTCTGAAATGGATGAACCTTTGCTCTGAAAAACATCTCCTAGTTCTAACTCCTTCACAGGGGAAAACGTTCAGCTTTCACCTTGAGAATTATGTTTCACTCAGGCACCTATATTCATTTCAGAAATCTGCTGAGTGACCATCTTATCCACTGCAAAACACGAAGTGCACGAAAGACATTGGGCGTCAGGCAACACAAGTTCATAAATCATAGGAGCAGAATTAGGCATTTGGATCATTCAGTCTACTCTGCCATTCATTCATGGCTGATTTCCCTCTCGGTCTCTGAAGGAAATGGATAGGCAATGTTTCAGGTCAGGACTGTTCTTTGGACTTGTGCACTGCCTCCAATGGAGGCACATCCCTAATTCAACATGGAGAGAAAAAATGGATTCAATATTTCAAGGGAGGTTTCACCAGCCCCTAAAATAGTTAGAAACATAGAAAATAGGTGCAGGAGTAGGCCATTCGGCCCTTCGAGCTGCACCGCCATTCAATATGATCATGGCCGATCATCCAACTCAGTATCCCGTACCTGCTTTCTCTCCATACCCCCTGATCCCTTTAGCCACAAGGGCCACATCTAACTCCCTCTTAAATATAGCCAATGAACTGGCCTCAACTACCTTCTGTGGCAGAGAGTTCCAGAGATTCACCACTCTCTGTGTGAAAAATGTTTTCCCCTTAATCCTTAAACTGTGCCCCCCTTGTCCTGGACTTCCCCCAACATCGGGAAACAATCTTCCTGCATCTAGCCTGTCCAACC